>VIBL01000142.1:600671-1201342 GCA_008271625.1 Lutraria rhynchaena | reverse complement strand
ATGTCTGAAACTACATGGGATAACAAACGAGTGTACGTCAACTTTAACGGCATCCAAGACATGAACTTGCCAAAAGGTAAACTTTCAGTTGCCTTGGAGATTCAAACACCACTTGCTGCTTTGAAGAAGGTAATGATGCATCTAGATCACACTCACATGTCCGGACAAATATCATCATCAATGAAAATCTTAAGCAATGATATTGAACTCGCGCATGTCGAATACAAGTATCTCAATAACAACAACGAACTTACTTCAAGTCTCACAGCATCAAACCCTTGGTATGACGGAACATTATCCATGATGTTGACATCATCATTTGTTTCATCACCGATCACCGCACACTTGGAAATGTCTCTCACTCCATTACAAACTATTAGCGTTGATGCTTCCATTGACATGAAAGATACGAGTGACATTGATGCTACTCTTAGCTTCACAATCCCAAATAAACCAGCTTTCATTTTGACTGCCTCGAGGAAGCAACAAAGGTCTTATGTAAATTCATTTGTTTCCATTGAGTACCAGCCAAGAAAGGTCATTCGTTTGGATAGTACTCACCGAACAGGTGCAATCAAGCAAATGAAATTGAAATTCACTTCGCCATTCACTACAGAATATTCAGCAGAGGGTGTATTCCAACAAAGCAAATACAGTCTAAGATCGAATGCTATGATAATTGCCGAGCCATACATTAGTAAATGGGCTATTTCTGGAAGTGCTGATATTTCTAACGGTATCAGTGGAAATCTGAAGCTGAACACTCCTTACCCAGAAGCATCATACAGTGAACTATCCATTCTGAGTGAAAATGTTGATGGTGCCGTACAATCATCAATCACAATTGAATACCTCCCTGGCAAGATAATTAAATTGTCTGGATTGAATGAATTCAATTCGTTCGAGGATATGAAATTAACGCTGGAAATTGCAACACCATTTGACGAATTTTCGTACGGTTCCATGGCTTTGAGGCATCAAGGTAACTGGCAACGATTTTCCAACTACGGAGAAGTAGAATATACAAAAGGCAAGAAGATTGCCATAGAAACGAAACATATGATGGATAACGGAATACTAAGTTCTATTTCAGTGAAAACACCATATACACAAGACCTTTTTGCTTCCGTAAGTCACCATGGAAATATGTATGATTTTGAAAGCCACGGAGAGGTTACAGTTGGAAGCACTTACTCAGCTGATCTGAAACATAAGCAACTACCAAACAGCTTTGAAAGCTCTATTAAATTCGCTGTTGATGAAACCAGCGCTGATGGAAGTATACAGTTCAGTATGGAACCCAAAATCACAACGACAATTTCTATAAATACTCCTATCAAACGCTTTGAAAACATCCGTATTTCTCAATCATTTGAAGGATCATGGAGTAAATTTTCGACTGGTGCTAAAGTGAGCGTATCTAGCTTTGGACCATACTCTGTATTTATGAACATGGATATGGAATCAGACATTGCGATGGATATTTCATTGCAGACGCCATTTAAAGCATATCGGGATTTGAAAGCCACATTCCAACACCAAGGACCAATGTCCCGATTCAGTACTCATTTGGATCTTCAAAATGGATTCTCTAAGTACGTAGGAGATATCAAATTCTCTAACGAGCCAACAATCAATTTTGATGCAACGATTAAGACGCCATACAAAACATTTGCACTGGGAAGGATTTCTCTGACATTTGAGGGAGCATTAAATAATTTTAAGCTTAATACTGAAATGCAGAAGAACAAAGACTTGTCAGAACTAGAACTCGTCTGTAATATGCAAAAGAAATACGATTTAGATCTGACCATTAAAAGTCCATATACAAACACCATTAAAGCATCATTTGACCACTGGGGATCATGGAAGAAGTTCCAAAGTAAGTTTAATTACAAGGCCGGCAAAGACAAAATAATATCTAACATTCGCTTCGCACTCAGACCAACATTAAATGCAATGTTCTCCATTAAATCTCCATTTGCTTGGTTGAAAAACCACCAATTATCCCTAAAACATGCTGGAAGTTCCGACAGTTTCAAATCTAATGTAGAATACAAATCTGGTGGTAAAACGTACATTGGAGACGCGTCTTTCCAAAACTTGAACTCACTGAAGGCAGAACTTAACCTTAAGGGATCTACGTTCAGACCAATCAATGTTGCCGTCACTCACGATGGAAACCCTAGAAATTTCAAATCTTCGGCTACAATGTCGATGGGTAAGAAATCATTACAAGTTGACGCTGCACTGAACGCTGTGAATGGAATTAAGGGATCAATTGATATAAATACCCCATTCAATGGAGTGAAAAATATCAATGCTGCTATTTCACACACTGGAGATTTATTGAACTTCAAAACTCATGGCGAGTTGAAATACAATAGACAATCAGGTCAGATCGATTTAGCTCTTGATTCAAGTAAAGATATTTCTGCTTCAGCAACGGTATCAACACCATTCAAGGGATTTGAAGACATTTCTGCTTCTCTAGTACACAGCACTACGGCTAATAATTTCAATACAATTGCCAACTACAAACAGAATGGGAAATCTTTGGAATCTGCAATCGGATTCAAATCGTCCCCAAGCTTAGCAGGCAGTGCATCACTCACATCAAACATTGAATCTATAGGTAAAATTTACAGTGGTTCATTCAATATTGATGGCGATTTCAGCAAATTCGGCTCAGTCGGAGAAATAAACATAAACAATAAGAAGTCAAGCGCAAATTTCGACATGGATACACGAGATGGGTTTGAAGTGAAACTTGGAGCAAAATCACCCATGATCAAGGATACTGATATGTATTTTAAGCACTCTTCTGCAGACAGTGCCATCAATACCAATGCTCATATTGCCCAGAATGATGTCAAACAATATAGCATGCAGTCCATTCTAAGCAAGAAACCGGACATTGGTGCTATTGTCAGCATCACCACACCACATGTGGGATATGAAACGACCGACTTTTCTTTCCACCACGAGGGTACATTGAATGATTTTAGATCAGATGTTGAACTTCAGCTGTTTGGTGAGAAATACCAGTGCGATGTTACATTTACAAATACACAAGAAACCCAGGCATCACTTTCAATCAAATCACCTCTTTCAGATGATATTGACGTAAGTGTTTCATTCCAGGGTAGCATTTTCAACTACAACTCAGGTCTGACATACTTGTACGGAAAGGAAAGCCAACTGCGAGCTGAGATGTCACTTAATCTTGAGGGACCATATTCTGGTGATTTGAAAATAATTACACCACTGTTCAAAAACATTAAGGCCTCTTTCAAGCATGACGGCGAGATTCAGAATTTCGCTTCAGAGGCTCATTTCACATACGCCGGCATGAAGTCAGACTCCGTATTTACATTTAAAACAATGCCTGGTTTGGAAAGCACCTTTAGTCTTTCAACACCAATGACAAAAGATTTAGCCATACGATTTTCCCTCGCCGGTCCTATAAGGAATTTCAAAACCAGTGGATTCGTTAAATACAATGGACAACCACAAGTCGAATTCGACGGCGATTTTCTCCTTCAATCGACAATGGAAGCTAATTTTAAAGTAAATTCAGTTCTTTCCATAATGAAACAGTTTTCAACCAAGATCAGTCATTCGGGCGATTTGAGCGCTTTCCAATGCAATGGAGAAGTTAATCTCGATGATATGTCAATGAACGTTGACATAACATACAGCCCAGCTAGCGGAAGTATTCGTATTTCATCTCCTTTCATGAAAACTATTGAGGGTACATACAACTTTGATGGAAACAATGGCGATGTACAATTGTCCGCTCCATTTATGGAAGATCTATCTGCTTCATATAATGTCCAAGGCAAGACTATTTTGAAATCGGACTCCGAGGCAAAAGTTCAGTATGGATCGACAAAACTTGTTCAGGTTACAGGTAGCTTCAATTATCCAAGGTCTGGCAAATTGGAAGTGCAGACCCCACTAGCCGGCTATGAGAGCACTCGAGTTATCTACAAACGTGCCGGAGCCTTCGGTGGTAATGGTGCCCTTGAAATAAATGGTGTAAGATATAATGCTGGCATTTCTTTAGATACTCAACAAGCTCTGGGTGCGTCTGCTTTCTTGGACACCCCAATGTTGCCCTCAGTCTCATCAAAGATTAATTTCGATGGATCGATAGAAGATTTTACAGGACACTTCGAGGTTGTCTATGAGTCCGACAAACACGAAGTGGACGTTCAGTTTTCCATGTTGACAGACATAAAAAGCAGTCTCACTTTGAACTCACCACTTATACCGGAATTGAAAGTGACAGTTGATTCAAACAAAGATCTTAACAATCTCGAAGCAAACGGAGATATCTTATACGATTCCAGAAGCATTCTCTCATTAAAAACAGTATTGGAGAATACTGATCGCAAGGCAGTTTCCATTTCCGCCATTGTACCAGGTAACACAATTAAAGTGGCTGCTAGCATTGATGGGGTAACAACAGACTTCATTGTAAATGCTGACGCTTCATATAATGATAAGGAAATTTCCTCTAACGTAGTCTTCCGACTTCAACCATTGACAGGAAGTGTGAGTTTTAAGTCACCATTCACACCAGAAATCAAAACAGGACTTTCATTCAATGACAACGGTTATACATACAAAGGACAAGGCGAATTTTCTGTCGATAGCAAAAAGTCAACCTTGGACGTTTCTGCTTCTCGTAAACCCTTGAGTGTAGACATTTCGGGAGATATGTTTTCCAAACAGTTTACAGCATCTCTGTCGCATGAAGGTTCCTTATCAAATTTCAAATCATCATCAGAAATGAATATTGATGGCCAAAAATGGACCGCTAGTACGCAATTAAACATGGATGATACAATCAAGGGATCTTTTGAACTCGCATCCCCTGTAACTAAACCAATGGAAGTATCGTTCGAAAACGTTCGCACAGGAGGCAACATTAAAAACTTAATATCTATGAAATACGGAAAAAGTATCCCATTCAGTTCAGAATTATTGTTTTCAACATTACCATTGCAGGCTAGTGCAAATATCAAAACACCTTTTGATGGGTTCAAAACAATATCTGCTTCAATGAGCCACACTGGAGAGGCTCTCAATTTCAATAATAATTTGGAACTTGCAGTAGAAGACAAAAAGGCTGGTTTCGACATGTCATTCAATTTCGATTCATTGAATGGACAAATCTCAACATTCAGTCCATTCTTTCCAGCAATAAGTACAGGATTTGAGTTCACAGGTAATGCCGAAAAGTTTTCAGCCAATTCAAATGCTAACTACGGAAACGACAAGTATTCTATGGAAGTAGAGGTGACAACCAAAGGCAGACTCTCAGCATCTGTAACAATAAATACACCAATTAAAGGATTCCAAAAAATGACAGCACAGATCAAACACAAAGGCCAATTTCCCAATATCGATTCCTTTGCTCAAATGCTCGTTAACCGAAGAAACATTTTTACAGGCAGTGCCAAAATGAATACACGCTCGGGAGTCATTGCCGACATTGCTGCTCAGTCAGCTTTTACACCTGCTGTTCAAATAAATCTTAAGCACACAGGCGAATTAAGCAATTTTAACTCTAACGGAGAAATTCGCATCGACGGTCGACCATCTACTGTAAACATTGCATTTGCTACTGATCCTTCAATGTCCGGCTCCGTAGAATTTACTTCACCATACATATATCCTGTGTCAGGTTCATTTGGACTCAAATATCTCGATGATAAGATGAGTTCGCACGTTGAGGGAACAATAGCATCCAAGACTATTACTTTCGATGGAAATATGGAGTACGGAAACGTGGCAGGTATTTCTTTGACTTTAGTCACTCCATTTGAAGGATTCGAAAACTTGCAAGGCTCTGCTCAGTTTGAAAAACAGTACAAAGGTTTTACATCCAATGTAAACTTGCAGTATCCTGGAGGAAAAATTGAATCCGAATCTAAAACAGGTTGGAGACAAGGAATTACAAGTTCATTATCATTGAAAACACCTTTCGATTCCTTCAGAAATTCAAAAATCGATTTCTCTTTAGACAATTCTCTACCATCACTCGCTTCTGAAATAAATTTAGTGCACGCTGGTAAGAAATACTCACTGAGGGGTGATTTGAAAGACATGCAAGGCCAAATCTCAGCAACAACACCATTTGAAGGTTTCGAAGACGTTAATGCAGAATTCAGATACAAGGGCCCAATAAGCAACATGCAAGCCAGCGCTAAACTTGTATACATGACAGGAAAGGAAATGTCTGCATCATTCCAAAATACATTTAGTGACAAGAAAATTGAATCAAAGGCACAACTTGTAACACCATACACAAACGACTTCAATTTTGACCTGCTACTTACCGGTGAATTGAGCGATTTTTCGAACGTGCTAACCATTTCAATGGGTGACGATAACACAATGACATCCATTACTGGATTTACAATGGGGCAAAACAAATTCGATTTTGATTCATCCCTCCAGACTGTTATTGCTGGAATCGCCGATGAGCAGAAATTAACCATTTCTGTCAACAGTGTTATTCCTAATGCTGAAGCATCCATCAATGCCAAATTGTTTGGAAGCAAGTATTATGTGAACACAAATCTCAAAGTAGACGATAGCACTAGTGGAAAACTTGTCATAAGAACACCATTTTCTTGCCTGCGAGACGTAGATTTTAGTTTTGAACATTCTGGATCAATGAGAAGATTTACAACAAAGACCTCACTTCAATACGACACTGACAAGAAAATAGAAGGATCACTTCAATACACGAAATACGGCTGGAGAAGACTACAGACAATTCTAGACATCCAGACGCCATTTAACGGGTTCGAGACGTCGAAAGTAGAATATCGCCATATCGCGTCCGTGGACAGTTTTGAATGCAATACGGACTTGAGTTTCATGGAAAAGGACATCTCTGGAACCGTTCGCGCTTCGTTGTCACCTCTCAGTGCTTCAATTTCAGTATCTACTCCATTCGCTGACTTCGAGAAACTTGGATCCGATGTAAAACTTGATTACGGAAGTAGATTTATCAACTTTGACAGCAACGTTCAATTCATGCGTGACAATACAATTTCATTGACATCGTCTGTTAACGCTGAATCTAATCCTCAAGTATTTGACATGAAACTTACAACCCCATTCCAAGGCTATGAATCATTTAAGATTAGAGCAACAAACACTGGAAGTCTGAAAGATTTTCAATCAGACTTGTCACTGTCATCTTCTTTTATTCCATCAATGCGCGCACAAGCCAATATGAAATATGTATCTATAATGAATGTCGATGGTTCAGTTTCATTCAGTAGTCAGATCAATAACTTGGAAAGTGTTTCCATGTCCCTTAAAACCGAGGCCAAACGAGGAAAATATCAGAGCAAATTCGAAACCACGTGGGCACCAACAAAAACAATCACAGTTAGTGGTGTGTTTACTGACAACCGATATTCCATGGACGCTAACGTAGAATTGAGCACTCCATTCCAAGCCATGAGGCAACTAAACATGCGATCAGAAACAATAAATCGTGGACAAGTCTATTCCGAGAAGCTAACATTAAGTCACAACGGAAAAGATATTGCTGACAGTGAACTGAACATTGATATGGGAAACAAGAAATCGGCACAAATAACCATTCGTAAACCATTCGAGATCATGGTCAATATTGAGGGATCAAAAGACAACAAATATGAAGTTGCAATGACAGTATCTAAAGATACAACAGACCTAAGAAATGCATTCAAGATCAATGGAGTGTTCGATCCAATAACTAGACAGTTATCACTACAACATTCATGTCCTCAAATGTCTGGAAGTTTCGATGGAACATTCAAATTGTGGAATAACAATTTTGACTTGTACTTGAATGGTATACATTACGGCTACAAAATGGACTTAGATAACAACGATGGACAAATGAAAGTAATTTTACCAAACAGAAGTCTTTTGGTAAAAGGAACAAAATCTGCGAGTACCACTGAGGGCTCATTCATGTGGGATGCCGATAATGATGAAACAAGAAAAGTAGGATTCCGAACTGTTGTGAGACAGTCGAAGGCTGACATTACAATTATGATGCCAAGCATCGGAAAGGTAAATGAATTATCCTAATTATAGTATTTTGCACTGAGTCTAGAAATGCGGAACAACCGTTGGATTTCATAGCTTTAATTTTTACGGTTATCCATTGTCTAATAATAATGATATAATATTAATATATTCTGGTGCAAAAATGAAAATGACATGTATGTTTTGAGTTTATCGTTCATTTTGATAATTATTTTTAGGAAGTACAAATTGACTCACAAGTCAGTATGAATAAAGGACGTGTTATCTTTGATGGAAAAACTGAAGTAGTGTATTCACGCGACATTAGTAAGAAAATCACCATGATGGCAAAGCTTGAAGATATCACTGACAGTTGGTCATCCAAAAATTACAGTTTTACATTCGGTATAAGTCATCCATACACAAGCGTCGACATTCAGCTTGCATCTGAGATCGGAAAATCCGATGACAAAATAAGTGGTGGACTAAACATGAAATACCTTACTGCTGGCAGAGATACAAAAACGTTTTCAGTCAATGGAGCGATTGATGGGTCAAGCAACACCTTTTTCTTCAATGTACGGTTTGACTGTTAAAAAATCCTATATTTAAGCTAAGCTTAGTTATTGTTCGATGCAAGCAATTTTCATCTACTACAATAATAAAAGATACATTAATTCCAGGGTTTACTTACTTATAAAGCAAACGCACAAAAACGAATGATGTTCAAAAGTTGACGTTTTTTTGTTGATTTTTGCAGATGGACACACCCATGAAAAAAATCAATATTAATGGCAATGCACAGAATACTTCACCATATCAACTGACTCTCACAAATAAATATGACAACAAACGACCTTTGACAACAATGGCTTCATTTGATCCAGCAAAACGAAGCGCAAGTTTCCAGATGAACTATGACCTAGGTATTTACATTAATATTTCACTGAACTATTTTCCCAACTAGTACTCTAATAAAATAAATAGCTGTACTTTGATTATCACCGAATGCATCATACATGTATACAAATAGTAGAGATGTTATGTATGTTTCAGACAATCCTAGAGACGAGTTCCATCTTAGTGCAAAATTTGTAAATAGCTCTGCTGTTGCCGCAGAAATGTACCATGTAATCAACAGACAAAGAATCACTGACGCATTACTGGCATTAAGACTCAATACTTCTACACTGTTACATAGTAGAATTCATTGGAGACCAGAAATGATTGACGATCTGAAGGTATGTGCTTTTGAACTTTGAAGGAAAGAAGATAATTGTAGTGCTTAAGCTTGGTATTAATGGTACATACCTATAAGAATGGTATTAATATCTATTCAAATGACTACTACTAACGTAAAGCATCCCAGTTATACTAAATTACATCTTCATATGTTTCAGGCATTTTACTCAAGCAAGGCACGTGGTTATAGTCGTGGAATCAAGAACGAACTAAATGCTATTATAACTGCCTTAGATAATGAGCTTTCTCAGAAAAGTCGATTGATAACAAGATCACTCTTACAAGAAATGAAACCGGTCACTGATACCTTTGTTGCCATGTACAACAGCAATGAATACCATGTCAGAGATATAATGGACATGACCACTGCTGCCATCGATGAAATCATGTAAGTTTACATTATTTCAATGAAAACGGCACTTTGTATTCGCACAATTACTACTGTTTATTCATAATCATTACTCTGTAAAATGATATGGTTTTAATGTTTACATTCATTTCAGGATGAATCTTGCCGAAGTATCAGAACTTAGCGAAAACTACATGCGTGAAATGGCCATTCATTTAGAGACTAGATTATCAAGTTGCATGGAAAATTACAAAAATAAAATGGAGGTATTGAAACGTAATCTCTTCTAATTTAATTGTTATAAAACAACGAAATTCTAACGAAAGCAACTAGTTCATATTCATATGTTATTCAATAAAATATAGAGAAAGACATAAAGCATCAAATTATTACCATATAACATTTTTGAATACTCATACCAACGAAATAAAATTTCAGGCTGCAGTACTTACACTACGAAAAGGATCGAGTATTGCTGGAGGAATGTACAGAAACTACACAGGTTGGTACACGTTGTACGCTACACATTTTGCAAGTACGCTTGGACAAGAATTTGTACGCTACTCAAAGTTTGATTTGTTTTCAAATAAAACATCGAATAAATATAATAAAAACGTAGCAAGGATGACAAAAATATAATAATTATATACTTTAAAAATGAATCAACATTTGTAAACAAATCGTTCACAAAGACTATATTGTATTTTAGATTATGTGTACACCAAGAGTTTACCCATTTCTAACATGGTTAGTGACAACTACATCAAGTACATGAACCAAATGGATACTTCAAACATGGCTAACCTATATACATCAACAATCTATAATGCAAGAGAAGCTATGAACACCGGCCTTAATGTGGTGAAATCAAACAGAATATATCAGCAGGTAAATACAGTATAATCACGAATAAAGCCCTATCAATCAGTTCAATATTGTTAACATCGACTCAAAACATATATAATCACGGATGTTTCTCATGCAAATACAAACATAAATACTCGTTGGTTAATTTTTCTTATAGAATGTTACAAATACTTCGTAATTGACACTCTGTATCTGTTTATACTTGTGCAGGGAGAGAATGCCTACAAGGACTGGGAGATTCGTGAAAATTTTGAAATGGTTGCCGAGAATATTGAGAAGTGGATTATACAGGAAATTGAGAAACAATTGGCAGACATTAGAACAACAGTTATGAATGCAATTCAATCCGAAATCACCGTTATGGACATAGAAAATGGGGAAATCCAAGCCGAAATCCATCTACCTATTCCTATCAAAGCCCTGGATGTTCTACCAAAAGTTGATTTCATGCCCTACATGAAATACATTCCAGAAATGCCAACAATTTCAATTCCATCTACGTTTCTTCCACCATTTGAAGGTAAACGTTTTGTTGATAGAAAAAAATACAGATTTATAAACAAGCATATCTGGTGTGCAGTGCATTCAATCAGAGCTTGATTGTATATAAAAACATTTCATTGTACCTGAACACGTAATTTGCTGTGATGTTGGTACATTAAAAGATCGCAATACTTTTACAATGCATCACTTTAAATATTGCAATAAAATACATCATACCACTAGTACTGAATGTTATTAGTAAAATATGTTATATCAATATAGCTTAAAATTTACGATGTCGCAAATTTCTTCCAGGCGTAGCCACAATCCAAGGAAATTCCATAACAACATTCGATGGCATGACATACAACCTTGACAGCAGTTGCACATATCTCCTTGCTCGTGATAACACAGACTACAACTTTACTGTAGTCCTACATAAGAACGGGAACAATAAGACACTTGCTATTGTTGCTGATGGGAAAACATTCAACATCTACTCAAATGGAATGGTACGACAAATTAGGACAGTTCATCATATATATATATATATATATATATATATATATAAAACATATACTTATTAGACAGCTTGGATTATCATGCATATACATTTACTTATAAACAACTGTAACAAGAATTTTAATGAAGAAGTCAAATATATATATATTTACGTATTGTGGATAATTATTGTTAAAACAATGTAATGGTAAAACTTGACAATTCACATGCAACGTGTAAATAACTGTAAAGCGATAATTCAGATATTCAGAACAAATTTTGTGACACATTTTATTCATCACCTATTTATTTATTTCTCATCTAGGTCAGCATCAATGGTCAATTTATGGAACTTCCAGTCGTTCTTAAGGATACCATTGTTACATCCCTTGATGGCCGTGTGAGTGTTAGCGTAGCTGGACATATCACCGTAGAATTCGACTCGAACGAAGATCTTTATGTTGTAAAGTTAAATGGTTTTTATTTCGGCAAGACAAGTGGACTTTTTGGTTCATATGACAACGAGCCATCCAATGATTTGCTGACATCATATGGAAAACCCACCAAATCTATTGACAGGTTCGCCAAGACCTGGGATATTGGCACCGAGCGTTGCCGATAAAAACCAATCGACCAACAACATAAGAATAAACGAATAAACTTTGATTTTACTTGATCGACACTTATGATTAGTAACAAAAACAATAGTGGTTATATTTTCTGTTTTATTGAGTTAAAATGTGATACAATTAACATATGAGTTTGAGACTCATGATATGATGCACAAGTGTGCACTGGACCAAAAATCAGGAATAGATAGTGTTGTGTTTTAATGATTACCATCTTATCAACATATATCAACCACTTCATAATTACTTCTAATAAATTCAATGAAAGCATAGACACGTCTTTGTTGTTTAAGTCAATAATTATCGACCCTATGTTAATTTGTCCACAGTGACAAAGGGAACATATCAAAAGTTCAAATTAAAGTTATACATCAAATTACTCAGTAATACAAACATGTTCCTCAAAACACATGCAAAACAAATACATCGCACGCATATACTATTTCATAGACGACACCAACAGACAGAAAACGATATAAACATACAATATGTCCTAGCAAGTAAGTTCGAAAGTTGAAAAAACTATATTTGACATTCAGTTTCAGGTCAGAAATGAAAGTTATAGCAATGGAAATTGTTAAATGAAAACAAAAATGGCGTTAAAATAGAAATTCATTTTAAACATTTGAAGCTAATTTGAATATGTGATGAATAATCGATACCATTAGACGACACTTTTCACTCTGCAACAAAAAATGCGAAAGAATCTCCATTACTCATTTTAATATTGAAGATTAAAAAACTCATGAAGTGCAGACAATTCAACACGAAATTACGAATTACATGTTGTCAAACTCAGTATTCTCGAAGAATTCGAAACTTAGACATTGTTAACAAGTTTGAGCTTACAATAACATGTGGCAAAGTCTCGGCTATAGGTATATATGAAGGCAATAATTCGTGTCTCTATTAATTCAGGTACACATACACAACTTAGGAAACATAAGTCGAAGCAGTAGTCTAAGACCGGGAAATTCCAGCCCTTGGCGCTACAGAAGGTTGGCACTTTTGGCGTAAAATGTGACACTCTTCTGCGAATGGGACAGGAATTTGGATTATCATACGCTGCATAAACATTGACTAATGACCAGAATAATTTGTGGTCTCTCGTTCACTAACCAAAGTTTCTTTCTAAAGGTCTTTTCCTTTTGACTCAAAAATATTGTTTTATCATCCGTGCATTATTTAATGCTTATTACACGTGTGAATCACGCTTTTCGCGTGCATTGAGAACATAATTCTTGGAAAGGAAGATTACACTATTCAAACATGTAAAGTTTGTTAAAATATGTATTTAGCACGACATTATTATAAAAATGCAAGACTTTCAGACTGCCCCTGGTAAAACTAAGGAAAATCCGAAAACAGAAATATCCTCAATTGTTTGGAAACAACATTTAGTGTCTTTTTAAAATGGCAAAAAATAGTTAATTGCATAAAACAAGAGATTTTATAATACCTATATACAGTTTAGCGGAATTTGAAACATTAATATGCTGTTCAGAAATGCTCATATATGTCGTTTTGTTTGTTTAAATCATAACATATCCATATCAATAACAAAACAAGAACTTCTGTCGATAAAGTTATAGAATCAATAAATATAAATCCAAATTAGTACTACATACTGCAAATAACATATGATATCAACAAAAGACCCTCATAATGTATTTTGTCAGTGACTAACGGCTGGTCGTGTTTGCTTATGGTACAAAAATAGTGATTTCTGTATGCTACACATCATGTTTTACTACATAATTGAATTCACTACACACATTACTAAAACTACGGAAAGTGAGTTCTTATTGTACATTGCAATATACTTTATCAAAATGAGTATAGATTATGCGGCATAAAGGCTGACGAAGTAACCACAACTAATTCATTACAGAGAGATGGTAATTTTTTAATTGGTTTACTTATGTGCATGCATGGAATTATCACTGCAAACTCAATAATAGTGATGTATATGCAGAAATACTACTCACTAAATGAAAACCTTGTTAATTTACGACCAAACATAGGTACATGTATAACTTGTACTGAAGTATTGTGCATAAATAAGCTCGGATCTGGAAATGCAGATATATTTAATGCAATGGAGCGGTCTTGTAGCAAGTCGACAGATGGAATTCGACAGGTAATGCAAGCAATGTCGGAAGTGAGACAGAGTATGGGTAATGCTAAAACAGTGTCTGATTTTACTGCACTAAGTAAAATTTGGGCCACGACGATCAAGTGTTTTAGCAAGATTTCAGTGAACATGCGATGGGTTATGACCATGATAGTACTGAATTACAATATGCTACAAAGCGTCTAGAGCGCTTAAATTCAGATAAGGTGAGGAATTCAATTAGAATCAGTGGTATACCTGACCAGCGTGATGATACGCATGAGATTATAAGGGCTGAATTCGTAAGGGTCGTTCGTGGTGTACCAATGCTCTATCAACAGCTTGATGATGGTGATGGAATGGAAATTAGGAGAATTTGAGAATAGAGTGTTCAGAAAGAGAAAATGGCGCTACTTACATTTATTAATTCCGTTGTAAAGTTGTTTGTTCAAAACTCTCGATAATTTAAGAGCTGAATGTATGTTACAAACAGTAACCAAGTAAACATATAGTATCTCAATATTTGACTGTCAATCAAAGTAATTGTAGTGGGTAACAAATATGCGTCACATATATATGGCTTCGATTGCAGAGAGTGCCCGAATACTAGGATACTCGAAGCTAGACGCTTCGTGTTTTTGATTCATATTAAATATCAAATTCATATCAAATATAATGCGTGAAAAATATATTACGGCCCTATATGCGACATAATTTACTCTATCTTGTGAAAAGAATCTGAAAGTTGGGATTTAATTGTTATTACTTATTATTACTATGAGTCGAGGTAATATTTCGTATTTCTTGTCAACTTATATATATATATTATGTATACGCTTTATTCAAGGAAAGCCTAAACATACGATTTATTAAACGTCACACACACACGCACACACGCACACACGCACACACACACACACACACACACGAATACTTTAAAAATGTCGAATTACATAAAAAAATAAGCCGCGGCCGTGGGTCAGTGGTTAGTGCGCTGGGCTTGTAGCTCGGAGATCCGGGTTCGAATCCCGGTCGTGGCAGGTCATAACCTTCCATGAAAATTTGACAATAATGTCGATTTTCCTCCACATGTGGAGAAGTTGCCTGCTCCTTGTGGAAGGGTAGGTTAGTACTGGTTAGTATGCAGTCTAGGAAAAAATGTTAGGTGAATCGGTCGCCGTATATAACTGAAAAATCTTTGAAAAACGGTGTTAAACCCCGGTGAAAATAAGTCACATAAAACAAATAAAAACATACACAAAATATGTTTATTTTGAATTCTGGCTGTCTCAAACAAATTTCCTAATTCCTAGGGATTAGACAACGAGAATTAACCGCATTTCATTACACATATATCGATATTGACAATTGTACATTGGCAGTTGCGTAGTGTTCTTAAACGAGTACAATAACTGTAAGGAACTTTTCAAAAAATCAAAGAAAATAAGAGGAGTTATTTGCCATGAAAAATTTTCCCCGAATATCTGATGCATTGAATGATATTCAATAAAAACAACCATATTGTTCATTGTGAATACACTAGAGTATATATAAATATGATAATTTCGGTATTGTTTAGATAATTTTACTGATAGTGTGATAACACAATTTGAAACAATCGTAAATCTGATGTATACGTAAATAATTTTGTCATAAATAAACCATAATCATTTAATGTATTTCACCACATTGTAAAATTCAATGTACCATACGTACTCAACAAATATACAATATGAATGTTAATCAACTCCGCATGAATTCGATATATCTACTAAAGTAATACAAACCAACGTCAATTTTCAGGAACAAAACAAAAAAAAATAATTTAAACGGTAGACATGGAATTATTGAGACACATGATCAATATTTTTCAAGATTTACAATTCAGTATACATATACATCATTCCAATATACACAATTTCAATAAATGCCAGTAGTCGAGAAACATTGACAAAAAAAGAAAACATGTAACCATAGGAATATACATTATATATGCATCCAATTAATAATCTTCTAAATGGACCATTGAAACAACATTGAATCTTGTTTATCAGAACATGTGTGTATATTACGGCGAGTTTAATATGGTAAATGCGACAAGATGCTGAATCGGTGAAAAATCTGGACTTTGATTCTATATTTTGAGGACTGACATCAAGATTGCTGTATAAAAGGACCAGCTCCGATCAAGTATCCTTATGCGTGAAAGTGTTGTATACATACATAAACTAAGCCTTATTGTTAAAACACTAACACCATATCTACTGAGTTATTAAGCCCAAGATGGGGCTAGTGTTCATTGGTGTATTAGCCCTTGTGGCCGGAACATTAGCAGGTTAGAAATATTATTTTTATTTTATGTTAAGGATAAATTAAGTCGCAGTAAAATAAGACATACTGTAGTTGAACTTGTAAAAGTAGTGCGAAATCTTTCTGGAGAATGATGTAACATAATAGATTTTAAGTTAATAGATGTACATCAAAGGTGGTATTTTTGTCACTTCATTTCATTATAACTACAAAGGTCATTTCGTACATTGAGATTGTTTGATACATCTATCGCGCAAGTTTATTGTCCGATAGTCAAGGTATAATGACAATTTAATATACACCAGAATCTGCATCAAATCAGTTAAATATTCTTGATATGTTATTCAACTGTTGACACTGAAATTAGATTTTATCTGATGAAATAAATCGTTCATTGACATAATGATACAAGTTTGATTTATTCGATTGCCTCTGTTTTCATTGGATATATACATGTATTATCTATACTACTGGTATCAACTATGAGAGGTGTCATTTAAGTATACTGTTAACTAATCAACTACAGAAACTTCTTGTTTTTGTAAGGTGATTTGTTGTTCTTCGACGAACTGTTTATGCTATGCTGTAAAATATTTGGAAAATAGAAAATAAGAGTTGTCCCTTTATTTTAATAATACATTCTTAATAACACGTGAATACAGCTTAATTGCATTCATAAATGAAACACATTTCTGGTGGATTTAACTATCGTTTTACCTACAACCATTATCTGTTGCCATTAAGTATTGTGATATTTGTGTTTGAACAGCATAGAACAAAATATACATATGTACCTGCATTGTGACAAGGGCCAAGAGTATTCTTCACCAAAGATAATTCAAGACTTCACGTAATTCATAAAATTCTAATGGAAAGTAACTGAAATTAAAAACAAAATATAGATACAATTAAAGTCAGCAATCTATAAGTAACCAATAAAGAACTACAGAATGTATTATCTTTTTTTCAGGACCAATTCAAGAAGTTAAAGTATCGGACACGTGTGCTAGACAATGCACAGGTAATTTTCTTTTATTATGTGTGTAATATTTACAATTTAAAATAAACAAGAGACTTTGAAATATAATGTAGAAGTATTGAACATATTTATAACAATTCACAAAAGCGTTACTTCACAACTACTTATAAAATTAGCAATGTTATTATGTAACTTTCAATGAATATTTCATTTCATAGAAAAACTTATGTTTTATAAAATTTAGTGTCGAATCAATTCAATTATGCAACTGGAAAAACATATGAATACTCATATGAGACTGGACTGAGAACCGCTGTACAAGGAGCATCTGAAGATCATGCTGGAATCCATTTGAAATTAAAGGCTTATCTGGATGTCATCTCAAAATGTGAAATGATCTTGAGGGTAAATATATTATACATTTTGTTATTTATTTACGAAAGAAATCAACAATCATCGAGATCATTGAACCTTAAAGAACATTTCAATACGTAACGATGAAATAAAATCCTACATTAATAAAATATTTTCGTATATACAATGAATAACAGGACGAATATCCCAAATATACTCCGTTAACACGTCAGCATTTTATTGAATTTAGTTTGACGACGTCCAACTAATGGAGCATGATCCAGAGACATCCTCCCTAAAACCAGTGAAGTCTGACCTTGTCGCCGACCTTGCGAGAAACCCTCTGACAGTATCTTTCCAAGATGGCAAGGTTGAAGAACTGTGTTTATCCACACCAGAATCTGAACAAATTCTCAACATCAAGAGAGGATTTTTATCAATGATTCAGAACACCATGGATGATATAAATACAGATCAAACTGTCACTGAGGTATTCACGAGTTTTATACAAACATGATTCAACGAAAAGATTCGTAATGGCAAAGAGAAACTAAGTATTCGATTATAACTACCACATTTAATCAAGACGACTATTTCTCACTATGGGTGTAAGTAAATAATAGAAATATGATTTAGTAATCATTGTTTTGTAACAACAACTAGTGCTCATTATCAAAATATACTAGAATAACTGTAAGCATTATTACTATTTTCAATATCAAAATATCACATTTCAGACTGATGTGTCTGGTGAATGTGAAACAGAATATACATCAGAGGACAAAGGCTGGTACAACAAGCTGATCAAAAAGTCCAAAAATCTCCTTGGGTGTAAACAAAGACAATCCAGCAATATAGCTGTTGACAGTATTCCATACGATATTAAATCGGTAAGATATATTATTTGATCTATTTACTGTATGTATATTATGATGGGATATTCCATTCATGCATGTATTTATTTATTCATCTGGTTAAAGTTCACTCTAATTCCAGAACAGCAATAAAGCATGTCAGTGAATGTTCCATATGTAATGTGCCTGTTTAAATACTTGAACCTTGTACTTCAGGATGTACAATCGCTTCCACTTATCAAGAGTACCCACGTGTGTGAACAAGAAATAACAAAAGCAACAGGACTTATAAACAGTGCAAATTGTCAAGAAAGTCACAAATTCGCTCCATTTTCCAGACTTGAGAGTGGTGCTGTAACACTCAATACACAAACTCTAACTTTCGTAAAGGAGTTCAAATCAACAGCCAAACCAGGTAGTCTATTTGATATAAACATTCAACTTCTTTAAATGCATTCCTACACTAAATAAATGTTTTTAATAAAATATTGAGGTAAAACTTGATTAGTCGCTACTTCGTACATTCTGTATTTATTTCATATTGCAGCTAATGTTGTCCAAAGAGCACCACTGCAGTTCCAACATGAAAGTGATAGTGAAAAGACACCAACAAAAGAGTTGGAACGAAAACTTATGGACATTTGTGACAACACCCAAAATGGTGTTACAGCCGAGACTCCAAAAATCTTTACATCGTTGGTTAAAGTAATGAAAACAATGGGAAGTAGAGATCTTTCATTGATTTACCAGAAAATACAGAAAAATGAAATCTGCTCTTCAAACAACAACCGTGTGAGGTATGGTATGATTTTATCTAATAAGATAATATGACATATTATGAGATATAAATGGAAATGACGACTACTGAATCAAGGGATTCTTTTAATCTATTTCAATATCTATTCCAGGAAATATTTCTTGGATGCCATCCCTATGTGTGGTACAATTGATACGTTGAGATACATGGTCCAACTTCTAACAACTGGGGAAATTACTGGTATGGAAGCTGATATGTGGATGACAACTCTTGCTTTCATTCAAAATCCTTCAACTGAGATGCTTGCTGAAGTGAAGGTAAAATAGTTTATTCCTTGCCATGATATTACATTATTGTTCAATATTACGCAAAAATAATTATTGTAATTGACTTATCTCAATACAAGTGGCATATAGCTCATCTTTCTCTTAATTATTCTGCAGCCTCTGCTTTCCATGAAGACAAACCAAGAAAAGTCGATGCTCTCAGTCAGTTCATTGATTCATCGTGTATGCAAGAACAACCCAAGATGCAGCAACCTCATGGAAGTTAAAAAATTGATATCCATGATGGAGAACAAAATCGCCCCATCCTGTAAAGTTACAGACAATACAATGAAAATGGTATGTACTTGATATCAAAACGGACTTGTCCCTTTTTGCATTATTCGTAATTGTTCAGCTGTGGCATCTACTTAATATTTCAATTAATGATCGAGAAACGATTAAGTTCACTACTTGTACTTTAATAAACATTAAATGTAAGCAAGCACTTACATTTTATTTATACCATTAATTGTGTTTCAGAGTGTTTTGGCTATAAGAGCAATTGGCAATGCCGGATTTGGTGAAGGAGCCATATCAACACTGACAAAATGTATCCAAAGAAGTGACAATCCAATTGAGATTAGATTGTCGGCGATTCAAGCATTCCGTCGTATGTCGTGCAGCACTGATGTAAGTAACTCATATTATTCTACTTGAAATTTTGATTTTGGTTAATCAAGTATATTTATTTTGGGATAATTTAGACACACAACCGTTACGAATAATGTCAAAATGCAAACGCTTACATTTTAGAAATCAAGAGTATTCGCCATCTTCGCAGACACACAGGAAGATTCTGAAGTCAGAATTGCAGCTTACAAAACACTGATGGAGTGTCCATCCGATGACCTGATCCGAAAAATAAAGGGTGTATTAGCTGGAGAAGTAGTCAACCAAGTTGGATCCTATGTATGGTCTCACCTTACCAATCTCATGGAAACATCCGACCCACACAAGCAATCCATTAGAACCATCCTTGAAGACGAAACACTAAAGAAAGAATTTGATTTGGACCAAAGAAAGTTCTCCAGAAATTATGAAAAATCAATTCTTATCGAGAAACTAAACACTGGAGTCACAGCAGAGGCAGATCTTATCTGGTCATCACAGTCTTTCATCCCTAGGTCTGGTATGCTCAACTTAACCGTCGACCTATTTGGAAATGCAGTTAACTTGTTTGAAGTCGGAGGTCGAATGGAGGGCTTAGAATATTTCTTAGAAGCTTACTTTGGACCAAATGGATACTTTAGCGAAAATGATGTGAGCGATGCCGCAGAAGAGACTGCTTTGGATATCGTTAAGTCCGATAAGATCAATAAAATTGACAGAAGGGTAAATAATTTATTATTCTGAACAGGACATTAATCGTTCAGCAACTAATAAAGATTCTAACGGGTTTTGTAAAAGTTTTTTTCGTAAGAAATCAACTAGAAAATGTTTCATTAAATGTTTATGGCTCTTCATGTTTAATTTTGAAATCTCACATTTTCAGAATACCAAGCCAATGGATGATTTACGTGGATCCCTTTACATGAAAGTATTTGGCAATGAGCTGAGATATGTTGATTTCCAAGGACTTGATTCTCTCTTTGCTCAGAACAGTCTTAACTTCTTAGACATTCTCATGAAACTGGGTAAGGAAAACGATTACCAATACACACATAGCTCGATGTTTATGGACAATACATTGGTTGTACCTACAAGTTCAGGTTTCCCACTCAAATTGACAGTAAATGGAACTTCAACCATTGACCTGAAAGCATCCGGTATGGTAGATGTAATGAAACTCTCATCGTCACCACCAAAAATGGATGTTCATGGAATTATCAAACCAAGGTAAACATAATATATTTACGAACGTATGCGTAATTTAGAAATAGCTATGCTTCCATTATTTATCATAAAGAAAAGAAAACAAAAAACATTGCATGACAATCCGTATTTACCAAATGCGCTGTTGTTATATTGCAGTGGTGCTATAGTTGTTTCTAGCAGCATGGGTATTGACGCTGTTGATACTCAAGTCGGAATAAAGATGGTTTCAACACTACACACAAGCACCTCTGTTCAGGGGAAAATATCTCTTGGTCAAGGAACAGTTTTGAGCATTGAATTCGACCTTCCTGAAGAGAAACAAGACGTCATTAGTGTTAGGTAAGAATTTCATTTTTTTTCAATAATTGTTTTGCATTAAATGATCTTTAAAATTTCAACCATTACTAATGAAGTAAGTTTTTTTAAAGGCAGTTGTACAACTCAGATACTAAGCACTGTTCTTGGTGTTTCCAGTTCATCATTCTACACTGTACACCGTCACACAGAAATGGAACAGAAAATGATAACAGAAAACCGACAAGAACACATAACTTGCACTGGAGACAAAATTGCCAAAATAACTGGACTTGAACTATGTGGAGAAATTGGATTTCCAAATGCATCTCTGGTAGAAAACGCACCATATTTCCCAATGACTGGACCAGTCAAAGCCTCATTCACACTCTACAAACGGGACACAACAATGAAGGGTTACAAACTGGAAGCTAGATCTATACATGTAAGAATGGTTATCATAGAAGTCATACCAAACCAAAATATCAAAATTAAATGCCCTTTCATTCATATTCAGTAATTTCTAGCGATATTGACTTCAAATCTAAAGATTCTGTCCGTTTCTGAATAAGCAGATAAAAATATCATTTATTGTTTCAATTCTTGAAATAAGGCTGTTAGCTCTCTTTCTATTAATACAAAACAATTAGAATTGTAATTCGCAAATTTCATTTTTATTGCAGAATGACGATGTTAACATTGTACGAATCGCCTTTTCGACACCAAACTCAGTGACGGATCGTAGTTTCGGAGCTGACTTTAGTTTAAATAAAGCAGAAGGTTCGATTGATGCCAGCTTCACATCACCATGGAAAAAGGCAGATTTCACAGGTAAGAGCGCTATATATATATCCAGTATATATATATATACTATATCGTTAATATGTTGTTCAAATAGCTTTAAGCAGCCCAAACTACATTCTTAAGCAAAAGGGAGATGTCTTGCATTATCTATCTTTGAGTTTTGTTTCTAATTGTGCATACATGTTTTGTAGGTTCATTTACCAGCAGCAGAGCCATCAAAACCATCAGTGGAAAATTGAACTATAATGGAGAAATTCAATTTGATGTTAGTGGAGGTCTAAAATCCAAAAGCTCAGGACCGGGAACACTTTATACCCCAACTATCAAAGTTATCGTCCCTGGTATGATTGATGCTGAACTATCAGGATCAGTTAACTATGCTCCATGGAAATACGTCGAAACAGATTTGCAAATTAATGGTTTACAATCAACACCAATGGCTTTCAAATGTAAGTGATAAACATTTTTAGATGGTCATAACAATTTATCGGTAAATGAAACAACTCTGTATTATCGATATTGATTACCGATAATCCAGGTTCAAATGTACTGACGACCGTATATGCAAAATAAATAAGGCAATACATGTATTAAAATCGAAATGGCATAATTATATGACTCATCAAAAATGAATCATCAACCAAATTATGAGATGTTTACGCCATATTAAAATCGATTGAACATACATGGTAGCTGGAACATAAACGCTTTTAACTCCTTTCGTATGTACTTTTAGCATCAATCCAAAACAAAGCAAAGATTCAGAGCATTAGTGCAAGCATTGATGTCTCACCAAAACAAACTTACTCCTTCGACTCGTCAATACAAACAACTCTGTTCAAGAAGAAGATTAACTACAAATCACAACTGTCTGTTCGTTCACCAGCTAGCGAACTAATAGCTTTTGGTGCATCATTTACAAACGTGTACGGCAAGAACATTGAACTTGATGTCGTTCTGGATAAAGTTGTGAAAACACCAATTACAATGAAGAGTAAGTTTAATCATTTTTATTCTCGTTGTAACATTTTTAAAGACCTTATTTTTTTCGTAACTGACTCGCAAAAGAATTCTAGTGATTAATTGTATATTTGTTATTAACCTTTCAGCGAAATTAATCACGAAAGCTTTCAAACGAGGACGAGTTCAAAAAATTGTACGGGCCGATTTACGATCAAGCTTGGTTGATTTGAAAATGATAAACAAATTTGATAACAGAGACTGGAAAACACTTGCCGCTGATATAGATGTTACGTACGTTATTCGCCGAATTGCAAGAGACAACATTAAACTCGTTACCAAGTTAATAAACCTCAGCAGCAAAGCCCTCACTAAAGGCAAAGCATCTTTGTAAGTTGTGTTTTCTATCTCATTGAACCATTATTCAGCACATTAGTCTCAGGTGATATTTCATTGTCGACAGTATTATAAAAACGTTTAAAATACTATTATGTATTTAAAGAACTGAAACGACATTCATACTCACTGAAGCAAGATATATTTTCCTTTCATAATATATAGCCGAACTTTAGTCAAGATATTGAAATTACAATAATATTTACTTTTACAGAAATGTGGCCTCCAAGCGTAATCCACAATATAATTTCAAGATACTTAGCAATATCAACCACAACCGAAGGCTTTCAGAAATTGAAGCAGACATAGCGTACGGAGAAAACTTCAAGGACGCTGAAAAGCAAATAAGCATGACAGTTTCTACCAGTAGAGTCATCAAGAGTTGGTCCCAAGCTTCAGCTGCATTTAATGGCAAACTTCTCATTGGAACGGTAAATATTACCTTTATTCATTTATGTATACCCACAATTAAAATAAATTGAAATAAAAAGTGCAATGTTTCAATCATGTCAGCACCGAACGATAATTTAACATGTATTTATGGGTAAAGCTAATAATTCGATCAGCGGTAAATTGAACATTCGAACCTGGGTCCGTAGGGAGTGTATGAATATGCCACTGCAATCAAATATTTTGTCGCAATAAAAATTTCGTTTGAGGTTTGTTGAATAAACATTAAATTGTTTTACAGAATTTTAGAGTGATCTCAAAGATTGACCATACTCACAATCCCCGTTCTTTGGATTCCAACATGATGCTTCGTTTAAATAAAGATGCAATGACAGCAAGTCTCAGTTTGAAGAATAATACTGACGATAAGACGAACATCTACGGAGAATTCAAACTTGACTATCCAGGCAAGTCTATTATCTTATCCCACTTACTTGCCGAAAACAAACCAAATGAATACACAAGTACAATGAACGCAAAACTTGGACGATCCAAAAATACAATTGTAACGTCAGTTAAAAGGGCTTCGGCATCGGAGTTATCTTTATCATCAAGTATTAACATTGACCAAATGTCTCCATTCACCGTTGAAACCCATTACAACTTGGGGCCAGATATGTACGTAATTGGTGGATCTGTACAAACTGAAACCAATAAATACAGTACAGAGACATCTGCAAATATCAAAATGGGAAGTTCTATGGAGCTGACAACTACTGTTTCATATCCTTCGAGAAAAATTGTTTGCAACATCGACAGTTCTAAAGCCGGTAACAAATATTCAAGCCGAGCAGATATTCGCTGGAACGCAGAGAGAGATGACACACAGCGCGTTACTCTGAATGGAAACGTACAAATGACCGGAATAAAGAACATCGATGGCTCCGTGACCTTGCAGTACCCAGGCCGAACAATCGCCACAACCTTCAAGAATAACGTTGGAAATAAAGTATCAACATATGCAAGTTTCCAATGGGAACCAAAGAAGGTTATTACGATTGATACTACTTATGGCCTTTTTGATAAAAGAGATTCACGCCAAATAATTGGTTCTCTTAAATTGCGAAGTCCTTTCAGGACAGCTGATAGAGTCGACATCAATGTTCAACATCAAATCAGCGATGCAACCTATAAGACAGACGTGGACATAGCATGGAGCCCCAAAGACACAGTTTCTGGCACATTGACAGTTCGCAGACCACTTACACTTAAGGATATTGATATTGATGTCCTTGCTAAAGCGCCAACACTTGGGTATAAAACGTTGACAGCATCATTACAACATCATATAAATAACGGTCTCAGAACCGTCGGAAAAGTTACCATGAACAAACAATCCATGCAGATGGATATTTCATTACACAATAATGGGGATGACAAGAAAACTGACATTACTGGACAAATTGACATCAAAACAACATTCCGCAAGCTAAAGTCTGCTTCTGTAAATATTGCTTATGGCAATGACGGCAGAAAACTTGATGGTAGCGCATTACTTAAATACAATAAGAAAACAATAGGAATACAAACGTCAATGACAAACAGATTGAATGGATTCAACATGATCAGCAACGGTGAACTTTCACTAAGTCTTCCATCTGATACGATCAAAACAACGTGGGAACATAAACATACAAGCTCAGAAATCTCAACTATGTCTGAAACTACATGGGATAACAAACGAGTGTACGTCAACTTTAACGGCATCCAAGACGTGAGCTTGCCAAAAGGTAAACTTTCAGTTGCCTTGGAGATTCAAACACCACTTGCTGCTTTGAAGAGGGTAATGATGCATCTAGATCACACTCACATGTCCGGACAAATATCATCATCAATGAAAATCTTAAGCAATGATATTGAACTCGCGCATGTCGAATACAAGTATCTCAATAACAACAACGAACTTACTTCAAGTCTCACAGCATCAAACCCTTGGTATGACGGAACATTATCCATGATGTTGACATCATCATTTGTTTCATCACCGATCACCGCACACTTGGAAATGTCTCTCACTCCATTACAAACTATTAACGTTGATGCTTCCATTGACATGAAAGATACGAGTGACATTGATGCTACTCTTAGCTTCACAATCCCAAATAAACCAGCTTTCATTTTGACTGCCTCGAGGAAGCAACAAAGGTCTTATGTAAATTCATTTGTTTCCATTGAGTACCAGCCAAGAAAGGTCATTCGTTTGGATAGTACTCACCGAACAGGTGCAATCAAGCAAATGAAATTGAAATTCACTTCGCCATTCACTACAGAATATTCAGCAGAGGGTGTATTCCAACAAAGCAAATACAGTCTAAGATCGAATGCTATGATAATTGCCGAGCCATACATTAGTAAATGGGCTATTTCTGGAAGTGCTGATATTTCTAACGGTATCAGTGGAAATCTGAAGCTGAACACTCCTTACCCAGAAGCATCATACAGTGAACTATCCATTCTGAGTGAAAATGTTGATGGTGCCGTACAATCATCAATCACAATTGAATACCTCCCTGGCAAGATAATTAAATTGTCTGGATTGAATGAATTCAATTCGTTCGAGGATATGAAATTAACGCTGGAAATTGCAACACCATTTGACGAATTTTCGTACGGTTCCATGGCTTTGAGGCATCAAGGTAACTGGCAACGATTTTCCAACTACGGAGAAGTAGAATATACAAAAGGCAAGAAGATTGCCATAGAAACGAAACATATGATGGATAACGGAATACTAAGTTCTATTTCAGTGAAAACACCATATACACAAGACCTTTTTGCTTCCGTAAGTCACCATGGAAATATGTATGATTTTGAAAGCCACGGAGAGGTTACAGTTGGAAGCACTTACTCAGCTGATCTGAAACATAAGCAACTACCAAACAGCTTTGAAAGCTCTATTAAATTCGCTGTTGATGAGACCAGCGCTGATGGAAGTATACAGTTCAGTATGGAACCCAAAATCACAACGACAATTTCTATAAATACTCCAATCAAACGCTTTGAAAACATCCGTATTTCTCAATCATTTGAAGGATCATGGAGTAAATTTTCGACTGGTGCTAAAGTGAGCGTATCTAGCTTTGGACCATACTCTTTATTTATGAACATGGATATGGAATCAGACATTGCGATGGATATTTCATTGCAGACGCCATTTAAAGCATATCGGGATTTGAAAGCCACATTCCAACACCAAGGACCAATGTCCCGATTCAGTACTCATTTGGATCTTCAAAATGGATTCTCTAAGTACGTAGGAGATATCAAATTCTCTAACGAGCCAACAATCAATTTTGATGCAACGATTAAGACGCCATACAAAACATTTACACTGGGAAGGATTTCTCTGACATTTGAGGGAGCATTAAATAATTTTAAGCTTAATACTGAAATGCAGAAGAACAAAGACTTGTCAGAACTAGAACTGGTCTGTAATATGCAAAAGAAATACGATTTAGATCTGACCATTAAAAGTCCATATACAAACACCATTAAAGCATCATTTGACCACTGGGGATCATGGAAGAAGTTCCAAAGTAAGTTCAATTACAAGGCCGGCAAAGACAAAATAATATCTAACATTCGCTTCGCACTCAGACCAACATTAAATGCAATGTTCTCCATTAAATCTCCATTTGCTTGGTTGAAAAACCACCAATTATCCCTAAAACATGCTGGAAGTTCCGACAGTTTCAAATCTAATGTAGAATACAAATCTGGTGGTAAAACGTACATTGGAGACGCGTCTTTCCAAAACTTGAACTCACTGAAGGCAGAACTTAACCTTAAGGGATCTACGTTCAGACCAATCAATGTTGCCGTCACTCACGATGGAAACCCTAGAAATTTCAAATCTTCGGCTACAATGTCGATGGGTAAGAAATCATTACAAGTTGACGCTGCACTGAACGCTGTGAATGGAATTAAGGGATCAATTGATATAAATACCCCATTCAATGGAGTGAAAAATATCAATGCTGCTATTTCACACACTGGAGATTTATTGAACTTCAAAACTCATGGCGAGTTGAAATACAATAGACAATCAGGTCAGATCGATTTAGCGCTTGATTCAAGTAAAGATATTTCTGCTTCAGCAACAGTATCAACACCATTCAATGGATTTGAAGACATTTCTGCTTCTCTAGTACACAGCACTACGGCTAATAATTTCAATACAATTGCCAACTACAAACAGAATGGGAAATCTTTGGAATCTGCAATCGGATTCAAATCGTCCCCCAGCTTAGCAGGCAGTGCATCACTCAAATCAAATATTGAATCTATAGGTAAAATTTACAGTGGTTCATTCAATATTGATGGCGATTTCAGCAAATTCGGCTCAGTCGGAGAAATAAACATAAACAATAAGAAGTCAAGCGCAAATTTCGACATGGATACACGAGATGGGTTTGAAGTGAAACTTGGAGCAAAATCACCCATTATCAAGGATACTGATATGTATTTTAAGCACTCTTCTGCAGACAGTGCCATCAATACCAATGCTTATATTGCCCAGAATGATGTCCAACAATATAGCATG
This sequence comes from Lutraria rhynchaena, assembly GCA_008271625.1. NCBI lineage: Eukaryota > Metazoa > Mollusca > Bivalvia > Venerida > Mactridae > Lutraria > Lutraria rhynchaena. The sequence continues at coordinate 1,172,270 of VIBL01000142.1, read as the reverse complement.
CAGTCCATTCTAAGCAAGAAACCAGACATTGGTGCTATTGTCAGCATCACCACACCACATGTGGGATATGAAACGACCGACTTTTCTTTCCACCACGAGGGTACATTGAATGATTTTAGATCAGATGTTGAACTTCAGCTGTTTGGTGAGAAATACCAGTGCGATGTTACATTTACAAATACTCAAGAAACCCAGGCATCACTTTCAATCAAATCACCTCTTTCAGATGATATTGACGTAAGTGTTTCATTCCAGGGTAGCATTTTCAACTACAACTCAGGTCTGACATACTTGTACGGAAAGGAAAGCCAACTGCGAGCTGAGATGTCACTTAATCTTGAGGGACCATATTCTGGTGATTTGAAAATAATTACACCACTGTTCAAAAACATTAAGGCCTCTTTCAAGCATGACGGCGAGATTCAGAATTTCGCTTCAGAGGCTCATTTCACATACGCCGGCATGAAGTCAGACTCCGTATTTACATTTAAAACAATGCCTGATTTGGAAAGCACCTTTAGTCTTTCAACACCAATGACAAAAGATTTAGCCATACGATTTTCCCTCGCCGGTCCTATAAGGAATTTCAAAACCAGTGGATTTGTTAAATACAATGGACAACCACAAGTCGAATTCGACGGCGATTTTCTCCTTCAATCGACAATGGAAGCTAATTTCAAAGTAAATTCAGTTCTTTCCATAATGAAACAGTTTTCAACCAAGATCAGTCATTTGGGCGATTTGAGCGCTTTCCAATGCAATGGAGAAGTTAATCTCGATGATATGTCAATGAACGTTGACATAACATACAGCCCAGCTAGCGGAAGTATTCGTATTTCATCTCCTTTCATGAAAACTATTGAGGGTACATACAACTTTGATGGAAACAATGGCGATGTACAATTGTCCGCTCCATTTATGGAAGATCTATCTGCTTCATATAATGTCCAAGGCAAGACTATTTTGAAATCGGACTCCGAGGCAAAAGTTCAGTATGGATCGACAAAACTTGTTCAGGTTACAGGTAGCTTCAATTATCCAAGGTCTGGCAAATTGGAAGTGCAGACCCCCCTAGCCGGCTATGAGAGTACTCGAGTTATCTACAAACGTGCCGGAGCTTTCGGTGGTAATGGTGCCCTTGAAATAAATGGTGTAAGATATAATGCTGGCATTTCTTTAGATACTCAACAAGCTCTTGGTGCGTCTGCTTTCTTGGACACCCCAATGTTGCCCTCAGTCTCATCAAAGATTAATTTCGATGGATCGATAGAAGATTTTACAGGACACTTCGAGGTTGTCTATGAGTCCGACAAACACGAAGTGGACGTTCAGTTTTCCATGTTAACAGACATAAAAAGCAGTCTCACTTTGAACTCACCACTTATACCGGAATTGAAAGTGACAGTTGATTCAAACAAAGATCTTAACAATCTCGAAGCAAACGGAGATATCTTATACGATTCCAGAAGCATTCTCTCATTAAAAACAGTATTGGAGAATACTGATCGCAAGGCAGTTTCCATTTCCGCCATTGTACCAGGTAACACAATTAAAGTGGCTGCTAGCATTGATGGGGTAACAACAGACTTCATTGTAAATGCTGACGCTTCATATAATGATAAGGAAATTTCCTCTAACGTAGTCTTCCGACTTCAACCATTAACAGGAAGTGTGAGTTTTAAGTCACCATTCACACCAGAAATCAAAACAAGATTTTCATTCAATGACAACGGTTATACATACAAAGGACATGGCGAATTTTCTGTCAATAGCAAAAAGTCAACCTTGGACGTTTCTGCTTCTCGTAAACCCTTGAGTGTAGACATTTCGGGGGATATGTTTTCCAAACAGTTTACAGCATCTCTGTTGCATGAAGGTTCCTTATCAAATTTCAAATCATCATCAGAAATGAATATTGATGGCCAAAAATGGACCGCTAGTACGCAATTCAACATGGATGATACAATCAAGGGATCTTTTGAACTCGCATCCCCTGTAACTAAACCAATGGAAGTATCGTTCGAAAACGTTCGCACAGGAGGCAACATTAAAAACTTAATATCTATGAAATACGGAAAAAGTATCCCATTCAGTTCAGAATTATTGTTTTCAACATTACCATTGCAGGCTAGTGTAAATATCAAAACACCTTTTGATGGGTTCAAAACAATATCTGCTTCAATGAGCCACACTGGAGAGGCTCTCAATTTCAATAATAATTTGGAACTTGCAGTAGAAGACAAAAAGGCTGGTTTCGACATGTCATTCAATTTCGATTCATTGAATGGACAAATCTCAACATTCAGTCCATTCTTTCCAGCAATAAGTACAGGATTTGAGTTCACAGGTAATGCCGAAAAGTTTTCAGCCAATTCAAATGCTAACTACGGAAACGACAAGTATTCTATGGAAGTAGAGGTGACAACCAAAGGCAGACTCTCAGCATCTGTAACAATAAATACACCAATTAAAGGATTCCAAAAAATGACAGCACAGATCAAACACAAAGGCCAATTTCCCAATATCGATTCCTTTGCTCAAATGCTCGTTAACCGAAGAAACATTTTTACAGGCAGTGCCAAAATGAATACACGCTCGGGAGTCATTGCCGACATTGCTGCTCAGTCAGCTTTTACACCTGCTGTTCAAATAAATCTTAAGCACACAGGCGAATTAAGCAATTTTAACTCTAACGGAGAAATTCGCATCGACGGTCGACCATCTACTGTAAACATTGCATTTGCTACTGATCCTTCAATGTCCGGCTCCGTAGAATTTACTTCACCATACATATATCCGGTATCAGGTTCATTTGGACACAAATATCTCGATGATAAGATGAGTTCGCACGTTGAGGGAACAATAGCATCCAAGACTATTACTTTCGATGGAAATATGGAGTACGGAAACGTGGCAGGTATTTCTTTGACTTTAGTCACTCCATTTGAAGGATTCGAAAACTTGCAAGGCTCTGCTCAGTTTGAAAAACAGTACAAAGGTTTTACATCCAATGTAAACTTGCAGTATCCTGGAGGAAAAATTGAATCCGAATCTAAAACAGGTTGGAGACAAGGAATTACAAGTTCATTATCATTGAAAACACCATTCGATTCCTTCAGAAATTCAAAAATCGATTTCTCTTTAGACAATTCTCTACCATCACTCGCTTCTGAAATAAATTTAGTGCATTCCGGTAAGAAATACTCACTGAGGGGTGATTTGAAAGACATGCAAGGCCGAATCTCAGCAACAACACCATTTGAAGGTTTCGAAGACGTTAATGCAGAATTCAGATACCAGGGCCCAATAAGCAACATGCAAGCCAGCGCTAAACTTGTATACATGACAGGAAAGGAAATGTCTGCATCATTCCAAAATACATTTAGTGACAAGAAAATTGAATCAAAGGCACAACTTGTAACACCATACACAAACGACTTCAATTTTCACCTCCTACTTACCGGTGAATTGAGCGATTTTTCGAACGTGCTAACCGTTTCAATGGGTGACGATAACACAATGACATCCACTTCTGGATTTACAATGGGGCAAAACAAATTCGATTTTGATTCATCCCTCCAGACTGTTATTGCTGGAATCGCCGATGAGCAGAAATTAACCATTTCTGTCAACTGTGTTATTCCTAATGCTGAAGCATCCATCAATGCCAAATTGTTTGGAAGCAAGTATTATGTGAACACAAATCTCAAAGTAGACGATAGCACTAGTGGAAAACTTGTCATAAGAACACCATTTTCTTGCCTGCGAGACGTAGATTTTAGTTTTGAACATTCTGGATCAATGAGAAGATTTACAACAAAGACCTCACTTCAATACGACACTGACAAGAAAATAGAAGGATCACTTCAATACACGAAATACGGCTGGAGAAGACTACAGACAATTCTAGATATCCAGACGCCATTTAACGGATTCGAGACGTCGAAAGCAGAATATCGCTATATCGCGTCCGTGGACAGTTTTGAATGCAATACGGACTTGAGTTTCATGGAAAAGGACATCTCTGGAACCGTTCGCGCTTCGTTGTCACCTCTCAGTGCTTCAATTTCAGTATCTACTCCATTCGCTGACTTCGAGAAACTTGGATCCGATGTAAAACTTGATTACGGAAGTAGATTTATCAACTTTGACAGCAACGTTCAATTCATGCGTGACAATACAATTTCATTGACATCGTCTGTTAACGCTGAATCTAATCCTCAAGTATTTGACATGAAGCTTACAACCCCATTCCAAGGCTATGAATCATTTAAGATTAGAGCAACAAACACTGGAAGTCTGAAAGATTTTCAATCAGACTTGTCACTGTCATCTTCTTTTATTCCATCAATGCGCGCACAAGCTAATATGAAATATGTATCTATAATGAATGCCGATGGTTCAGTTTCATTCAGTAGTCAGATCAATAACTTGGAAAGTGTTTCCATGTCCCTTAAAACTGAGGCCAAGCGAGGAAAATATCAGAGCAAATTCGAAACCACTTGGGCACCAACAAAAACAATCACAGTTAGTAGTGTGTTTACTGACAACCGATATTCCATGGACGCTAACGTAGAATTGAGCACTCCATTCCAAGCCATGAGACAACTAAACATGCGATCAGAAACAATAAATCGTGGACAAGTCTATTCCGAGAAGCTAACATTAAGTCACAACGGAAAAGATATTGCTGACAGTGAACTGAACATTGATATGGGAAACAACAAATCGGCACAAATAACCATTCGTAAACCATTCGAGATCATGGTCAATATTGAGGGATCAAGAGACAACAAATATGAAGTTGCAATGACAGTATCTAAAGATACAACAGACCTAAGAAATGCATTCAAGATCAATGGAGTGTTCGATCCAACAACTAGACAGTTATCACTACAACATTCATGTCCTCAAATGTCTGGAAGTTTCGATGGAACATTCAAATTGTGGAATAACAATTTTGACTTGTACTTGAATGGTATACATTACGGCTACAAAATGGACTTAGATAACAACGATGGACAAATGAAAGTAATTTTACCAAACAGGAGTCTTTTGGTCAAAGGAACAAAATCTGCAAGTACCACTGAGGGCTCATTCATGTGGGATGCCGATAATGATGAAACCAGAAAAGTAGGATTCCGAACTGTTGTGAGACAGTCGAAGGCTGACATTACAATTATGATGCCAAGCATCGGAAAGGTAAATGAATTATCCTAATTATAGTATTTTGGACTGAGTCTAGAAATGCGGAACAACCGTTGGATTTCATAACTTTATTTTTTACAGTTATCCATTGTATAATAATGATATAATATTAATATATTCTGGTGAAAAAATGAAAATGACAATGACATATATGGTTCGGTTCGAGTTTCTCGTTCATTTTGATAATTATTTTTAGGAAGTACAAATTGACTCACAAGTCAGTATGAATAAAGGACGAGTTATCTTTGATGGAAAAACTGAAGTAGTGTATTCACGCGACATTAGTAAGAAAATCACAATGATGGCAAAGCTTGAAGATATCACTGACAGTTGGTCATCCAAAAATTACAGTTTTACATTCGGTGTAAGTCATCCATACACAAGCGTCGACATTCAGCTTGCATCTGAGATCGGAAAATCCGATGACAAGATAAGTGGAGGACTAAACATGAAATACCTTACTGCTGGCAGAGATACAAAAACGTTTTCAGTCAATGGAGCGATTGATGGGTCAAGCAACACCTTTTTCTTCAATGTACGGTTTGTTTGACTGTTAAAAAATCCTACATTTAAGCTTAGTTATTGTTCGATGCAAGAAATTTTAATCTATTACAATAATAAAAGATACATTAATTCTAAGGTTTACTTACTTATAAAACAAACGCACATAAACGAATGATGTTCAAAAGTTGACGTTTTTTTTTTTGTTGATATTGCAGATGGACACACCCATGAAAAAAATCAATATTAATGGCAATGCACAGAATACTTCACCATATCAACTGACTCTTACAAATAAACATGACAACAAACGACCTTTGACAACAATGGCTTCATTTGATCCAGCAAAACGAAGCGCAAGTTTCCAGATGAACTATGACCTAGGTATTTACATTAATATTTTACTGAACTATTTTCCCAACTAATACTCTAATAAAATAGATAGCTGTATTTTGATTTATCACCGAATGCATCATACATGTGTACAAATAGTAGAGATGTTATGTATGTTTCAGACAATCCCAGTGATGAGTTCCATCTTAGTGCAAAATTTGTAAATAGCTCTGCTGTTGCCGCAGAAATGTACCATGTAATCAACAGACAAAGAATCACTGACGCATTACTGGCATTAAGACTCAATACTTCTACACTGTTACATAGTAGAATTCATTGGAGACCTGAAATGATTGACGATCTGAAGGTATGTGCTTTTGAACTTTGAAGGAAAGAAGATAATTTAAGTGCTTAAGCTTGATATTAATGGTACATACCTACAAGAATGATATTAATATCTATTAAGATGACTACTAACGTTAAGCATACCAGTTATACTAAATTACATCTTCATATGTTTCAGGCATTTTACTCAAGCAAGGCACGTGGTTATAGTCGTGGAATCAAGAACGAACTAAATGCTATTATAACTGCCTCAGATAATGAGCTTTCTCAGAAAAGTCGATTGATAACAAGATCACTCTTACAAGAAATGAAACCGGTCACTGATACCTTTGTTGCCATGTACAACAGCAATGAATACCATGTCAGAGATATAATGGACATGACAACTGCTGCCATCAATGAAATCATGTAAGTTTACATTATTTCAATGAAAACGGCATTAGTATTCGCACAATTACTACTGTTTACTCATAATCATTACTCTGTAAAATGATATGGTTTTAATGTTTACATTCATTTCAGGATGAATCTAGCCGAAATTTCAGAACTTAGCGAAGACTACATGCGTGAAATGGCCATTCGTTTAGAGACTAGATTATCAAGTTGCATGGAAAATTACAAAAATAAAATGGAGGTATTGAAACGTAATCTCTTCTAATTTAATTGTTATAAAACAACGAAATTCTAACGAAAGCAACTAGTTCATTATGTTATTCAATAAAATAACGAGAAAGACATGAAGCATCAAATTATTACCGTATAACATTTTTGAATACTCATACCAACGAAATAACATTTCAGGCTGCAGTCCTTACACTACGAAAAGGATCGAGTATTGCTGGAGGAATGTACAGAAACTACACAGGTTGGTACACATTGTACGCTACACAGTTTGCAAGTACGCTTAGACAAGAATTTGTACGCTACTCAAAGTTTGATTTGTTTTCAAATAAAACATCAAATAAATATAATAAAAACGTAGCAAGGATGACAAAAATATAATAATTATATACCTTAAAAATGAATCAACATTTGTAAACAAATCGTTCACAAAGACTATATTGTATTTAGATTATGTGTACACCAAGAGTTTACCTATTTCTAACATGGTTAGTGACAACTACATCAAGTACATGAACCAAATGGATACTTCAAACATGGCTAACCTCTATACATCAACAATCTATAATGCAAGAGAAGCTATGAACACCGGCCTTAATGTGGTAAAATCAAACAGAATTTATCAGCAGGTAAATACAGTATAATCACGAATAAATCCATATCATTCAATTCAATATTGTTAACATCGACTCAAAAAATATGTAATCACTGATGTTTCTCATGCAAATACAAACATAAATACTCGCTGGTTCATTTTTCTTATAGAATGTTACAAATACTTCGTAATTGACACTCTGTATCTGTTTATACTTGTGCAGGGAGAGAATGCCTACAAGTACTGGGAGATTCGTGAAAATTTTGAAATGGTTGCCGAGAATATTGAGAAGTGGATTATACAGGAAATAGAGAAACAATTGTCAGACATTAGAACAACAGTTATGAATGCAATTCAATCCGAAATCACCGTTATGGACATAGAAAATGGGGAAATCCAAGCCGAAATCCATCTACCTATTCCTATCAAAGCCCTGGATGTTCTACCAAAAGTTGATTTCATGCCCTACATGAAATACATTCCAGAAATGCCAACAATTTCTATTCCATCTACGTTTCTTCCACCATTTGAAGGTAAAAGTTTTGTTGATAGAAAAAAGTACAGATTTATAAACAAGCATATCTGGTGTGCAGTGCATTCAATCAGAGCTTGATTGTATAAAAACATTTCATTGTACCTGAACACGTAATTTGCTGTAATGTTGGTACATTAAAATATCGTAATACTTTTACAATGCATCACTTTAAATCTTAGTATCACTAGTACTGAATGTTATTTTACGTCAATATAGCTTAAAATTTACGATGTCGCAAATTTCTTCCAGGCGTAGCAACCATCCAAGGAAATACCATAACAACATTCGATGGCATTACATACAACGTTGACAGCAGTTGCACATATCTACTTGCTCGTGATAACACAGACTACAACTTTACTGTAGTCCTACATAAGAACGGGAACAATAAGACACTTGCTATTGTTGCTGATGGGAAAATATTCAACATCTACTCAAATGGAATGGTACGACAAATTAGGACAGTTCATCATACATATATATAAAGCATATACTTATTAGACGGCTTGGATTATCATGCATATACATTTATTTATACACAACTGTAACAAGATTTTTAATGAAGAAGTCAAATATATAATTAACGTATTGTGTTTAATTATTGTTAAAACGATGGAATGGTAAATTTTGAGCATTCACATGCAACATGTAAATAACTGTAAAGCGATCATACAGATATTCAGAACAAATTTTGTGACGCATTTTGTTTATCATCCATTTATTTATTTCTCATCTAGGTCAGTATCAATGGTCAATTTATGGAACTTCCAGTCGTTCGTAAGGATACCCTTGTTACATCCCTTGATGGCCGTGTGAGTGTTAGCGTAGCTGGACATATCATCGTTGAATTCGACTCGAACGAAGATCTTTATGTTGTAAAGTTAAATGGTTTTTATTTCGGCAAGACAAATGGACTTTTTGGTTCATATGACAACGAGCCATCCAATGATTTGTTGACATCATATGGAAAACCCACCAAATCTATTGACAGGTTCGCCAAGACCTGGGATATTGGCACCGAGCGTTGCCGGTAAAAACCAAACAATATAAGAATTAACGAAAAACTTTGATTTTATTTGAATATTATGATTAGTAACTAAATAATAATGGTTATACTAGCAAAACACACTTTTATTGAGTAAAATCTTATACAACTGTAGATATGTTTGAGATCGATACTGAATATAGATACTTCAAGACCTAGACAACAGGCATTGAACACTATACTACATAACAACCATGAAAACCTAAAGTATTTGTGACATACAAGAAGAACTTTATCTTCTTTCATTTGACCTTGTATGCCTTTGATGAGAGTAAAATAAACTTTGCTAATACTCTGTTGTGTTTGGTAATAAAAGAATTTTTATTTTTGCACTTGAGATTAACGTAGTAAATTGGAATACGCCAATATAAAAAGATATATTACAGACACAATTGTGAACAATCTACTGTTGTACGTACAAGCTCTTGAATGATTTCTTCTAATAAATGCAATAAAAAGCATATTCATGTCTTCGTGATTTTTTCAGTTATATTTCATGTTTGTCCTCAACCTATAGCAGTATAGTTAGAACAAAAGGTATTCTTTCTGCATTATAGAATGTACTCTGTGGATTTGTTTAGGGGGTGTCTGCCTGTTTTCAACGCGTTTTCAGTTATATGCAGGTAGCATTAAACCTGTGTTCCTGGAATCTGAACCCGTAATCAAGTATATGTCACCTTCTACACATGGCTCAATTGACCATAATCCTTAAGCATGATGTCTTCAACATTTACATATAGCATGTACTGGTTCCAGGTTTCAAACTCATGAAGTTAAGGCACATAGACCTACGCTTCAATACTAAGGCTACAGGCAGGCTCCGATACGGTAGATTAATTTATCGTTGAAAACACATTTACAGGAAAAGAATAATCAACTAGATTGAATCTATTGGGAATGCTTCCTAAAATACAGATCGAGAAGCATGAGACTTGAATTAAAACATTGGTAACTTTTTTCAACGGAACAACATTAAAAGATAACACAGAATTCTAATTGGACAAATTGATAATGGATGCAAATATCAATTTGTGACATACTGTCATACCATGCCATAAAGCTAGCTTGGTATTTCCCATATTTATGTAATATAGAATATTTGTATTGTGCATGGGCCGGTGGCCTAAATACTTTTAAATAAATGAAATACCACATCAATATCAATACAGATATGAAAAGGATTCATAGAAAAAACATGAAAACCTTACCCTAAAATGCTTCCCTCCCGCAATCTTACATTCTACAATCTACATTCAATCTTTTCCGAGTGCAACAACTTATTATCAATGACATGTGACATGCACAAACAGGCTGTTACTACCAAAAAATGCTACGGTATAGATTAAATACAAATTTGGTAAATCAAAAACAAAGTGCCATCATTCCTATTATATTCCATTCAAACCGAGTTGGTACTGGTATGATTGATCTTTATGACAAAATGTGAATGGATTCTTATCAGAATAAGAAGGTAATACAAGAACATTGGTTAAATTTCCTTAAAATATACATCACTGAAATATTTTAAAGGGAATCAAGCCAACTAAATAAAATCAACACTTGGCAAAATCTAATGTTTCATAATACCAGCAGGTCTGAGGAGTTACAAAATGAAGTTTAACCTATCAAATACATAACATATAACTGATTTCCAACACGGCCAATGCGTTTGATCTTCACAGAATCTTGGTTTGGTTCAGCTTTGTAATGAAAAATTGTTAATAAATAAATGTTTTTCCTAATAATTTCTTTCACAAATATGAAGTTCAAAAGTATTCTTCCCAATCAACAGTTTAGACATACACGTACAAATGTCAAAATACAGAACTTCACAGAACAGTGCAACTGAACAAGTGCAGAGAGTACCTTATGTAGACAATTTAGATCAAGTTAAGTGATAGAACACTTGAAAGGGCAGTAAAACTATCATATTCTTAACTTAATCACATTTACCACAAAAGATTTCATTTACACAGAAAATTTAACAAAAGTAACAAGAGGGCCATGATGGCCCTAAATATTGCTCACTTCAATAACCTGATGAAAAGATACTTGGCAAATGACCAAGCTAAGGGTAGAACCAATTTGGAGACGGAAGCATAATTTGATTAATCTTGAAACACTAGGTAATTTTATGCATCAAATATTTAGTCTATGCACTTTTAGCCAGGACGATTTTGAAAGTTATTTCATATAAAAGTCTATGTTAAACAAGTGGACCCACAGGCAGGGTCAATTTCCATACCAGGCCATCATTTGTTATAATCTTGGTGGAGGACAAGACATTCCCATCGCCAAATATCTAAGCGGTAGGTCAAGCGATTTGGCCAAAAAGGCTTTCCCTATAATCTATGTAATACAAATGACACCAGTGCGGATCTATATTGGCCCATTAGCATCATTTGTAAAATCTTGGCAAGATGACTCCTGTAAATGTTGCTTGAAATTGGCTCTGCGGTTTCAGAGATTTCATTTCAAACAATTGTTGAGGACACACGACGACGGACAGGGCGATCACTTCCACTTACTATGAGCACTTTGTACTGAATTGAGCTAATAAGGTAAATGAATACACTAAAAATGGCCATTACTTAACGGACTTAACAGTCTATTGAAACAAATATTATAAGCAAATATAAAATTTGATGCAAGACTCTATGAACTAAACAAGAGCTCTGCAGAGCGGGGCAAAATACGCCCGAAGGCGGTGTTACCATGAGCACCACCATAACAGGCTTTGATGATAAGTAATGCTCCCTCTTGCACAACTGAGATACATTGTGACCTTGAGAAAGTTTAAGATAAACACCTTATAATTGAAATATGAAAGTGTAATTGTCCGCGAATTTGCTGTAAAAATATAAAAAGGGCAAATAACTCAGTAAAAAACAGCAATGTGAATTATCTCCCTTTTACACACAACTAGACATCAATACTTATCATCTGTGAGAGTTTGAAGACAATAGGTCAAATAATGAAGGAGGAGTTATCTGCACATCAATTTGCTGTAAAACTATAAGGGCAAACAACTCAGTAAAAAAACAGCAATGTGAATTATCTCCCACTTAGGCACAACTGGACATTAATACTTATCACCTGTGAAAGTTTGAAGAAAATAGGTCAATTAATGAAGGAGGAGTTGTCCACACAAGGAAAACGGATGGACAGACGGATGGACGAGCAGCGCCATAACATAATATGACCCTTCTGGCGTATAAAAATCTTGAATTATTGATTAATGCAACAACTTAAGCGAAAATACAAATCAACTGGTCAGTTTAAGTTAATTTTACCTTTTCACATCATATTATACAGAAATTATTTCTATTATCTTACATATTATTGTAGGAATTTCTAAGCTAATCTTATTGTTTTATGTTTTATTGCTAAAGGAATTAATACATTCAATTAACCTTTTTACATTTTAAGTTACAGAAATAAGATTTTTACATCTAATTATGCAGGGATTATCACCAAATCTGCACCAGAGCTCCACATAGCAGCGCAAACGCCGGTCTGTTTTACATTTCGGCAACTGGATGGGGTGGCACATTTGAGATTTCGAGTTTAAGCATGATAAGGCATAACTTTGACCAAAATTCTAAGTTAAACAGGGGCATAATTCCAAACATATAGCTTTAAGAATAATTCCCTCTTGCAACTATGCCTGGTCATGATAATCAAGTAGTCCAAGTATCATGTTGATACATTTGATAGTTTTAATATCATCTTATTTAATAAGCGATTTTGACAAAAATTCTAAATTAAAAAGTAACTCCAAAAATATTGCTTTCAGAGTAATGCCCCTAGTCTTACAACTGCACCTTTTCATGATGGTGAAGTATTCCAAGTTTCGTGTGATACGCTTGATAGTTTTCAAATCATTCTATTTAATAAACATTTTTATCAAAATTTAAAAAGTTAAAAAGGGGCATAACACCAAAAACATAGCTGTAAGAATAATGCCCCTTGTCTTGCAAATGTGCCTTGTCATGATAATTAAGTAGTCCATATGTTGATTTGGTATCTGAGAAATGGGCAGCATTAAAGTTTTGCATAACAACGACGATGTCTACAACGACGCTGCAGCGATCATAATAGCTCAACTTTTTCTTTGAAACAGACAAGCTAAAAGTAAGATCCTAACAAATGTCCGCCAAATTGTAATTTAACTCCTGACTGTCAATTATGCTAATTCTGTAACAGATAACAATAAAAATCATATTGTGTCCATTTTATTTCAAAAGATGATGACTTGTATGAACAAAATAAAAACAAATTTAAATGAGAAAAATAGGGAGTTCATCTACTTCAATTTCACTCCTCGTTTTACACCAGCTCGGATGCCAGATATTTCTCCCCCATACTTATGCATCTCAGTCCTAGGTTCTCGATGCTGAAAAAAACAACAGTAGATAATAAGTCTTTTTTCTGTTTTCTATCCCAATCAAGTCTTAGATCATAACTATATCAATGTTAAATTGTGCTGTAATAATCAACAACGTTGATTCAGAGCAGAAATGTTAAAGCTTTGGTTGAATATAATGTATTTCTCAACATAATAAATACAATTCATCAACACAAGATTTAACAGCATTCTGTACAATGGGAAACAGATGGTATTCAAATTATTAAGTGGTTCAAACTGTACACATTTCTATCCAGGCAGATTGAATTTCCTCTAACATCTAGAAAGAGATTTTTCAAACTGATTGAAAATTTTGGGGCAACAGATAGTTCAAAATTACCCTAGGAATATATATGCGTACTGACCATTTTAATTTCTAATGTCAACTGGTACTGTTGAAACGTTTAAGTATATTATTTACTGTTAAGCCATAACACGCTTGCAAGAAATAGTTAGGATTTATATTGATTATGTTTCATTGAACGATTGATGATGCACAATTTTTAAAAAGATGTCATATATGGCTTCAAATTCACCAAGGTAAGCAACATGAATAATTAGTACAATTCTCTAACCTGTCCCTTCCGGCGAATTTTGGCTTTTCTAAACTTCATTCGGTGTTTGACTCTAGGATTACGGAGTTCTTTCTTCTTGTGTGCTGTTAAGCCCTTGTTCTTCTCAATCTGATGGAAAATAATTATATATAACATGAAACAAAAATTGTAACCAGAAGAAATGCTTACCCGAAATATGACAATATAGTATTAAGGCAGCGTTTTCACCAGTCATCAAAAGTTGAGGGTCAAAAATGACCCTTGGCTGATGATAATTCAAAGAGCCAACAAAATTTCCTTCTAATTTTAATATAAATTTGACCTTTGGTGCAAATTCTCAAGAGTCAAAAGCTTTAGTTTACTGATTTCAAGAGTCAAAATGTTGTTTTAGGGGTCAAATGACAGCCATGATTAAAGTAACCTTAATATTACTCTCCTATATAATGGCAAGTACTTTGCTTATTCACATCATAAAGGATCATCTTCATTCAAGTGATTACTAGAACAGAACATAACCCAGCAAGAACAGAAAAAAAAGAATTCTCATATACTAATGAGAACACACAATAAGTAAAAATGAATTTTCATACACTAATGAAAACACACAGTAAGTAATTTGGGGGTTCTTCAGCATAATTTTGTTCATATTTGATGAAAAAAAATAATAATAAGCAACATAATTTTGTTCATATTTGATGAAAAAAAATAATAATAAGCAGCATAATTTTGTTCATATTTGATGAAAAAAAATAATAATAAGCAGCATAATTTTAAACTATCTTGACAGCATAGCTAAGTAGCAAAATCCAACAAAATCTAAAACATATTTGATACAGGAGTAACAGTAGAAATCTTTCTACTACACATTAGAAGACTTGGCTATATGGCACTGATGAATATTTCCAAATAAAACAAGTTTACATTAGATTGAAATCCAAATGACTAGACCCCAAACAAATGACTTATACTTCAAGATCTGGAAAATGCTTTCATTCGATAGCAACTTCAATAATAAGATATCCAATGTGTCTCAAGGACTTTAATGTTGAGTTTATTCAAAACAATACCTGCTTATGTCTTAGTATAGACAGTAACATATTTACAGTGTTATCTTCATAGTAGAGTAATGCTACAAATTAATTTTGAATCTAGATGCACTGATTTTTTATTTTCAAATAACAAGTGTAACATAGTGATAATTATTTGTACCTTCATAGTAAAAAGCATGATTTCTTTTTATGCAAGTTCTTTTTAATTAAGATTACTTTCCAAAAAACATGCTTCTTCATAAAAGTTAATCACTTATTTTCCTGCTTTATTCATAAGTAGTTTTAGGTCAAGTCAAAAGAGAACGTTTTATAACCCAAACAGAATAGTAGTTTCCAGTAAACCTGTAATTTTTGTACGTCTTTCCTCAGTCTGTTTTAGTCGATGGTTAAGCTAACATGTAAATTCTAAAATTTCTATAATGATAAGCACGACCATTCAATTCTTGGGCTTCACTTAATGTAAATAATATTTATCATAACACCTGCGTAATTGTGTATTGTTTGTATTATGTACTGTGACTGCATTTGTTTCTTAACTAAAGGTATTATGTCTGTAATTTCATATATATAACCACATATATGTAGATCAACTGACTACTTAACCTATAACCACATTACATAACAATAAAAACTATAAATGTTGTTATTTGTGACTATACAACTTAAGTGTAACATTAATGATCAAAAAACCCCTTCAGCTTAATTTTTTTATTATAATATAGATAAAAAAGATTCCTAGAAAAACACAAACAAAACATCCTGCCTTCCTCAAAATATTACCTCCCTCCTAACAGAAAACTCATCAACACATAGGTCCAAACAAAAAAATAGAGGACAAAACACAATCTTCTGGAGGGTACAGGTTAGAATGGTCTGTAGCCAAGTTACAAGGGGGCTTAACTCGAAATAATGTATAGGTGGCAATCTGGAGGAGTCCATTCATTCGCTGATAAAATTTTTGTAATCTGATAAATGTTACCTGATAGGAGATAGCTCGCTTAGCATCAGCATCTAGATCATCAGCCTCCCCTTCAATAAATTCCCCACTCTCTTCCATGTCACTGCAAGGAATTTAATGTTGTTTTTGATATAATTTTAAATAGTGTCAATGCACAATCCAAACATTGTTTCAACTGTAGAAGGAGTACTAAAAAATCATGCATCTTTTTTATCCATAAATAAATTTAATCTGACAATTCCTTAATTTGAACCTTACATTATATTATTGCAGCAATATTATGAAAATGACCATATCCCAATATCATGCAAGTTAGGAGATTGATGTCAATAATTGCATAAAATGTAAAAAATACACACAGACAGTAGGTGAAAGAATGTTTTGAACAAAATGTTTATTAATGTCTATTAAAACTTTGATTTTGACAGTCTCTTGATAAACATATTAATGTAGTTTTAATTTATCAATGAAGTCACATATTTTCGACAAAAAATATAATGGAAGAAGCCAAAGAGAAGAAGACTGATGAGCACTTCCTGATCTTTGGATGACATATTTATATGTTTGAAAACAAAATTTTTCTAACTCTGATTAAAGAATTGCAATTCTGATTTTTATCACATGATCTTTTGTTGTACATTATTATCCCCACTTGAATATGACCAAAAATACAAATTACCACAGACATTTAATCCCAGTTTATGTACAATTAGCTTTATTATTCTATTACTAAGGAATGCCAGTTCATCCTACCTATTAGCATCATCATCTTCATCTCCACTATCATCATGTTCCAGTTGACCAGCTTTCATACTTTCATAATACTCCAATGCTTCTTTCTCATCTTTGGTCTCAAATCTCGAATCTAATTTCTGTAACAATTTGATAATGTAATTTTGTCAAAATTGCAAATATTTGCATGGCTACCAATAACTGATAATGTTTTTGTGCCACAGAAATTTTGACACATGACCAAAATAATACGGCTGCCACGAATCACCGAAAAATTTGAATGACTCAAATAAATCTTGAGATTCTTTGGTTTAAACTCTTTTGTAATGTTGGTTCCAGATTGGATGGTAACAAGAACGACAACTTGTGGTTGAAATATGCTTCTCTCTTATTTTAATGACTTGTTTTTGCATGCATGGTATATGTTTAAATAATTGTTAAGAGCAGCACAAATTCGAAATACAAAAGATTTTAATGTTCATCATTATGATAAAGCAAAATTATGCCATTATGTAGCTTGCAACGTTGATTATAGTAATGAAAACAATAAAGACTATCAACCCAGAGCCATTCTTGTTGTATACTCTTACTTTTGTCTTTTATTGTATTAATTCATCAATCAATAATGTGTTGAAACATTTGGTCTTAAAAGTTCAATTATTAATTCTTTCATTTTCGTGTTCTCTATTGTGGTAATGTTGAAAGAGAGAGAGCAGCCAATTTAAATGCATTGAGCTTAAATTATCTTGAGTTGTTTGTCAAAGTGCTGTTGTTTACATATTCATTTTCAATTACAAATGCCGTGTTTCTATGACTTAAGATCAAGAAATTTGCATGGTTGATTTTTTATACTATAAAAATGAAGAGGTGAATGCAATTATTCAAACTTTAAACAGTCATTTTACAACGGTGAGATCGATGCATTTGAAATTCAGAATTTGAATTCTACAGGATCCAATCGGAAGAAATTTAGATTTGTTGCAGCCCTACACAATAAAGATGCTTACTACATCATTAACTAAAGTGTAGCAGGCAAAATTGTATTGTCACCAATCCTATACAGTGCTGTGTTCTGATTTCTTGCATGCATTGAAGTGATTCTCATATTTTTTAACACAATTGTCTTCAAACATTCCTTCTACTCTGACTCAAGAATATTAAATGTTTTCTACTTGGCACATAAAGAATTACAATAATATACATTAACTTTATATAAGTAGATTTTTTGCAAATAACCTATCATACCCCATTCCTAGTAGACCATTACATTACAAAATGCAGCGCAAATGTATAAATGTTATGATGGAGGTACAACATACCAGTTTCTTATCTTTTGGAGTAAAATCTTCATAATCACCATCAGAATCTGAGGCCAGCTCACTGAGTTTCTTTTTCCGCACATTATCTTTTGCCACCAAAGTTTTCTGCTTCCTACAATCATAACAAAGAGCATTACATGAATACCATAAAAATGTACCTTCAATTTTGTAAATGTTTTGGATTTACGCCTGTTTTTGAATGTCTTTAAGACAATAGCAGTGAGCTGCTAACATAATCAGTTTTCCTTGATTAGTACCTGAATTAACCTTGTTCTCGAAAGGTAACAGCCAACTTCTCAACATAAATCACTTAGATCAACAGAACAAAGAGCATCAGTGGCAGTCCAGGGTTTGACTTCATGATCCCAAGGACCTCATGTTCCTGCATTTATCTTCCATATATAACTAAGATAAATCAGACATCCATTATTTGTCTACTCTTAAATTCTTTTTTATATTATGTCTGAGCTTATAAATTGTAAATAATAATAATCATTGTAATGAATATTGTTTTATGGAGTACAAAATGCTCAAATGCAAATAATTCACTCCCTGGCTTAACAAAGATAAAACATTTTTTTTTCACAGTTATTTTGAAACCTTGATGACAAATTTACCTTAAAAATGTTCTAGGCTGTTCAACCTCCTTCTTAATTAGAACTTTTTCACCATTCTTAAGTTTTGTTACAATGTCATCAATTTCTGTCTTTAGTTGTTCATCAACAGCCTCAAGTTGCTTCGCTATCTGTGCAATATCAAAGTCAACAACATCTTACAACAGCACAACACATAAAAAGACACATACATGGGTAAAGTTAAAAAATTCAAAAACAAAAATTGAAATCTTGACCTCAGTGCCTCAGAAACAACAAAAAAACAGTAGGGTCTGGACCTGGAAAAAAATGGAAGTTCAGGAAAATTCTGGAAAACTTTTAACCATGCACAAACTTTGCCACACTTTCAGGATGTTTGCATTAACTGGTATGGTTAAACACCATTTATCAACGATATCACAGATACGTACAGCAGATAGTTTACCATGGTCTTACTAAATTATTCTGTGGAACTTGAATGTTTTTGCTGGTTCCATATGCAAGAATTTTCTTTCTCACTTGATGAGTTAGATAAATAAATAAATAGTATATATTACAGTATATATTTTTTTCTGACTTTACCACTATTTTCAACATGATTACAGATAAGCTCTGGTTTTGTTGGATTCTGTGTCAGTTCAAACCTTGGTCTATGCAAGTAAGTGCCAACTTGTCCACATGAAGGATCAAGGGTGGAAGATGAATGTTCAAAATTCATGAACCAGAAATTTTGCAGACCTTACTCTTTACAAATTGAGCTGAGTCAGTGGGCAAACAAAAATAGATAAACTTTGTAACTTCATATAAATACATGTTTTACCTTTTTGTACTGTAGAAGTCTCTTGATAACAGGATGGTTTTCAACAGCCATTTGTTTAGATTTCAACATCAAGTAGAACACAATATTTGTACAGTAACTGAAACAGGAATGATAACAATATTACTACATTGGGGAATCCCTGATTGTGTGGTAATGGTCTCTGTCAAGTAATCATTAGCCCCTCACCACTATGAGTTTGAATTCCACCTGGGATAAAAAAATTCACGTATGAAAAAGCTGTCCAGATAGCTTTCAGACAGGTAGTGGTTCTATCTAAGCATATGCCTGATGTCTTCAAACAACCCTGGCTGTTTGCTTGGCATATAACTTTTATAAGCCTCAGTGAAAACAAGACCTTTCTCTGAATTGTGATTAAATACCCCTGCAAAATGGGGACATACCGTGAGACTGATCAACTGACCAACCAACCAAAATCATGGGTGATTCCAGTATACCCCTGAAAACTTTGTTTGCTTGGGATAAATAAGAATGTTCTTAATTGGAACCATATCAATAGTATCAAAATTGACTTTGTATTTTTTCTTAGAAGTTCAAGCAAAGACTGGCATAATAAAGCTAGTGTTTGTTCAAAAATCAAAACGTCACAAACTTGAAAACATTAATCAAGATGTTATGATGAGACAAAACCACTCACTTCAAATTCAGTCTTATTTTTGTATTCACATAATCCGCAGCACTTCCTGTTATCTTCTCTTCCTCAATCCAATCTTTCAAGACACTTAGTTTCAGAAACTCCGCCATCTACAAACCAGAAAACATTCTATATACAGTGGAATACCCCTAAACCAGCCAAGCCTGGACCAAATCATCTGGCCGGTTAAGAGGGGATGCTAGTTTAGAGGGGATTTCTTTAATTGCATAATAATGAAGTCAAGACAAGAACATTAGGCTGCTTTAGAGGGTTTCCACAGTAGAATATTGTCCCATACAAACAAAATAGGTACAGATTCAACAAGTTAAGCTAATGTATAACTACAACTGTATATGAACAGTCCAACTTTATTGCCTTAACAGCAAACAAGATTCAGGCGCCAGGTGTTTAAGGCATTTATTCATTACGCATGTTGGATTACTACAAAGATATTGCAAATTCAAAGAATGCTTTTATTATTGCCAATATTTGTTGACAAATATTTACTTTGCTTATAAATTAACTGAACCAAACTGAATGAACATCAAACATTATAGAACATATATCAACATGTCAAGCAGACCTATCATCTATATGTACAAAGTTTGTTAAATGTCATATCATGTAAAATATCCAGAGAAAGGTTGCCTCTATTAGACAAACACTGTATGAAAGACTCTGACATAAAATTACCTTTTCTTTGAATTCATCAATCAGTGTAAGTAACTCGGGAGATTTTTTCTTAATCAACTGAAACAAATAATAAAAATAATAATAATTCTTTACATATACTATCAAATTAAGACAGTAACACATTAGGCCTAAACAAAAAATAAGTTTGTTTCGGGTTACATGCCTAAACAAATATGGGTCAGTAGGTTGGAACTTTTTTCTTTTATGTTTTTTTAAATATATCAGCAACACTGTTGAGAAAATTACAATATAGTGCTAAGATTTGGATTCCATAAAAACTTACAAGTCAGTAACTGGAAACAAACCTTTTTTAAGGTCTTAGTGAAAGCATAAAATATAGGGAAAACATGGGTAATAATGCAACAAAATTAAGTAAATATATATTAGAAAAGGATTGCTGGAAAAAACACAAAACATCCTGACTTCCCTAAAATACTACCTTACCCAAAAGCCCCTAATCCAAACCCACTCAACACATAGGACCATACAGCATGTAACACATTGCCAGCCAACTGAGCACAACAGTTAAAGTGTTACGCCAGCAGACCTCAAGTTCATGAGTTCGACTCCTTGATACAGTACAAGTTTTCAGAAACAATTTGATTGAAGTCTAAGTACAATCGTCCTCCACAACTGATCAGGGTGGTTTATGAGGAGGAATTGGCAATTACTTGCAGAGAACAAGGTAAGCACTGGTAAAGAATCCAGGCAAGCTTGTTAACTACATATGACTGGGCTGTGGAAAACAGACATAACACCACAAATAAGATTAATTAGGATTATTAAAGGCTAATGTAAGCCACCATTCATATATAAGACGTTTCTTGTCCATATTCAAGTCTAAATCTGTTCAAGATTTCACTAAAAATTGAAACATGTTCAATTTTGAATGCACATCACTCAAAACATTACTGATTTAAGATCCTTATAACATCTAATAAGACTGAGAGATAGCATAAAATCACATACCACTAGTATAACAAACAAGACAAGGGTAAATATCTTCAAATATATACATGTGAGAACAACACAGATATACAAGTAAAATTGCCAATTGTATAGGGCACTAATGTTTACTTTACAATTACAAAATTGATGTCATAAGTAAGGTTATAAAATTATGAACAACTAGCTAGCAATAATCAAAACTGCCAATTAAATTATAACTAAATAAATAAAACAATATGAATTATTTTAAAAAAGAGTCTGATTTTTGCAGAAATCATTAAGACAGCATATACCATACCTTCAATTTTTCTTTCTGTGACATTTTGGATAAATCTTTTACTATCCTCTCTCCTTTCTCTTCCTTCTTCTCAACCTTTTCTGTAGGCTGAAATATGTTAACTAGATAAGAAAACAGCAGTTTCTGATTTACTTCATATTGATAGAAACATTTTTCCTTATTGCCTACAATAAGCTATAATAAAACTGCATGGAAGGGGCTTCCACGGTCGAAAGGTTATGGTCTCTGACTAGTAATCACTAGCCTCTCACCACTGTGAGTGTGAATCCCACCCAGGACCAGACAAATTTCAAATGTGAGAAAGCTGTCCAGCAAGCTTAAGGAGGGTCAGTGAACACCTTGGGTCTTTCCCACCAGTTAAACTGGAAAAGTGGCCATGGCCATTGGTGTGACATTAAATCCCAGTGAAAAAACTGCATACAAAACTCAAAAGACTTTGATTACAAATGCTAAAAATTGTTTCAAAAATTGTTGAAAAGTTGTTTTTTTTGCAGTTACAGACAAATGTAGACATGCTGACTTATATACAAGCATAGCAGTTACAAAAACTGACAGAGAATTGAGCACAATGCTTTAATTTACAAGACAAATGGGACAAAGAAAAAAGACATGAAGATCACAAAATAGACATCCCTCATACTAATTTCAAGTGAAATTCATACAGCTAACTGGTTAGTAGTGATGCCTATCAAAATGCCATTCAAAACATTTGTGAAACTCGAAAAAAAAAACTTGTAAGTTGCGCACTATTGTGTTTACCTGAAACATATCTAGTCCAAAGTCCTGGTCATCAAGCTCTTCAGCTATTTGTTTCTGTAATCGCAGAGCTTCTTTTTCTTCTAATAAGGCCTCAGCTTCCTCATCATCTGATGCTACTCTGTTCAAATCTAAAAAGAGTATTTTAATTTATACAAAAAACGTGACACTAAGCTAATGTATTTTGCATGTACATAAGCTAACATATTAGTTAGTTTGAATTGAATTCATTTCATCATTTATTTTGCCATTTAATGAACATAATTATACCAACCTAATCAGCACTAGTGGTTGCTTCTCACCCATTTCCCTACCACTATTACTATCACTGACAACACACCAACACGATCTAATCTAAAATACACAGTACTAGTAATCAGATGAGAAGTACACTATGTATATCTAACCTAAAATACAGAGTACTAGTAATCAGGTGGGAAATACACTATGCTTATCAAGCTAAAATACAGAATACTAGTAATCAGGTGAGAAATACACTATGTATATCTAACCTAAAATACAGAGTACTAGTAATCAGGTGAGAAATACACTATGTATATCTAACCTAAAATACAGAATACTAGTAATCAGGTGAGAAATACACTATGTATAACTAACCTAAAATGCAGAGTACTAGTAATCAGGTGAGAAATACACTATGTATATCTAACCTAAAATACAGAATACTAGTAATCAGGTGAGAAATACACTATGTATAACTAACCTAAAATACAGAGTACTAGTAATCGGGTGAGAAATACACTATGTTTATCTAACTGAAAATACAGAATACTAGTAATTAGGTGAGAAATACACTATGTATAACTAACCTAAAATACAGAGTACTAGTAATCGGGTGAGAGATACACTATGTTTACCCAACCAAAAATACAGAGTACTAGTAATCAGGTAAGAAAAATGGTTATTCTCACACATGACTCACCTATATCATCATCTCCATAGTACTTGCTTCTTCTACTTCCCCAAGCTTTATTATCAGGCAAATCTGAACACAAACAAATCACAATAATTTATCAACCTAAGACAGCAATGATGGATAGGAGCATATTTTCTGACATGCAGCATGTTAAACTTTTATCATGCATTTGTGTCATTTTCTGATATACAGCGTGTTAAACTTTTATCATGCATTTGTGTCATTTTCTGATATACAGCGCGTTAAACTTATATCATGCATTTGTCTCATTTTCTGATATACAGCATGTTAAACTTTTAATAATGTATTGTCTCATTTTCAACACTTCTAATCTTTTGTATTACTTACTATTTCAAAAAATTGTAAAAAAATAAATTATTCATTGGCATAAATGTAATATTTTCACATAAATACAGGAAATTATGTCAAATTTTAGTTGTTACATATCATAAGTAATAGATATCTAAATCTACTGTA
The DNA here is from genome assembly GCA_008271625.1 of Lutraria rhynchaena. Classification (NCBI taxonomy): domain Eukaryota; kingdom Metazoa; phylum Mollusca; class Bivalvia; order Venerida; family Mactridae; genus Lutraria; species Lutraria rhynchaena. The sequence continues at coordinate 1,147,893 of VIBL01000142.1, read as the reverse complement.
CATTAAGGACTGTAATGTTGCAAACTAAGCAACATTTGGACAACAAAAATTGACAGTGAAGTAAAATTTATTGTAATTGTCCAATGGGCAAGCACTGTTAAAAGTTAACATCAACTATTTAAAATTTCAATAATTGAAAAATCAATGAATGTATTACAATCATTGACAGCATTCAGTAACAAAATTACCAGCTTCTTCATCATCCTCGTCTGGTTGATCTTCTAAGTCACTACCAAGAGCGTCTTTACGTTGAAACTGTTTCACTTTCCTAAGTTGCGCTTTTAAAGCTCTAATTTCATCATCATCAGAATCTTCTGAGTCTAGAGCCATCACTTCTTCCTAAAATCACAGAAATAATAACATTTCACCAGTTTAATCAGTATCAACCAATCAATTGATAAATAACCAAGGAAATAACTTACTGCGAGATTTTTCTAAAACAATGAAAATCCTTTGAGTTATTGGCCCCTTAAATTTGCATTGAAATCTATGGGAATAGCCCATTTTCCTAACATTTAAGAAAAAAGATCCATTTCAATGAAAACTCAAGGTAAAAAAGATGCAAAAGCACACTAGCCAATCTAATTTGATAATAAAAATATACAGGTCACCATGCAATAAATACAGAAATTAATATTTTGCATTTTTAAACAAGGGCAACAACTCAGAAAAGTACAGTAATAAGGACATAATACCTTAAGGTAGTGTTTAGACTTGTATTTAAGTATGTGTACTTATCATAATAATTACCTCATCTGATTCTTCCATTTCTTGTTCAGGTTGATATCCAGAGTCAATCAATATCTGCAAATAATAAATCATGAAAAAAGATTGTTTGTTTTTATGTGACTAATTGTCACCGAGGTTTAACGCCAATGTTTAATTTCCAGTTATATATAGCGACCAGTTCACCTAACCAGTTTTCCTGGACTGCATACAAACCAGTACTAACTTACCCTTCCACAAGGAGCCGGCAACTTCTCTCCATATGGAGGAAAATCGACATATTTGTCAAATTTTCATAGAAGGGTATGTTCTGCCACAACCAGGATTCGAACCCGGATCTCCAGATTACAAGTCCAGCGCACTAATCACTGGACCATGCAAATTTCTCAGAAATATAACAACATATCTTAGAATATAAGAACATGTAGGTATGGGTGAATGGAATGACTGCCTTAAAAAAACAAAACATCCAGCAGGAAATACACAATGTTTTAAAGAATAAGACCTCCTACTGGTCTGAACAATTCTGGTTACTTAAGCATGAGGCATACCTTTTCTCTGGTTGCATGAAATTCATCAATATCGTCATAGATATATTCCCTGGACTCCGGGTCAGGTTCATCCATGTCACCGTACATTTGTTTGTCATCAACATACTGTGGAACATCACTGTTTAACCCTTTCTTCCTCTTCCCTTTTTGTGTTTTTGTGTTGTGTGACCCTTTATTGGGTTTTGCATCTCTTTTGGACCTAATGGTAAAATGACCGATTGAATTATAGAAAAATGTCATGTAGAAAAGACTATACAATTAGCAAGTAGTTGGCCTGAATTATTTATTATGCCAGTTGGCTTCATTACTTTATTACTACTAAAAGTTACAAGTCAAAGCAATCCTAAGGTAGACAGTAAATTGCAAAATGCATCCAATATTGAAGTTATTGATTTTATCATAAGAGATGACAATTTTACCAATCAACAGGATCTTAACACTATAAGGACTATGTTAAGTAAATGACTGTTGAATGCTGAATTATGAATTATGTACACCTAGTACATTGAAGTCAAAGAACATCAATATGCCAATACCTCATTTTAAACACACTTGCATACTTTATTCATAATAATCACATTCTATAGAAGAGAACATGCACTCATACACTGCCCACACTATATACTGCTTGCATCTAACTCCACACTCTCTAGTCATAGTTAAGTTTCTGTGTATTGTCATTGTTTTATTGACAATAAATTGTTTTTTATAATATAGAAATACCATCTAACTCCACACTCTCTAGTCATAGTTAAGTTTCTGTGTATTGTCATTGTTTTATTGACAATAAATTGTTTTTTATAATATAGAAATACCAGGGCATGGAAAATTTTGAAATCTCAATCGGTCCAGGCCTGCGGACGCCCACCCCAATTAAATCCCCCCCCCAGTTTCTGAAAATGGCGAAGATTTGTTCATAGTTACACTACAGTACACTTAACAGTAAAAACGAAACTAAAACGGAATTGAAATTTCAACCAGATACTACTACAATGGAATTACAAAACATACTTGATTGAAATAGCTAATATCAAACATTGTCCCATTTACCAATTTAAGTGTTTTTTTCTAGACACAATTAGAAATATCAATCCACAACTTTAATCCTTTGACGTCATCAACGATGACGTATCACACAAATGTAATAGATGACGTATTTCTTAGTCATGTGACCACTAAAGGAGCTATTAAATTGTAAACAAATGAGAAGGCGGAGCTACGACTTTGATATCGACAAGCGTCTTGCGTTCGAAAATGTGATTGGTTGATCGATGAATGGCGATATATAGTCTGCAAAATCTGAGCAATTATTGTCGGCTTCATTTTTGATGTCCTTAAATTTTCTTTGATACTGTTTTCTGTTACGACTTCTTAAACAATTCACCGCCTTTGATTAAACCGAAGCAATACTAAATTTAAAATAATGACAATATATAGTTATAATTCACATACGGAACGACGTTTGAAGACTTTTACTCAAATATTAATACACGCACCAAACACATCACTTAACGCAATTGATCAATGCATTAATTGTTTTTTATTATCTACCACGTATTTGGACCAATTACAAGTGACCACTATTGACAGACATCCATTGATCGGATTAGCAGATGATCGCTCCAGGCTATTGATTATCTTGACATATTTATTGGGTATTGAAAATCATGCGAACAACATACAGTAAGTTTTGTGACATTATGCATGTACTTAGTGATTTCAGAACAAATTTATAGAACCTTTATGGACCGATTTTTAACAAATTTTCACTCCTGAAATCGATAGGGAACTTGAAATTCGGTCTGGACCGGCAAATTTTGGGTTTTTCAGCACCCTGAGAAATACACAGGGACACATGTTTGTGCTATAGTGTATTAAGTCTGGAAAAATGGATATTTACTGCTTCGGAAAAAACATCTCACAAAATTTCGAAAAATCTCACTGAATTTGCCCTGCTGGGATTTTTTCTCTCACACAAATGCGCAATTGCTACGGTTTTGTTTTCCATAGAATTAAAGTGGAGAGAAACAGAACATTATTGCACTTTTCAGAAAAGGTATGTTGGAATATTTTATGCTTGTATGAGCTTACAAATGTGCTTCCTATTCAGTATTCTACAGAACAGCTCAGATTGTTCACAGATATTGTAGTTACCATGCCCAAGTGGCTTTAATTGTGGGCTTTCCACACGCAAATATGCAGTTCTTTGTTAGACTGAGTAGGACGGGGCCAAATAAAAAATGTTTTGTTGTCATACAGTCTAATTAGTTGGACTAGTTTAATATGTTTCCTGCAGAATGTGAGGCAAGACATTTTGGAACAAAAGGGGCACTTTCAGTGCGGCTAAAAAACAACACAGGGCAAGTTGCCTAGTTTTTCTTTGTAGTATAGTGATATTAAGAATATGGGCCACTTTCAACAGCCTAGCAACATGCTTGAATGTCTGCCTTCAATGCTGGGGGTCCTGGGTTCGATCCCCCTGGATTTTTCTCGCTCCTAATCTACTATAATGGTGGCAGGCATTTGACAAACTCATGCGGAGACATGGAGTATCAAACTGGTCAGCTCTAATAAGTAAAAGGGGGAGGAGTGTAGTGATTGTTATCATTGTAGGAATATGGGCCACTTTCAACAGCCTTGCTGTTGGGTTTACTCTAGCGGCATCTCTGAGTGTCCCCCTACAGTGCCTGGGGTTCTGGGTTAGATCCCTTGTTAGGAACATGGATTTTTCTCGTTCCAATTTAATATAATAGTTACTTATGTTTCTTATCACTGACTATAGTGTAAAGTGTTACAACAATATTCAGTGAAAGATGTTTGATTCCATTAATTCTAGATTAAAAGAGTTCCAGATTTTAAATTAATTTCGCGATATATATCAAAAATACAAATATCGCCTAGTAAAATGGATCATATCAAGCGACTGACAGAGTCTGTCTAATGACGATAGCACGTTGATGTATAATCGGACAGATATATTCGGATACGTTTCATACCACCATGAAGAAAATATTAAACATTTGACACAGTTATGTTATTTAAATACCTTATAGTTGAAATATGAATACGATACCACAATTATTGCACACGTTTTAATTCGCTGCAGGAGACATGTGGACTATCCGAAACCAAAACAATTTCGGATAATCGCGAATCGAATTAAAAAAAATGAACAGTGAAAACTATAATACCTCGGCATACTGCCTTTATCGTAAATTCGTAAACCTAAATTATGTGTCCACTTCAAACAACTAAACTAATCCAGTAACATTTGGCGAAATGATTCTCTATGTCAGTTTCAATACTAAAGATAAAGCATGGTGTACCAAAATACGGCGAATCACGTGACTAAGCTTCGTCTATGAAATCGGAACACGGGACAAGGCAGACCGATTTTCTACGCTGTGATCTCCCTTTATAATAATTGTCGCGTTCGAGTAAAATCAACGACTTGCTTACGATCCGACATAATACGTGTATTTTTCCAAATACTTTATTCCATATCAATAATTTTGTGTTTTTAGAATGGTTCGATGTACCTGTATATAAGATATACATAACATACATCGTCTTTGAAAAAATATAATAAATACATCAAATCTATACACATGACTTGCTATACAACATTTTAAAAATTAATAACTAAAGAAAATGTTGAAACATTTAAACATTTGGGAGTGACATGTCGTTTGCTAACAAGTTAAATTTCAACATTTAATAAGTTTCTAACATTTAATGCCAATTTAATAAATCTGACAAGATTTAATATCACAGAATTTTCACCAGAACTCATTAACTGATTAAATTTATGAACAGAGGTTCTATCATAATAGTTACGTTTCAAAAATCGTCTTCTAAGATCAGAATAACACGGGCCAACACAAATGAAATGAAATTTATCTTCGATGTCTCTAGTTCCACAAAATAAACAATATCTTTCGTTTCTTTCGTTTCTTGGATTATTATTACGACCATATCGACCAGATTGAACCCTTTTGGAGTGACCTGATATTCTAAATATTGTTAAAAGAAAACATACATCTTTTGGTAAAAAGTCCAGATATCTTTCACACAAAAATGTATTTTTAAAATGCCAGTATTCGGTAAGCGCGGAATTTCGATCGATATTTCATATCCATTCTTGAATAAAAGTATCGATTACGCGTTGCTTGAAAATTGCAGGAACTATAAATGATTTTAGACAAATACTACTTGGATCATTAAACACACAGGAAAAAAATAGTTATCAAGTAAAGATTTTACATTAGATACCCATTTTTTGTATCCCAAGTTGCAATCATTAAGAGTACAGTTATAAAGTGTAACTAATATAATGGTATCTGACTGTAAGAGTTTACACCAGTATTTTAATAGAATGGATATCGCGCTAATTCACCGTAAACACCTGCTGTGCATGTACTTTTTCTAATGTTTAAAATACGTTTCAGGAACTTCAAATGAATACGCTCGATATCTTTCGATTTCGAAAACCCCCATATTTCTGCAGAATAATGAAGAATGGAAACGATAAATGCATCGAACAATTGACATAACAATCTATGTTTTAATGTGATTTTTGCGCAATTAATTAATAAAACAGTAAGTATTTTAATGGCTTTTCCAGTCAAACGATCGTTATTTAAAGTAAAACTTCCTGAGTATTTAAAAACAGTTCCTAAATACATGAAAGTATCAGCCGTTTCTACCTCATTGCCCCCATATAACCATCTTTCATTTAAACGCATTTTCCCGCGTTTTCTAAAAGCCATTACCTTTGTTTTGTCGCGATTAACCTCTAACCGTCAAAACAATATCGTCAATACAAATTCCTAAATTGATATTTCCTTGCAAATACATTTCGAGATCTTCTAAAAATAGCGACACTAAAACCAGTGACAAGACCTCTCCTTGCCGTAAACCCACAGAATATTCGAAAAAATTCCGAGAAATTGATATAGTGTTTTACGCAGGATTTAACATGATTATACATACTTCTGATAATAGACAGTACTTTTCTGTGAATGCTAGTTTTGAAAAGTTTATACCACAATGCGTTTCTATATACATTAAGCTGTCAAAACATTTTTTAAGATCGATAAAGGCCACATAAAGACAACTATTATTATTCAAGAAGTGTTGCACAATTGACGTTAAAGCAAATATCGCATCGACAGTAGACCGACCCTTTCGAAAACCAAATTGTGCATCAGATATATAATTATACTTGTCACAATAAGACACTATTCTTTCATTCAAAATTGTTGTAAAAAGTTTGGAAAAGCAACTAAGGAGAGTCATCCCCCTGTAATTGCTAACATTGTTACGGTCGCCTTTTTTATATAGAGGTATAATTATGCCCACTGTCCAAAAAAATCAGGACAAAAACCAGATTCTATAACTGCATTAAAATGTTACATAAATACGGAGTAAGTATTTCGCCACATTCTATAAAATATTTGTTAAGAATACAGTCTACACCATAAGCTTTCCGCGCCTTAAGTTTTTTCATTGCTGCGAGAACTTCTTCCTGCGTTATGGGGAAGTCAAGTTCATCATTTACATCCGTATTCACCGAATGATGTTGTTCACAGAAAGCTTCGGAATTAGCATGTACAGTACGAAAAATATCGTTTTCTAATGTTGAAAAAAAATCGTGAAAGTTATCTAAGGTTATTGAATTCGTGTTCGTATTCCTAGAATCTTTTCGAAAATATTACCAAAAATTTTTAGGCTTGCGATAACGCAAATTTGCAATCTCTTCAGACCTTTTTAATTCATAATATTTTTCTTCTTTTCGCAAAAGATTTTTATAATTCTTTTTTTACATTCACAGAAGTACTGTTTACTTAATGCGGACTTTCGATTCGTAAGCATTCGTAGTGAGGCAAGATAGCGCTGTTTGGCTCTTTCGCAGACTGAATCATACCATTCAGCCTGTTTAACGCAGGACGCAGGATTAAAAGAACTTAATGCCGAAACAAACTTATATTTCTTAAATAATGGATCAGCCACGTCCTTCAAAATATTCATGAAACCATTTACTACGTCGTTAATCGATTGCATGCATGATTGGTCAATATTAGAGGTAAGATACTCAAACTGGTCAATTTTACATCGTAATCCTCCTCGGAATATTTCCCTTTGATTAGGATTCCATTGATATTTAATTTCGGTAAAATCATTCGACTGTATAGGCCTATTATTACACTTCAATGCAAAATTTCAAGACTTTCGCTTGTTTGCGCACATACCCTCTGTCTTTAAACTCCTTGACGCCTTCTTATGTCCATTCTGTGAACTCTTTCGAACAAAATCTTATTATATATAAATAGTGTTTTATATAACACTATTTTCTGACATTCATGTGAAATAAGGATGCAAAGAAGTTCTTCAATATATGGTTAAACATGTGTGGTATAAATTATTATGTGCTTACCACCACAGATAATTGATATCTGTATGTATGCATATACTTGGTTACTTTTTGTAATTGATAGATATATCATATAATTATAAACTTTTTAATATTGTACATGTACACTTGGCGAGTATAAGAGATAGCGATATTTTAAGTATTGCTTCTTAACTTTTTTCCTTCGTATGTATGTAGGTCATAGGTGTTCCTGTTTTGTATACATGTACGAGTATTAATTTCTGTATAACTTCATTATAGAGTTTACGACGTTTATTTCAGCAATTTTACATCACTTCAGATATAATTTTATGTTCAATGCCTGCTCAATACTGTTTTTTCTAAACTACCAGTCAGCGCTCGTGTGTTATTTGCAGATGTATGATATTTTTATGAGCTTTTATTTCTTCTTTTTATTTGATCATTTTTGATATTAACAACATGTATCCTACCCTCTGACACGTTATTTTTAATAAGTGAATTGTGTTATCTTTTGTCATCGATTACTCATCACACATTTGAAACTAGCAACAAATGGATACATTGAAATTCTATTTGAATGTTATTCATAGTTTTATACTTACACTGTGTATTTTTTATAATTCAATTTTCGATTTTATCTACTACGAAATTTCAAACGTTTATATTGTTTCGTATCTGTTGTGCGTATTATATATTTTTATATGTGTTTTGCAGAACATGTACATATACCATTATTTAACTGAATGTATACATTGAAATTGAACTTTTAATACATTCTCATGTTGTCTCTATTAGTCAATTCTATTGCCAAACAGCTAATTGCTAATGATTAAAAAAACAAAGACATATCTATGCTTTCATTGAATTTATTAGGAACAATTATCAAATGGTTAATACATGTATCGCAGATTTTTCACAATAATTTCTCGTACGCAAGTATATCATACATTTCCAACAACCATAATTGTATCATATATTAACTCGATAAAATAGAAGCATGAAAAAAAAGTTTGTTACACTAATATCACAACTGTTGCTTTTGTAGCGAGTCAGAAATGTCAAACACGTAAAAAAATCAAAATTAATACGTCTATTCTTATATTGTTGGTTTTATCGGCAACGCTCGGTGCCAATATCCCAGGTCTTGGTGAATCTGTCAATAGATTTGGTGGGTTTTCTGTATGATGTCAACAAATCATTGGATGGCTCGTTGTCATATGAACCAAAAAGTCCGTTTGTCTTGCCGAAATAGAAACCATTCAACTTTACAACATAAAGATCTTCATTCGAATCAAATTCAGCAGTGATATGTCCAGCTACGCTTACACTTACACGGCCATCAATGGATGTAACAATGGTGTCCTTGAGAATGACTGGAAATTCCATAAATTGACCATTGATGCTGACCTAGATGAGAAATAAATGAAGACGTGATGAAAAAATGTGTCGCAAAATTTATTCGAGTAAACTGAAATATTGCGTTATAGTTATTTACATGTCGTATGGAAATGCTAGGTTTTACCATAATGTCGTTTTAGCAATAATTACAGACATTAAGTAATCGTATACAATGAACATGATTTCACAACAAAATCTACCAGAAATTGTATGAAAATTAATGTATATGCATGATAATCCAATCAGTCTAATGAAGCATATGCTTTATATGAGCATAATGAAATGTCCCAATTTATCGTACCATTCCATTTGAGTAGATTTTGAATGTTTTCCCATCAGCAATGATAGCAAGTGTCTTATTGTTTCCGTTCTTATGTAGGACTACAGTAAAGTTGTAGTCTGTGTTATCACGAGCAAGGAGATATGTGCAACTGCTGTCAACGTTGTATGTAATGCCATCGAATGTTGTAATGGTATTTCCTTGGATGGTTGCTACGCCTGGAAGAAATTTGCGATATTATAAATTTTAAGCTATATTGACATAATATATTTTACTGATAACATTCAGTAATAGTGGTATGATGTATTTTATTGCTATATTCAGAGTGGTGCATTTTAAAGTATTGCTATATTTTAATGTACCAGCATTACAGCAAATTACGTGTTCAGGTATATGGCAGGCAATCGTTTTCCTAGCAAAATGAAACGTTTTTCGTAAACAATCACGCTCTGATTGAGTGCACTGCAGACCAGATATGCTTGTTTATAAATCTGTACTTTTTCTATCAACAAAACTTTTACCTTTAAATGGTGGAAGGAACGTAGATGGAATAGAAATTGTTGGCATTTCTGGAATGTATTTCATGTAGGGCATGAAATCAACTTTTGGTAGAACATCCAGGGCTTTGATAGGAATAGGTAGATGGATTTCAGCTTGGAGTTCCCCATTTTCTATGTCCATAACGGTGATTTCGGATTGAATTGCATTCATAACTGTTGTTCTAATGTCTGCCAATTGTTTCTCAATTTCCTGTTTAATCCAGTTCTCAATATTCTCTGCAACCATTTCAAAATTTTCACGAATCTCCCAGTCCTTGTATGCATTCTCTCCCTGCACAAGTATAAACAGATACAGAGTGTCAATTACGAAGTATTTGTAACATTCTATAAGAAAAATGAACCAACGAGTATCTACGTTTGTATTTGCATGAGAAAGATCAGTGATTATATATATATTTGACTCGATGTTAACAATATTGAACTAATTGATAGGGCGTGATTATACTGTATTTACCTGCTGATAAATTCTGTTTGATTTCACCACATTAAGGCCGGTGTTCATAACTTCTCTTGCATTATAGATTGTTGATGCATAAAGGTTAGCCATGTTTGAAGTATCCATATGGTTCATGTATTTGATGTAGCTGTCACTAACCATATTAGAAATGGGTAAACTCTTGGTGTACACATAATCTAAAATACAATATAGTCTTTGTGAATTATTTGTTTATAAATGATAAAATGATGATTCATTTTTAAAGTATATAATTATTATACGCATCATCTTAATGTGTTTTATTATCTGTATTCTTTGTTTTAATGGAGCAGAATGCAAATTCTTGTCTAAACGTACTTTAACTATGTGTAACGTACAATGTATACCAACCTGAGTAGTTTCTATACATTCCTCCAGCCATGCTCGATCCTTTTCGTAGTGTAAGTACTGCAGCCTGAAATGTTATTTCGTAGGTATGAGTATTAAAAAAAATGTTATACGGTAATAATTTGATGCTTCATGTCTTTCTCGTTATTTTATTGAATAACATAATGAACTAGTTGCTTTCGTTAGAATTGCATTGTTTTATAACAATAACATTAGAAGAGATTCAATACCTCCATTTTATTTTTGTAATTTTCAATGCAGCTTGATAATCTAGTCTCTAAACGAATGGCCATTTCCCGCATGTAGTCTTCGCTAACTTCTGATATTTCGGCAAGATTCATCCTGGAATTAAAACGTTACGATTGAATGCATAAATTAAATGCCAAAACATTTAACTGAATAATGATTAGGAGTTATAAACTGAAGTAATTTTGCGAATATTAAGAGCTGTTTTCATTGAAATAATGTAAACTTACATGATTTCATCGAGGGCAGCTATTGTCATATCCGTTATATCTCTGACGTGGTATTCATTGCTGTTGTACATGACAACAAAGGTATCAGTGACCGGTTTCATTTCTTGTAAGAGTGATCTTGTTATCAATCGACTTTTCAGAGAAAACTCATTATCTAAGGCAGTTATAATAGCATTTAGTTCGTTCTTGATTCCACGACTATAACCACGTGCCTTGCTTGAGTAAAATGCCTGAAACGTGAGAAGATATTATTTAGTATGACTGGGATGCTTAACTTTAGTAGTCATCCTGAACAGATATTAATACCATTCCAATAGGTATGTACCATTAATATCAAGCTTAAGCACTTAAATTATCTTCTTTCTTTCAAAGTTCAAATGCACATACCTTCAGATCGTCAATCATTTCAGGTCTCCAATGAATTCTACTATGTAACAGTGTAGAAGTATTGAGTCTTAATGCCAGTAATGCGTCAGTGATTCTTTGTCTGTTGATTACATGGTACATTTCTGCGGCAACAGCAGAGCTATTTACAAATTTTGCACTAAGATGGAACTCATCTCTAGGATTGTCTGAAACATATATAACATCTCTATTATTTGTAACACACGTATGATGCATTCGGTGATAAATCAAAATAAAACTATCTATTTTATTAGAGTACTAGTTGGGTAAATAGTTCAGTAAAGTATTAATGTAAATACCTAGGTCATAGTTCATCTGGAAACTTGCGCTTCGTTTCGCTGGATCAAATGAAGCCATTGTTGTCAAAGGTCGTTTGTTGTCATATTTATTTGTGAGAGTCAGTTGATACGGTGAAGTATTCTGTGCATTGCCATTAATATTGATTTTTTTCATGGGTGTGTCCATCTGCAAAAATCAACAAAAAAAACGTCAACTTTTGAACATCATTCGTTAATGTGCGTTTGCTTTATATGTAAGTAAACCCTAGAATTAATGTATCATTTATTATTGTAATAGATAAAAATTGCTTGCATCGAACAATAACTAAGCTTAAATGTAGGATTTTTAACGGCCAAACCGTACATTGAAGAAAAAGGTGTTGCTTGATCCATCAATCGCTCCATTGACTGAAAACGTTTTTGTATCTCTGCCAGCAGTAAGGTATTTCATGTTTAGTCCACCACTTATTTTGTCATCGGATTTTCCGATCTCAGATGCAAGCTGAATGTCGACGCTTGTGTATGGATGACTTATACCGAATGTAAAACTGTAATTTTTGGATGACCAACTGTCAGTGATATCTTCAAGCTTTGCCATCATGGTGATTTTCTTACTAATGTCGCGTGAATACACTACTTCGGTTTTTCCATCAAAGATAACACGTCCTTTATTCATACTGACTTGTGAGTCGATTTGTACTTCCTAAAAATAATTATCAAAATGAACGATAAACTCAAACCATACATGTCATTGTCATTTTCATTTTTTTCACCAGAATATATTAATATTATATCATTATTATTACACAATGGATAACCGTAAAAATTAAAGTTATGAAATCCAACGGTTGTTCCGCATTTCTAGACTCAGTGCAAAATACTATAATTAGGACAATTCACTTACCTTTCCGATGCTTGGCATCATTATTGAAATGTCAGCCTTTGACTGTCTCACAACAGTTCGGAATCCTACTTTTCTTGTTTCATCATTATCGGCATCCCACATGAATGAGCCCTCAGTGGTACTTGCAGATTTTGTTCCTTTTACCAAAAGACTTCTGTTTGGTAAAATTACTTTCATTTGTCCATCGTTGTTATCTAAGTCCATTTTGTAGCCGTAATGTATACCATTCAAGTACAAGTCAAAATTGTTATTCCACAATTTGAATGTTCCGTCGAAACTTCCAGACATTTGAGGACATGAATGTTGTAGTGATAACTGTCTAGTTATTGGATCGAACACTCCATTGATCTTGAATGCATTTCTTAGGTCTGTTGTATCTTTAGATACTGTCATTGCAACTTCATATTTGTTGTCTTTTGATCCCTCAATATTGACCATGATCTCGAATGGTTTACGTATGGTTATTTGTGCCGATTTCTTGTTTCCCATATCAATGTTCAGTTCACTGTCAGCAATATCTTTTCCGTTGTGACTTATTGTTAGCTTCTCGGAATAGACTTGTCCACGATTTATTGTTTCTGATCGCATGTTTAGTTGTCTCATGGCTTGGAATGGAGTGCTCAATGCTACGTTAGCGTCCATGGAATATCTGTTGTCAGTAAACACACTACTAACTGTGATTGTTTTTGTTGGTGCCCACGTGGTTTCGAATTTGCTCTGATATTTTCCTCGTTTGGCCTCAGTTTTAAGGGACATGGAAACACTTTCCAAGTTATTGATCTGACTACTGAATGAAACTGAACCATCAACATTCATTATAGATACATATTTCATATTGGCTTGTGCGCGCATTGATGGAATAAAAGAAGATGACAGTGACAAGTCTGATTGAAAATCTTTCAGACTTCCAGTGTTTGTTGCTCTAATCTTAAATGATTCATAGCCTTGGAATGGGGTTGTAAGTTTCATGTCAAATACTTGAGGATTAGATTCAGCGTTAACAGACGATGTCAATGAAATTGTATTGTCACGCATGAATTGAACGTTGCTGTCAAAGTTGATAAATCTACTTCCGTAATCAAGTTTTACATCGGATCCAAGTTTCTCGAAGTCAGCGAATGGAGTAGATACTGAAATTGAAGCACTGAGAGGTGACAACGAAGCGCGAACGGTTCCAGAGATGTCTTTTTCCATGAAACTCAAGTCCGTATTGCATTCAAAACTGTCCACGGACGCGATATGGCGATATTCTACTTTCGACGTCTCGAACCCGTTAAATGGCGTCTGGATGTCTAGAATTGTCTGTAGTCTTCTCCAGCCGTATTTCGTGTATTGAAGTGATCCTTCTATTTTCTTGTCAGTGTCGTATTGAAGTGAGGACTTTGTTGTAAATCTTCTCATTGATCCAGAATGTTCAAAACTAAAATCTACGTCTCGCAGGCAAGAAAATGGTGTTCTTATGACAAGTTTTCCACTAGTGCTATCGTCTACTTTGAGATTTGTGTTCACATAATACTTGCTTCCAAACAATTTGGCATTGATGGATGCTTCAGCATTAGGAATAACACTGTTGACATAAATGGTTAATTTCTGCTCATCGGCGATTCCAGCAATAACAGTCTGGAGGGATGAATCAAAATCGAATTTGTTTTGCCCCATTGTAAATCCAGTAGTGGATGTCATTGTGTTATCGTCACCCATTGAAATGGTTAGCACGTTCGAAAAATCGCTCAATTCACCGGTAAGTAGGAGGTCAAAATTGAAGTCGTTTGTGTATGGTGTTACAAGTTGTACCTTTGATTCTATTTTCTTGTCACTAAATGTATTTTGGAATGATGCAGACATTTCCTTTCCTGTCATGTATACAAGTTTAGCGCTGGCTTGCATGTTGCTTATTGGGCCCTGGTATCTGAATTCTGCATTAACGTCTTCGAAACCTTCAAATGGTGTTGTTGCTGTGATTCGGCCTTGCATGTCTTTCAAATCACCTCTTAGTGAGTATTTCTTACCAGAGTGCACAAAATTTATTTCAGAAGCGAGTGATGGTAGAGAATTGTCTAAAGAGAAATCGATTTTTGAATTTCTGAAGGAATCGAATGGTGTTTTCAATGATAATGAACTTGTAATTCCTTGTCTCCAACCTGTTTTAGATTCGGATTCAATTTTTCCTCCAGGATACTGCAAGTTTACATTCGATGTAAAACCTTTGTACTGTTTTTCAAACTGAGCAGAGCCTTGCAAGTTTTCGAATCCTTCAAATGGAGTGACTAAAGTCAAAGAAATACCTGCCACGTTTCCGTACTCCATATTTCCATCGAAAGTAATAGTCTTGGATCCTATTGTTCCCTCAACGTGCGAACTCATCTTATCATCGAGATATTTGAGTCCAAATGAACCTGACACAGGATATATGTATGGTGAAGTAAATTCTACGGAGCCGGACATTGAAGGATCAGTAGCAAATGCAATGTTTACAGTAGATGGTCGACCGTCGATGCGAATTTCTCCGTTAGAGTTAAAATTGCTTAATTCGCCTGTGTGCTTAAGATTTATTTGAACAGCAGGTGTAAAAGCTGACTGAGCAGCAATGTCGGCAATGACTCCCGAGCGTGTATTCATTTTGGCACTGCCTGTAAAAATGTTTCTTCGGTTAACGAGCATTTGAGCAAAGGAATCGATATTGGGAAATTGGCCTTTGTGTTTGATCTGTGCTGTCATTTTTTGGAATCCTTTAATTGGTGTATTTATTGTTACAGATGCTGAGAGTCTGCCTTTGGTTGTCACCTCTACTTCCATAGAATACTTGTCGTTTCCGTAGTTAGCATTTGAATTGGCTGAAAACTTTTCGGCATTACCTGTGAACTCAAATCCTGTACTTATTGCTGGAAAGAATGGACTGAATGTTGAGATTTGTCCATTCAATGAATCGAAATTGAATGACATGTCGAAACCAGCCTTTTTGTCTTCTACTGCAAGTTCCAAATTATTATTGAAATTGAGAGCCTCTCCAGTGTGGCTCATTGAACCAGATATTGTTTTGAACCCATCAAAAGGTGTTCTGATATTTGCACTAGCCTGCAATGGTAATGTTGAAAACAATAATTCTGAACTGAATGGGATACTTTTTCCGTATTTCATAGATATTAAGTTTTTAATGTTGCCTCCTGTGCGAACATTTTCGAACGATACTTCCATTGGTTTAGTTACAGGGGATGCGAGTTCAAAAGATCCATTGATTGTATCATCCATGTTTAATTGCGTACTAGCGGTCCATTTTTGGCCATCAATATTCATTTGTGATGATGATTTGAAATTTGATAAGGAACCTTCATGCGACAGAGATGCTGTAAACTGTTTGGAAAACATATCCCCTGAAATGTCTACACTCAAGGGTTTACGAGAAGCAGAAACGTCCAAGGTTGACTTTTTGCTATCGACAGAAAATTCGCCTTGTCCTTTGTATGTATAACCGTTGTCATTGAATGAAAATCTTGTTTCGATTTCTGGTGTGAATGGTGACTTAAAACTCACACTTCCTGTCAATGGTTGAAGTCGGAAGACTACGTTAGAGGAAATTCCCTTATCATTATATGAAGCGTCAGCATTTACAATGAAGTCTGTTGTTACCCCATCAATGCTAGCAGCCACTTTAATTGTGTTACCTGGTACAATGGCGGAAATGGAAACTGCCTTGCGATCAGTATTCTCCAATACTGTTTTTAATGAGAGAATGCTTCTGGAATCGTATAAGATATCTCCGTTTGCTTCGAGATTGTTAAGATCTTTGTTTGAATCAACTGTCACTTTCAATTCCGGTATAAGTGGTGAGTTCAAAGTGAGACTGCTTTTTATGTCTGTCAACATGGAAAACTGAACGTCCACTTCGTGTTTGTCGGACTCATAGACAACCTCGAAGTGTCCTGTAAAATCTTCTATCGATCCATCGAAATTAATCTTTGATGAGACTGAGGGCAACATTGGGGTGTCCAAGAAAGCAGACGCACCCAGAGCTTGTTGAGTATCTAAAGAAATGCCAGCATTATATCTTACACCATTTATTTCAAGGGCACCATTACCACCGAAAGCTCCGGCACGTTTGTAGATAACTCGAGTGCTCTCATAGCCGGCTAGTGGGGTCTGCACTTCCAATTTGCCAGACCTTGGATAATTGAAGCTACCTGTAACCTGAACAAGTTTTGTCGATCCATACTGAACTTTTGCCTCGGAGTCCGATTTCAAAATAGTCTTGCCTTGGACATTATATGAAGCAGATAGATCTTCCATAAATGGAGCGGACAATTGTACATCGCCATTGTTTCCATCAAAGTTGTATGTACCCTCAATAGTTTTCATGAAAGGAGATGAAATACGAATACTTCCGCTAGCTGGGCTGTATGTTATGTCAACGTTCATTGACATATCATCGAGATTAACTTCTCCATTGCATTGGAAAGCGCTCAAATCGCCCGAATGACTGATCTTGGTTGAAAACTGTTTCATTATGGAAAGAACTGAATTTACTTTAAAATTAGCTTCCATTGTCGATTGAAGGAGAAAATCGCCGTCGAATTCGACTTGTGGTTGTCCATTGTATTTAACGAATCCTCTGGTTTTGAAATTCCTTATAGGACCGGCGAGGGAAAATCGTATGGCTAAATCTTTTGTCATTGGTGTTGAAAGACTAAAGGTGCTTTCCAAATCAGGCATTGTTTTAAATGTAAATACGGAGTCTGACTTCATGCCGGCGTATGTGAAATGAGCCTCTGAAGCGAAATTCTGAATCTCGCCGTCATGCTTGAAAGAGGCCTTAATGTTTTTGAACAGTGGTGTAATTATTTTCAAATCACCAGAATATGGTCCTTCAAGATTAAGTGACATCTCAGCTCGCATTTGGCTTTCCTTTCCGTACAAGTATGTCAGACCTGAGTTGTAGTTGAAAATGCTACCCTGGAATGAAACACTTACGTCCATATCATCTGAAAGAGGTGATTTGATTGAAAGTGATGCCTGGGTTTCTTGTGTATTTGTAAATGTAACATAGCACTGGTATTTCTCACCAAACAGCTGAAGTTCAACATCTGATCTAAAATCATTCAATGTACCCTCGTGGTGGAAAGAAAAGTCGGTCGTTTCATATCCCACATGTGGTGTGGTGATGCTGACAATAGCACCAATGTCTGGTTTCTTGCTTAGAATGGACTTCATGCTATATTGTTTGACATCATTCTGGGCAATATAAGCATTGATATTGATGGCACTGTCTGCAGAAGAGTGCTTAAAATACATATCAGTATCCTTGATCATGGGTGATTTTGCTCCAAGTTTCACTTCAAACCCATCTCGTGTATCCATGTCGAAATTTGCGCTTGACTTCTTATTGTTTATGTTTATTTCTCCGACTGAGCCGAATTTGCTGAAATCGCCATCAATATTGAATGAACCACTGTAAATTTTACCTATAGATTCAATATTTGATTTGAGTGATGCACTGCCTGCTAAGCTGGGGGACGATTTGAATCCGATTGCAGATTCCAAAGATTTCCCATTCTGTTTGTAGTTGGCAATTGTATTGAAATTATTAGCCGTAGTGCTGTGTACTAGAGAAGCAGAAATGTCTTCAAATCCCTTGAATGGTGTTGATACCGTTGCTGAAGCAGAAATATCTTTACTTGAATCAAGAGCTAAATCGATCTGACCTGATTGTCTATTGTATTTCAACTCGCCATGAGTTTTGAAGTTCAATAAATCTCCAGTGTGTGAAATAGCAGCATTGATATTTTTCACTCCATTGAATGGGGTATTTATATCAATTGATCCCTTAATTCCATTCACAGCGTTCAGTGCAGCGTCAACTTGTAATGATTTCTTACCCATCGACATTGTAGCCGAAGATTTGAAATTTCTAGGGTTTCCATCGTGAGTGACGGCAACATTGATTGGTCTGAACGTAGATCCCTTAAGGTTAAGTTCTGCCTTCAGTGAGTTCAAGTTTTGGAAAGACGCGTCTCCAATGTACGTTTTACCACCAGATTTGTATTCTACATTAGATTTGAAACTGTCGGAACTTCCAGCATGTTTTAGGGATAATTGGTGGTTTTTCAACCAAGCAAATGGAGATTTAATGGAGAACATTGCATTTAATGTTGGTCTGAGTGCGAAGCGAATGTTAGATATTATTTTGTCTTTGCCGGCCTTGTAATTGAACTTACTTTGGAACTTCTTCCATGATCCCCAGTGGTCAAATGATGCTTTAATGGTGTTTGTATATGGACTTTTAATGGTCAGATCTAAATCGTATTTCTTTTGCATATTACAGACCAGTTCTAGTTCTGACAAGTCTTTGTTCTTCTGCATTTCAGTATTAAGCTTAAAATTATTTAATGCTCCCTCAAATGTCAGAGAAATCCTTCCCAGTGCAAATGTTTTGTATGGCGTCTTAATCGTTGCATCAAAATTGATTGTTGGCTCGTTAGAGAATTTGATATCTCCTACGTACTTAGAGAATCCATTTTGAAGATCCAAATGAGTACTGAATCGGGACATTGGTCCTTGGTGTTGGAATGTGGCTTTCAAATCCCGATATGCTTTAAATGGCGTCTGCAATGAAATATCCATCGCAATGTCTGATTCCATATCCATGTTCATAAATACAGAGTATGGTCCAAAGCTAGATACGCTCACTTTAGCACCAGTCGAAAATTTACTCCATGATCCTTCAAATGATTGAGAAATACGGATGTTTTCAAAGCGTTTGATAGGAGTATTTATAGAAATTGTCGTTGTGATTTTGGGTTCCATACTGAACTGTATACTTCCATCAGCGCTGGTCTCATCAACAGCGAATTTAATAGAGCTTTCAAAGCTGTTTGGTAGTAGCTTATGTTTCAGATCAGCTGAGTAAGTGCTTCCAACTGTAACCTCTCCGTGGCTTTCAAAATCATACATATTTCCATGGTGACTTACGGAAGCAAAAAGGTCTCGTGTATATGGTGTTTTCACTGAAATAGAACTTAGTATTCCGTTATCCATCATATGTTTCGTTTCTATGGCAATCTTCTTGCCTTTTGTATATTCTACTTCTCCGTAGTTGGAAAATCGTTGCCAGTTACCTTGATGCCTCAAAGCCATGGAACCGTACGAAAATTCGTCAAATGGTGTTGCAATTTCCAGCGTTAATTTCATATCCTCGAACGAATTGAATTCATTCAATCCAGACAATTTAATTATCTTGCCAGGGAGGTATTCAATTGTGATTGATGATTGTACGGCACCATCAACATTTTCACTCAGAATGGATAGTTCACTGTATGATGCTTCTGGGTAAGGAGTGTTCAGCTTCAGATTTCCACTGATACCATTAGAAATATCAGCACTTCCAGAAATAGCCCATTTACTAATGTATGGCTCGGCAATTATCATAGCATTCGATCTTAGACTGTATTTGCTTTGTTGGAATACACCCTCTGCTGAATATTCTGTAGTGAATGGCGAAGTGAATTTCAATTTCATTTGCTTGATTGCACCTGTTCGGTGAGTACTATCCAAACGAATGACCTTTCCTGGCTGGTACTCAATGGAAACAAATGAATTTACATAAGACCTTTGTTGCTTTCTCGAGGCAGTCAAAATGAAAGCTGGTTTATTTGGGATTGTGAAGCTAAGAGTAGCATCAATGTCACTCGTATCTTTCATGTCAATGGAAGCATCAACGCTAATAGTTTGTAATGGAGTGAGAGACATTTCCAAGTGTGCGGTGATCGGTGATGAAACAAATGATGATGTCAACGTCATGGATAATGTTCCGTCATACCAAGGGTTTGATGCTGTGAGACTTGAAGTAAGTTCGTTGTTGTTATTGAGATACTTGTATTCGACATGCGCGAGTTCAATATCATTGCTTAAGATTTTCATTGATGATGATATTTGTCCGGACATGTGAGTGTGATCTAGATGCATCATTACCTTCTTCAAAGCAGCAAGTGGTGTTTGAATCTCCGAGGCAACTGAAAGTTTACCTTTTGGCAAGCTCACGTCTTGGATGCCGTTAAAGTTGACGTACACTCGTTTGTTATCCCATGTAGTTTCAGACATAGTTGAGATTTCTGAGCTTGTATGTTTATGTTCCCACGTTGTTTTGATCGTATCAGATGGAAGACTTAGTGAAAGTTCACCGTTGCTGACCAGTTTGAATCCATTCAGTCTGTTCCTCATTGACGTTTGTATTCCTACCGTTTTCTTATTGTATTTAAGTAATGCGCTACCGTCAAGTTTTCTGCCGTCATTGCCATAAGCAATATTTACAGAAGCAGACTTTAGCTTGCGGAATGTTGTTTTGATGTCAATTTGTCCAGTAATGTCAGTTTTCTTGTCATCCCCATTATTGTGTAATGAAATATCCATCTGCATGGATTGTTTGTTCATGGTAACTTTTCCGACGGTTCTGAGACCGTTATTTATATGATGTTGTAATGATGCTGTCAACGTTTTATACCCAAGTGTTGGCGCTTTAGCAAGGACATCAATATCAATATCCTTAAGTGTAAGAGGTCTGCGAACTGTCAATGTGCCAGAAACTGTGTCTTTGTGGCTCCATGCTATGTCCACGTCTGTCTTATAGGTTGCATCGCTGATTTGATGTTGAACATTGATGTCGACTCTATCAGCTGTCCTGAAAGGACTTCGCAATTTAAGAGAACCAATTATTTGGCGTGAATCTCTTTTATCAAAAAGGCCATAAGTAGTATCAATCGTAATAACCTTCTTTGGTTCCCATTGGAAACTTGCATATGTTGATACTTTATTTCCAACGTTATTCTTGAAGGTTGTGGCGATTGTTCGGCCTGGGTACTGCAAGGTCATGGAGCCATCGATGTTCTTTATTCCGGTCATTTGTACGTTTCCATTCAGAGTAACGCGCTGTGTGTCATCTCTCTCTGCGTCCCAGCGAATATCTGCTCGGCTTGAATATTTGTTACCGGCTTTAGAACTGTCGATGTTGCAAACAATTTTTCTCGAAGGATATGAAACAGTAGTTGTCAACTCCATAGAACTTCCCATTTTGATATTTGCAGAGGTCTCTGTACTGTATTTATTGGTTTCAGTTTGTACAGATCCACCAACTACGTACATATCTGGCCCCAAGTTGTAATGGGTTTCAAAGGTGAATGGAGACATTTGGTCAATGTTAATACTTGATGATAAAGATAACTCCGATGACGAAGCCCTTTTAACTGATGTTACAATTGTATTTTTGGATCGTCCAAGTTTTGCGTTCATTGTACTTGTGTATTCATTTGGTTTGTTTTCGGCAAGTAAGTGGGATAAGATAATAGACTTGCCTGGATAGTCAAGTTTGAATTCTCCGTAGATGTTCGTCTTATCGTCAGTATTATTCTTCAAACTGAGACTTGCTGTCATTGCATCTTTATTTAAACGAAGCATCATGTTGGAATCCAAAGAACGGGGATTGTGAGTATGGTCAATCTTTGAGATCACTCTAAAATTCTGTAAAACAATTTAATGTTTATTCAACAAACCTCAAACGGAATTTTTATTGCGACAAAATATTTGATTGCAATGGCATATTCATACACTCCCTACGGACCCAGGTTCGAATATTCAATTTACCGCTGATCGAATTACAAGCTTTACCCATAAATACATTTTAAATTATCGTTCGGTGCTGACATGATTGAAACATTGCACTTTTTATTTCAATTTATTTTAGTTGTGGGTATATATAAATAAATAAAGGTAATATTTACCGTTCCAATGAGAAGTTTGCCATTAAATGCAGCTGAAGCTTGGGACCAACTCTTGATGACTCTACTGGTAGAAACTGTCATGCTTATTTGCTTTTCAGCGTCCTTGAAGTTTTCTCCGTACGCTATGTCTGCTTCAATTTCTGAAAGCCTTCGGTTGTGGTTGATATTGCTAAGTATCTTGAAATTATATTGTGGATTACGCTTGGAGGCCACATTTCTGTAAAAGTAAATGTTATTGTAATTTCAATATCTTGACTAAAGTTCGGCTATATATTAAGAAAGGAAAATTTATCTTGCTTCAGTGAGTATGAATGTCGTTTCAGTTCTTTAAATACATACTAGTATTTTAAACGTTTTTAATGAAGTATCACCTGAGACTAATGTGCTGAATAATGGTTCAATGAGATAGAAAACACAACTTACAAAGATGCTTTGCCTTTAGTGAGGGCTTTGCTGCTGAGGTTTATTAACTTGGTAACGATCTTAATGTTGTCTCTTGCAATTCGGCGAATAACGTACGTAACATCTATATCAGCGGCAAGTGTTTTCCAGTCTCTGTTATCAAATTTGTTTATCATTTTCAAATCAACCAAGCTTGATCGTAAATCGGCCCGTACAATTTTTTGAACTCGTCCTCGTTTGAAAGCTTTCGTGATTAATTTCGCTGAAAGGTTAAAAACAAATATACGATTAATCACTAGAACAAGAGTTCTTTTGCGGGTCAGTTACGAAAAAAATAAAGTCTTTAAAAATGTTACAACGAGAATAAAAATGATTAAACTTACTTTTCATTGTAATTGGTGATTCCACAACTTTATCTACTACGACATCAAGTTCAATGTTCTTGCCGTACACGTTTGTAAATGATGCACCAAAAGCTATTAGTTCGCTAGCTGGTGAACGAACAGACAGTTGTGATTTGTAGTTAATCTTCTTCTCGAACAGAGTTGTTTGTATTGACGAGTCGAAGGAGTAAGTTTGTTTTGGTGAGACATCAATGCTTGCACTAATGCTCTGAATCTTTGCTTTGTTTTGGATTGATGCTAAAATTACAAAGGAGTTAAAAGCGTTGATAACAGCTACAATGTATGTTTAATCGATTTTATTATGGCGTAAACATCTCATAATTAGGTTGATGATTCATTTTTGATGAGCCATATAATTATGCCATTTCGATTTTAATACATGTATTGCCTTATTTATTTTGCATATACGGTCGTCAGTACATTTGCACCTGGATTATCGGTAATCAATATCAATAATACAGAGTTGTTTCATTTACCGATAAATTGTTATGACCATCTAAAAATGTTTATCACTTACATTTGAAAGCCATTGGTGTTGATTGTAAACCATTAATTTGCAAATCTGTTTCGAAGTATTTCCATGGAGCATAGTTAACTGATCCTGATAGTTCAGCATCAATCATACCAGGGGCGATAACTTTGATAGTTGGGGTATAAAGTGTTCCCGGTCCTGAGCTTTTGGATTTTAGACCTCCACTAACATCAAATTGAATTTCTCCATTATAGTTCAATTTTCCACTGATGGTTTTGATGGCTCTACTGCTGGTGAATGAACCTACAAAACATGTATGCACAATTAGAAATAAAACTCAAAGATAGATAATGCAAAACATTTCCATTTGCTTAAGAATGTAGTTTGGGCTGCTTAAAGCTATTTGAACAACACATTCACGACATTATATATATATATATATATATATATATATATATATATATATATATATATATATATATTGGATATATATAGCGCTCTTACCTGTGAAATCTGCCTTTTTCCAAGGTGATGTGAAGCTGGCATCAATCGAACCTTCTGCTTTATTTAAACTAAAGTCAGCTCCGAAACTACGATCTATCACTGAGTTCGGTGTCGAAAAGGCGAGTCGAACAATGTTAACATCGTCGTTCTGCGTTAAAAAATGAATTTGCGAATTACAATCGTAATTGTTCTTTATTAATAAAAAGAGAGCTAAGAAGTTACAGCTTCAATAAATGAAACAAGTAATAAATGATATTTTATAATTTTATCTGATTATTTAGAAACTGGCAGTATCTTTAGATTTGAAGTCAATATCACTAGAAATTACCGAATATAAATGAAAGGACATTTAAATTTGATATTTCGGTTTGGTATTAATTACTTATATGATAACCATATTTACATGTATAGATCTAGCTTCCAGTTTGTAACCCTTCATTGTTTTGTCGCGTTTGTAGAGTGTAAGTGAGGCTTTAACTGGTCCAGTCATTGGGAAATATGGCGCGTTTTCTACCAAAGAAGCATTTGGAAATCCAATTTCTCCACATAGTTCAAGTCCAGTTATTTTGGCAACTTTGTCTCCGGTGCAAGTTATGTGCTCTTGTCGGTTTTCTGTTATCATTTTCTGTTCCATTTCTGTGTGACGGTGTACAGTGTAGAATGATGAACTGGAAACATCAAGAACAGTGCTTAGTATCTGAGAAAGTTGTACAACTGCATTTAAAAAATACTACATTAGTAATGGTCGAAATTTTAATAATTATTCAATGAAAAACAATTAAAATAAAATATTTACCTAACACTAATGACGTCTTGTTTCTCTTCAGGAATGTCGAATTCAACGCTCAAAACAGATCCTTGACTAAGAGATATTTTCCCCTGAACAGAGGTGCTTGTGTGTAGTGTTGAAACCATCTTTATTCCGACTTGAGTATCAACAGCGTCAATACCCATGCTGCTAGAAACAACTATAGCACCACTGCAATATAACAACAGCGCATTTGGTAAATACGGATTGTCATGCAATGTTTTTTTTTATTTTCTATACCACAAATAATGGAAGCATAGTTATTTCTAAATTACGTTTACGTACGTAAATATATTATGTTTACCTTGGTTTGATAATTCCATGAACATCCATTGTTGGTGATGACGATGAGAGTTTCATTACATCTACCATACCGGATGCTTTCAGGTCAATGGTTGAAGTTCCATTTACTGTCAATTTGAGTGGGAAACCTGAACTTGTAGGTACAACCAATGTATTGTCCATAAACATCGAGCTATATGTGTATTGGTAATCGTTTTCCTTACCCAGTTTCATGAGAATATCTAAGAAGTTAAGACTGTTCTGAGCAAAAAGAGAATCAAGTCCTTGGAAATCAACATATCTCAGCTCATTGCCAAATACTTTCATGTATAGGGATCCACGTAAATCATCCATCGGCTTGGTATTCTGAAAATGTGAGATTTCAAAATTAAACATGAAGAGCCATAAAACATTTAATGAAACATTTTCTAGTTGATTTCTTACGAAAGAACTTCTACAAAACCCGTTAGAATCTATGTTAGTTGCTGAACGATTGATGTCCTGTTCAGAATAATAACTTATTTACCCTTCTGTCAATTTTGTTGATCTTATCGGACTTAACGATATCCAAAGTAGTCTCTTCTGCGGCATCGCTCACATCATTTTCGCTGAAGTATCCATTTGGTCCAAAGTAAGATTCTAAGAAATATTCTAAGCCCTCCATTCGACCTCCGACTTCAAACAAGTTAACTGCATTTCCAAATAGGTCGACGGTTAAGTTGAGCATACCAGACCTAGGGATGAAGGACTGTGATGACCAGATAAGATCTGCCTCTGCTGTGACTCCAGTGTTTATTTTCTCGATAAGAATTGATTTTTCATAATTTCTGGAGAACTTCCTTTGGTCCAAATCAAATTCTTTCTTTAGAGTTTCGTCTTCAAGGATGGTTCTAATGGATTGCTTGTGTGGGTCGGATGTTTCCATGAGATTGGTAAGGTGAGACCATACATAGGATCCAACTTGGTTGACTACTTCTCTAGCAATTACACCCTTTATTTCTCGGATCAGATCATCGGATGGACACTCTATCAGTGTTTTGTAAGCTGCAATTCTAACTTCAGAATCTTCCTGTGTGTCTGCGAAGATGGCGAATACTCTGGATTTCTAAAATGTAAACGTTTGCATTTTGACATTATTCGTAACGGTTGTGTGTCTAAATTATCCCACAATAAATATACTTGATTAACCAAAATCAAAATTTCAAGTAGAATAGTATGAGTTACTTACATCAGTGCTGCACGACATACGACGGAATGCTTGAATCGCCGACAATCTAATCTCAATTGGATTGTCACTTCTTTGGATACATTTTGTCAGTGTTGAAATGGCTCCTTCACCAAATCCAGCATTGCCAATTGCTCTTATAGCCAAAACACTCTGAAACACAATTAATGGTATAAATAAAATGTAAGTGCTTGCTTACATTTAATGTTTATTAAAGTACAAGTAGTAAACTCAATCGTTTCTCGATCATTAATTGAAATATCAAGTGCATACTACAGCTGAACAATTACGAATAATGCAAAAAGGGACAAGTCCGTTTTGATATCAAGTACATACCATTTTCATTGTATTATCTGTAACTTTACAGGATGGAGCGATTTTGTTCTCCATCATGGATATCAATTTTTTAACTTCCATGAGGTTGCTGCATCTTGGGTTGTTCTTGCATACACGATGAATCAATGAACTGACTGAGAGCATCGACTTTTCTTGGTTTGTCTTCATGGAAAGCAGAGGCTGCAGAATAATTAAGAGAAAAATTAGCTATTTGCCACTTGCATTGAGATAAGTCAATTACAATAATTATTTTTGCGCAAAGTTGAACAATAATGTAATATCATGGTAAGAAATAAACTATTTTACCTTCACTTCAGCAAGCATGTCAGTTGAAGGATTTTGAATGAAAGCAAGAGTTGTCATCCGCATATCAGCTTCCATACCAGTAATTTCCCCAGTTGTTAGAAGTTGGACCATGTATCTCAACGTATCAACTGTACCACACATAGGGATGGCATCCAAGAAATATTTCCTGGAATAGATATAAAAAAAGATTAAAAGAATACCTTGCATCATTAGTTGCCATATCCATTTATATCTCTTAATATGTCATATTATCTTATTATATAAAATCAAACCATACCTGACACGTTTGTTGTTTGAAGAGCAGATTTCATTTTTCTGTATTTTCTGGTAAATCAATGAAAGATCTCTACTTCCCATTGTTTTCATTACTTTAACCAACGATGTAAAGAGTTTTGGAGTCTCGGCTGTAACACCATTTTGGGTGTTGTCACAAATGTCCATAAGTTTTTGTTCCAACTCTTTTGTTGGTGTCTTTTCACTATCACTTTCATGTTGGAACTGCAGTGGTGCTCTTTGAACAACTTTAGCTGCAATATGAAATAAATACAGAATGAAAGAAGTAGCACCTAATCAAGTTTTACCTCAATATTTTATTAAAAACATTTATTTAGTATATGAATGTATTTAAAGAAGTTAAATGTTTACAACAAATAGACTACCTGGTTTGGCTGTTGATTTGAACTCCTTTACGAAAGTTAGAGTTTGTGTATTGAGTGTTACAGCACCACTCTCAAGTCTGGAAAATGGAGCGAATTTGTGACTTTCTTGACAATTTGCACTGTTTATAAGTCCTGTTGCTTTTGTTATTTCTTGTTCACACACGTGGGTACTCTTGATAAGTGGAAGCGATTGTACATCCTGAAGTGCAAGGTTCAAGTATTTAAACAGGCACATTACATATGAAACATACACTGACATGCTTTATTGCTGTTCTGGAATTAGAGTGAACTTTAACCAGATGAATAAATAAATACATGCATGAATGAAATATCCCATCATAATATACATACAGTAAATAGATCAAATAATATATCTTACCGATTTAATGTCGTATGGAATACTGTCAACAGCAATATTGCTGGATTGTCTTTGTTTGCATCCAAGGAGATTTTTGGACTTTTTGATCAGCTTGTTGTACCAGCCTTTGTCCTCTGATGTATATTCTGTTTCACATTCGCCAGATACGTCAGTCTAAAATGTGATATTTTGATATTGAAAATAATAATAGTGCTTACAGTTATTCTAGTATATTTTGATAACGAGCACTAGTTGTTGTTACAAAACAATGATTACTAAATCATATTTCTATTATTTACTTACACCCATAGTGAGAAATAGTCGTCTTGATTAAATGTGGTAGTTATAATCGAATACTTAGTTTCTCTTTACCATTACGAATCCTTTTGTTGAATCATGTTTGTATAAAAATCGTGAATACCTCAGTGACAGTTTGATCTGTATTGATATCATCCATGGTGTTCTGAATCATTGATAAAAATCCTCTCTTGATATTGAGAATTTGCTCAGATTCTGGTGTGGATAAACACAGTTCTTCAACCTTGCCATCTTGGAAAGATACTGTCAGAGGGTTTCTCGCAAGGTCGGCGACAAGGTCAGACTTCACTGGTTTTAGGGAGGATGTCTCTGGATCATGCTCCATTAGTTGGACGTCGTCAAACTAAATTCATTAAAATGCTGACGTGTTAACGGAGTATATTTGGGATATTCATCCTGTTATTCATTGTATATTCGAAAATATTTTATTAATGTAGGATTTTATTTTATCATTACGTATTGAAATGTTCTTTGAGGTTCAATTATCTCGATGATTGTTGATTTCTTTCGTAAATGAATAACAAAATGTATAATATATTTACCCTCAAGATCATTTCACATTTTGAGATGACATCCAAATAAGCCTTTAATTTCAAATGGATTCCAGCATGATCTTCAGATGCTCCTTGTACAGCGGTTCTCAGTCCAGTCTCATATGAGTATTCATATGTTTTTCCAGTAGCGTAATTGAATTGATTCGACACTGTATGTAAAGAAATATAGAAAGGACATTTTACTTTGCCAATTCCATGGAGTATCCATTGAAAGTTACTGAAATTACATTGATAGGTATGTCAGCAGTTGTGAACTAAGGTTTATACGAATTGTTATGAATTGTAATGAATATATTTCATGATTACCATATTGAATAATTTTCTTTTGTGAAGATCATTTCAGTTTCGCTTTGAAGAGTAAATTTTACATACGTAATGAAAACCCAATTACCTGTGCATTGTCTAGCGCACGTGTCCGATACTTTGATTTCTTGTATTGGTCCTGAAAAAAAGATAATAGAATAAAGATAAACCGATTGTTTTTACTTCAGTAAATTTAATTGTCTCTAGTTTTGTCATTTCAGTTATATTCAACTATAAATTATGGGATGGTTTGTGGCAAATTGAAATTATCATTTGATTCTGGTGACCATGTTTGTTTTGTTTCGATACTGTTCAGACAAGAATTGAATGGAAAAAAGAATGTTATATTTACGAATGGGATTAAGCTGTATGTACGTATGATTAAGTATTATTATTAAAATACAGGGGTCAACTATTATTTTCCAAGTATTTTACAGCATTATGTGAACATTTATTCGTCTAAACAAGAATATTTGTAACATTTAAGTTTACAGTGTATATAAATGACTCCCCCAATAACATAAAGCATAAATAAAGCAAACATCCGATGAAAATGGTGACAAATAAATCGTGATAGTATTATTATGTCTATGAACAAATAATCTCATCTGATGGAGAATAATTTCAGTGTCACATGATATATCAAGAAATTAAACTGAGTTGATACAGCGACTGATATATCTTAAACTGACATTATACATAGACTTACCGGATAAAATTTCGCGATAAATTATCGAACAATAACTACATGTATGTACAAAATTGTCTACGCTGTTATAAACAACAGAAGTGACAAAGTAGAAATTTCCAAATAAATGTGTGACTTTTAATTTATTATGTTACATATTCTTCAGTGATTGAAAATAACATTAATTACTATTATCATAAGCTAAACAGTACTACATTGTATTAATTCATGACAGAAATTATAATTTACAAAAACAGAAAATTACTGACCTGCTAATGTTCCGGCCACAAGGGCTAATACACCAATGAACACTAGCCCCATCGTGGGCTTGATAACTCTATGAATATAGTGTTGGGTGTTTTAACAATAACTCTCAACGTATGTATGTATGCAACACGTCCACATGGGGATACTTGATCGGAGCTGGTCATTTTATACAGCAATCGTGATGTCAGCCATCAAAATACAGAATCAAAGTCCAGATTTTTCACCGATTCAGCATCTTGTCGTATTTACCATATTAAACTCGCCGTTATATACACACAGATGTTTTGGCAGATTAGTTTCAAGGTTGTTTCAGTGGTCCACTTAGGAAGATTGTAAATTGGATGTTAAAACTACTTCATATGTAAATGCATGTTCTAATGATTATTTTTTTTTCAATATTCCTCAACTACTGGTATTTATTGAATCATTTTGTATTGAAATCATGTATATTTTCAGTATGCTGAACTTGTTATTCTTGATAAAAATTGTTCATAAGTCTCGATAATTCCATGACTGCAGCTTAAATAATTTCTGTTCTCTAAAATTTGATTTTGGTTTATCTTGATTCAGTTGACATTTTTAATTAACGTGGAGTTAATTAACATTCATATGTTCACTCATAGAGTACATACGGTACATTACACTTTACATTATTGTGCAATACGAATGTACTATAAATGATTATGATTTATTTATATCAAAATAATTTACATACGCATCAGATATACGACTGTTTCAAATTGTGTTATCACACTATCTGTAATGTTATCTATACAATACCGAAATTATCATATTTTATAATCTCGTGATTTCACTATAAAAAATGTAAATATCTTTGTTGAAAATCACAATAACCATTATTAGATTGGAAGAAATAAATTGTCATCCAAAATAAATTTTCCTATTTTCTTCGATATTTTTTAAAGTCCCTTACATTATCGCGCACCTCCAATAACATTTGTTGATGCATAATTGTCAATATCGATAAAATTTAATATGTCTTATAAAATATATAGTACATCGAATCAAGGGGACCTTCTATTGATTTCATATGTTCTTCTTTTCTGATCATGTATTACTAATTTGGCTTCATATCTGTTTGTTAAATAACTTTATTTATGGACTCTACAATATTACACTGTAAAGCCCCTGCTTTATTCAAGATCGGTAGAGGGTCTTGTGTTGATTGTTTAGTTATGATTAAAACAATCAAAGCGGCATTTCCGAGCGGCTAATTCTGTTAAATTCCATGCAAGTATTATACTTAAGATATTTAGTTATGTTTCCAAGCAATTGAGATTTTGTTGACGCGGCGCTAGACAAGTGCTCATGCCTAACCGATCAGAACAGTTTATATTTCAGTAGGTAGAGCATTAAGACGCAGAACAAGAGACCGCAGGTTGAAGACACAGACGAACCACATGCTTCTATGTGACAATTTAACTTCCGCTTTATCTTTTTCTATACTTTAGTTACCTAGGAATATTGTGTGTATGTTGAAATTACATACGGGGCAGTATCTTAGCCAAACGTAGACTTTTGCCATTATTATTTGAAGGAAATTTCTTCGAGCCAACTTCGATGATATTTTAACAGAATCATTTAATATTTCTTATTTCCTATTTTTCCCCTACAGTTTGCCAATATCTTCACTATAATGTCGTGCTAAATGCACATATTTTATCAAACTTTACATATACGAATAGAGTAATCTTCCGAATGCCGAATGATAATGACAATGTTCGTGAAAATTGTGATACGCATGCGCAATAACGCATTAAATAATGCACAAGTGATAAAGAATGTTTTCATTTTATGACCCGGAAGACAAAGAAAAATAATTTTGCTTGTGAAAAATGCGAGAGACATCAAATAGTTCTGCGGTCAAGGTGTATACAGCATGTGGTAATCAAAGATCCTATGCCATGAGCAGACACATTTTACGCCACGTGTCATTCTAATATTGAGTAACTACTCGTCCAAAGACGCAAATACTGACCTAAGGCTATTGCACGACAATACCCCGACTCATGTTTCACTGTCTCAGGGACATAAAATATTGTAACACCCATCCTATAGCCGAGACCTTGTCACGTGAAATTGTAAGATCAACTCTATCAGTAAGCCTAAGGAGACATACATTTCGGACCTGAATGGCCATTTTCTAGTCTGCCTGCAAATGCACCCACAGTCTACTTAAAAGTGAGTACCATGAGACATTTACTTATTCTTATGAATAAGACAGTTTATAACTAGGTCACAGTGAAAGCGTTCAGTGAACACCCCGTAGGCCCGAAATAATCGAATATTTACAGAACCTCCTTCGTATATCCTACGACCTACATTGTTTGTTCATAGGTCATGTCTTTGTGTTACTTATATTCAATAACATTTAATATACAGTTCGAATTTTTGTTTGGGTTTGTTGTACTACTGCGACTTTGAGATCTTAAGTTGGAATTTTATATGTTCATTTTATTCGTATGTAGCCTGACATGTTCTTTCATTTCTAATTTATGCTGTCATAGCATGTCAGTAATGATTGTTGAAATAATGGGTTTAATTTGGCCGTATATTTTTTCATATTTTGGCATTATACACAGCAGAATGATTCTATTTGAAACATATAATGTGTTTCATAATAGAAAAGCAAAATATAATGAAAAATACAAACAATAATACAACTGACGCACTGGTTTACATGTAAACAAACCAGTCTCATATGCAGTAATCTTCCTTTACATACATCTTTGTTACAGTCAACAATGCTTTGGAAGTGTTACTTAGTAATAAAAGATATCTGAGAAATTGCATTACTTGATTTTTACCTGAACTTAAATTATGATATCTTTTTTTCTTACAAACTAAATGTTTTTCTTTAAGCTTTTTTCCTAGGCATATCTGCCATTTTTAAACCCACATCATCCACCTATGGTCACGTGAAGATGTGTGATGGCAGTAGTTACTGTGGCGTAGTTTGACATAGTAACCAGTGAGTGAAGTTTGATGGCGAGTATGTAGTCAAAATAAACAAGGGAAATAACCATGTTGATTTTAGTAATTATTTCGAAAAGAGTCTTCTCCCTTCGTAAATTTGTTACATTCCACAGATGTTTCAATAAGTTATCGTGCGGTCTATTTTTAGATGCATTGAACATAACTTGAAGAATTATTGAACCATTCATGATAGGCCCTGAACTATCAATATTGTTGAGCCAATGAATATTTTATGATAATGTATTAGTATCAGTTTAATGTAGAGGTACTACTTCTTAAAGACTTCTTGGTCTGTATTATTCAAAATTAAAATGTATTGTGTACCAATCAAGTGATATGAGTTTACCTCAGCAGCCATTCTCTTTCTGATTTCAGCAGACTATGCGCTAGGTGTATCCAATGAATCTGTTTATGATACAAGCAATTAGGAGATGATGTGTATACTAATATGATGAGCTTTATTCTAGGCAGAAATGGAAAAGTTGATTCAGCTGATCAAAGATACACGGTACTGAATTTCCACCTTGTACTATATAACACTGGAGGAAAATTGATGAACACACTTGGTTGATTTCCAGGTGGACTTTTAATGTGTTGAATCCAACATTTACTTGAATATTCCATTTCTTTGTGCAGATCTTTTTAAGTATTGTAAAACATAAGAATTAATACAGTTATTTGTGTTCTTCCAAGAATTGAGTTTTATAAAGTTGACATTTATAAATTTCACTTTACAATTTTTGACAAGAATCATCCAAAGCACATTCTTGTTTGCTGAGTACTGAATTTATATCAATGTTAAAAATCACCTGCAAGTAATAAATATAATAATTTCTGATCAATGAATACTAGTCATTCAATAACCACATTCTCTCTGAGTAAAAATTCACAATAATATAATACTTTATATCATCAATTTATTTCACAAATTATAATCATAAAAGGATAAATAAAACATGAACACTAAAATATATAGAAACATGATCTAATGATCTGATATATACATGAGTCAGTCAAAGTCATTGACACTACAATGAACTGAAAACACAGAATTTTCAACACTCTTAACAATCTGCAGCGGCTGTCAACCTTTCCTCTTGCATTATCATCATCATAATCATCATCATTAGCAGCAAGACTGTATGTAGAATATCATAACACTGTATTGTGATAACAAATGCTTCTATTCATACTAAAACAGTTGTAGCATCACATAAGTACATTCAAAAATCTACAAGGGCACTATTGACTACTGCAGAAAAATGCAGAGGTAAGACCCATCTTCAGATTCACAGTGAGAATATGACATGTATTTCAATACATCCAATTAAAGAATTAGAACTCTGTTTTGGAGTCCAATGCAGGTCTGAATTTGATTCCAACCAGTAGAATTCAGTAAACTCAACAATCACCCAATTGATTATTAAATAAAATATACCGGCTACAAATCTGTGTAAAAAGAAATGATAAATTGAACACAGACAACAATATCAAACCAAGCACACTGTCCAATACATCATCAACTTTCCTAGAATCAAAGAAAGAAGTCTGATCTGATCTTGCTGTAACTGTAGGTAATTAAATAAGGAAATTATTAATTACCACAGCTTATAATAATTCAGATAAAACGTCAGGTACATACAATATACATCCACATCAAACACTATCACTATATGAACAATAGAAGCCATAATCACAAGTTTACATACAAGAAACATCCACTTGTGTTATTTAGTCCAGCTAACTTTTGGAATGTCAAAATGTTCAGTCAAGTTATCAAGATGCTGATTAAATTCCTGCAAAAAAGACAAGCAATCACTTTTTATTAACAATGAATAAGAAGTCACTTTAAAATTCGAATGTCAAGAAAGTTTAAGACTCAAGCCTACCAATTGAGCAGAAACAGATAGCTCCAGAGACACATAAAATACTACTAGTCAATTTCAAAATGTCTTAAGTAAAAAAAAGATTGATACAGACAAACAAAACATTATCAGTTGGTACACAAACTATGTAGAAATATTTGAATTTTCGTTACAATTTTAGTAATGCAAAGGGCACAACTTATGTCTAAATATAAAGTCTATGAACTTTATCTACATTAATATTAAACTTGCAATAATCACTTGTGTATAAGATGGATGTTCGTACATCCAAAATCAGGTCCATCTTATACATAGGAGTAGAGCTCATTCCAATTATTTCAAGGGCTCAAAATGGATAAAGTCAGGTTTAATTGGATTTATTTATTTACTGGAGACAATATCTCTCAAATGATTTATTAAAAAACTAAGGATATAAATCTTTCATACTGATTTAAATTCCTTACGGTTCTGAATTTTTTTCCAGATTTCACAGTCTACATACCTATTTGAGTTTGAAAATAAAAATGAATGTTTGCAGATCGTGCCACTAATTACCAGAACCTGGCATTGTTAACAGGCTGAGCAAATTAAAAAGCATTACACTAAAAAAGTAATTATCATGTTTTCATATATGAACAAAATGGTGCATGTTGTTTTTTCCTTTGTCCGTCTTGGTAATTTTTATACATAAATAATCACGATAAGTAATAAAGTATATAGTATAGAATACAATCATCTTATATAAGATTAACAGTCTACTTACCATTATTCTCTCCTTATGAGTTTTGGATGCTTTCTCTAAGATTTCTTTAGCCATCTAAAAGTCAAAAGTTAAAATGAAATATGTATACACAATAGGCAAAAGATATGACATATATAAATGACTTCATCTTATTCAAATGGTAGCTAAGCATCAAACATTGTACGAAGGTAAGCATATTTACCGTTTCCTGCAGGCCTTTTTAGGATGGCGCAGCGCCATGCCTCATTAACAATGCGCCATGCTGCCCTTGTTTATTGCATACTGCGCCATATGTCATAAATGTGCCCTTCGTAGGCCTTTATCTTATCCTTAATCAAGAAGTGATGGATCATAAATGCCTCATAAATTTATTTTTCAAGCGTGTCATGTAAACCACGTCTGTGTCAACACCTACTGCTATTCACTGAAGCTGATAGTAATTAAAAATCGATAAACTGACCTGCCAATAAATATTGTGCAAGTACCCAGATAATTATGAAGTTGTTATTCACAGTTCATACTCGCATTATTTAAGCTTAAACTCGCACATGCAAAGTTGTTCGATCTCAATGTATGCCTAATGTCTGTAGAAACATTTACAATAAATCGACATTATTTAAACCATGTTAGCAATTTTATCACTGTACAACAATTACATGCGGTTGAACTTTGGGTCATGACCTTTTCTAATGCACTAGGTGAATTGGTTCAGAAGAATATAACATAACACAGTATTTGATGACGCATTTCTTGATCACATGACTGAAATTAACTAGACTTTGTAGACATTTCTTTGGCAACAAACAGGACCCGCAAAAAATGACATCATAAATATCAGGTTAGAGTCTTGTGCTTTAAATTATAAAGGGTGCGTGTATGTGTAGAGTCCTGTATCAAAATGAATACGTTTAAACCAAGTTGTGAATTATGCGGAACATTAAGGAAAGCATAACATGGCAAAATGGTTTGGAGTTGATAGTAAACAAATTTGGGAATGGTGCATAATTAATAACAGACTTTTTAAGGTATTATATCCATAATGGAATCTACTGTATTTTTTACGTATCTGCTCAGTGCAACCCAAAATGTTAATAATTATTATGAAAATAGTATTGCCCTATTATCGTTATTTCTTTGATAGTTTCAATAAAAAAATTTATTTCATAACACATTTAAACAGTAAGAGTTGTTGCCCTTGTTGAAAAATCTTGCAAAGAAATACGCTTTCAAAGTGCCCCTTTGGCACACAAAATGCCATGCCTCACTTACATTTTGCAAGAAACACTATTAGCACTACCAAGAATGCCAAAAAATTCATCACAAGTCAATTAACATATTGTTTTGATTATCATCTAAACACAAAATGTTTCAACTTGTGTTGTTCTTTAGAATTGTTTCCTCTTTACATTGAATAATGGCTAATATAAAGTATTGACAGATGCAAATAAATCTACTTGAGATTCATTGTGTTTTACAAACCTTCTCTTCCTTGGCCTTTTCAAAAGCAATCTCTGCTTTTGTTCTTTTGTCAACTCTTACAAACTGTTTTCCTTCTTCACTGGTAGAAGCAGAATTACTAGCTATATTTTCATACATCTGTGATAATTCTTTATCTTTCTTTTCCTTCTTCTTCTTTTTTCTAAAATGAAACATAGCAGTTACAGTTGCGTGAATTTTATACATATCCTAGTAAACTACAAGCAATTTGCCACAGCAGTCATATTGTTTATAGTTGGTATCACTTCCTTCATATTGCACATCATGCTGCATACAATAATAATTTTTTTGGAGGAAAAAATCACATGTTCTGATCCAAGGATTGAACCTAGGATCCTAGCACTGTAGGAGGCACTCAATCATAATGCTAAGAGGTATACCAACAGCAAGTCTGTAAGAATTAGACCAGTGTTTTTTTTTTTAATTTTTCAAACTACCTGTAGCTGTCTGAAGGGGAAAATATAATGCAATAAATCAGAAAAAGGAGAAGATTTGAAAATCTATCACTTATATAATGTATTTATGTAGCTTTTTAGGGGAAAATATAACATTTTTGTTTCAGGGGCAGTGATAATTTTAGGTCTGCGTCCTGCGTACTATACGCATTAAATTAGCTGAGGACGCAACGTTCTGCTTTATAAGCGTCCCCGAGACGTATTTGGTTCAATGGTCTTAGTTTTAGAATTTAGTACAAATTAGTAAATATAGCCCGACTTGCGTTTACGCTGGTATCATGGAGCCAACGATATAAAGTTGTATCTCGCGATATTTCCAACGTAACACCACCGACAGATTGTTTATGGGTATCTTTTCGGAAATTTTGCGACTTGAACACAAAACATCCCGTATGACGTCATAAACCAAAAATAGCATTTATTTACATGTACACCGGCTGCATGAAGTTGTATCCCGCGACGGTCTTCAAATTTATGCTGATAATACACTTAAAACATTCGCATTTCAATAATCAGAAAGAATTCCACGATCATGAACTAAACATATGATGTGAGTGAATGAGAATTTTTGATATTTTGTGGAAATTTACTCACTTAAATTCTGTAAGTACATAGGTAGCGTAGAGGTCGTGGGGGACCAGTATAATAGTATAATACGCGCGCACCGAGTCGACGCACCGTTTTTGCTAATTATAATACACGTTATCCGATTGGTTTCTCAAATTATTTAAGCCAATCAATATTATTGTTTAATAACCGATTCGTTTGCGAGTGTTTGCAGTTCCCCGGATAATGGAGTTTTGATAAAAATGCCTCCGATATCATAAAGAGTCATTTCCTAACATGTTGTGTCTTGCAGAGCTTGCTCTCACATCAGCTGTTCATACAGCAGGTTGTGAGAGAGGATTCTCTGTACAAAATAGGATTTTGACTAAGTCCAGGTGTAGGCTTACTACTGAGACCCAACACAAACTTATGATGGTTAAGCTTCAGGTAGGTGCTTTAGACTTTGATGCAGCACTAAACCACTGGAAGTTGTTGAAAGAAAGAAGGTTATATGAGCTCAAGTAAGTTAGATGCTGCATTGAAGACTAGAGCACTTATAGAAAGAAAATACAATTTTATCAATTGTGCACATTGATTTTGTTTTTTATCATGACCCGGACCCATAGTTTTTCCATGGGACCCATTGATTGAAAATGTATGAGTCCCGAGGACTCATTATTTTGATTTCTAAAATTATCACTGCAGGGGGAACAACCAATATCCAGCTGTGAAATACATGAAAAAATATATGATAACAGATACAACAAAAATTACTGATTTTACAACTAAATATGTAACACCAGTACTAAAAAGCATTGATTTTCTACTGATTTACTGATAAGCTTCTTAAGCTTTTGGGGTTGCAACACTAAGGACACTCAAACATGTTGCTAAATAATTAATAGCATCATTCTTTAATGGGGTCACTGACTCTTGAATAGCCATAGAGAGTCAATCTAGAGACCAGGTCTTCTAATTAAAGTGGAAGTGAAATGAGTGAAGTGATTGCAGGAATGTAGGAATCAGTTTGTTTGGGTTTTAAATCCATTTAATTTTGCGATTTGATTTAATGTCGGTCTACCATGCTAGGACCAGGAGTCCCAGAATAAGGCTGGATTCAATTGACAGTCCCAGATCAATGATTTTTCTCTCTGAAATTTAGTAATTGTTATTTGTGTACAAAATATACAGACTTCAAACATAAGTCTGAATCTTGTCAATGGGCTTGAGTGAACTCAAGTAATAAAATATTTTCATTCAGACCCTTAATACCAATTTCATTCAGAATCGATATTTCATTGGAGGGTAATGGTTACAACTTGGTGCCCAAGAAAAATAAGAATATAAAACAGTCTTTTTATTCAATCCATGTTTAGATTTTTTGCAAAGGTTTGATTTGAATTCACTCAGCTCATTCAATCTTTGTTTTGTTTTAACTTGTCTGATAACAACGTGCGATTCTATGACTACACGCGATGTATATCAAATATTTTGACATAAATAAAAAAGATGTAACATTCAAAATAATATCAACAATTTTAATTTCATACTTCTTTATCTTGTGATCTGAAACTCCTTTTAATTTCAACGAACTTTTACAAACGTTTTCATAGTCGGCCATCTTTCCAAAGCGATCCGAATGATAATGGATAATGACCGAGTTTATCCGAAGGACTAAGTCAGCGGGCCACGGAAATACCCAAGTGGAGTGAACGGAACATGGTAGAAATTGATCAATTGGTTATATTGTATGTCAGACGACTTAATTTTGCATCTTTAGTAGATAATTTACATCCAAATCGATTAAAAAGATTTACCAAAATTTTAAAGCAATTACAGATTCTCTTTCATTAATCGCTATTGTTTTTTTTTACTTGGTTAACATAATACATGATGAGATGTAAGGCATGATGCGATCTCAGTTGCAATAACCTCCTTAAGTTCGTATAATAACAGTTCCTAGGGATAATCATGCTTTTAAGCATAAACGTTAAGTTCATCACTCTATTCACACATTCAATTGATCACACATTGAAACGAGTTTATCATGAAAATAGAATGTATTTATTTTTTAAAAAAGTTATTGCTGTCGTAAATATTTATTATCAGTAATGAAATCGATGACTTTATGTATCGCAGACATTTCTCGTCCATCAGTAATTTTTGTTCTTCATTAACCATGTTTTAAGATTTGTAAAATACGAAAAAAACCGACTCAATCCGATTTGAAAATAATAAGCTGCTGTCTTTAGTTCTTTATCTGTTATGTTTGTTTTTATGTGACTTATTGTCACTGGGGTTTAAATCCGTTTTTCAACAATTTTTCATTTATATACGACAACCGGTTCTCCTAACCAGTTTTCCTGGACTGTATGCCAAACAGTACTAACCTAACCTTCACAAGGAGCCGGCAACTTTCTCCACATATGGAGGTAAATCGACATTTTTGCCAAATATTCATATAAGGGTATGACCTGCCGAGACCGGGATTCGTACCTGGACCTCAGGGTTACCAGTCCAGCGCACTAACCACTAAACCACAGCAATTTAGTTCTTAATACAGCGACAATGTAAAAAAAACTTAAATTACAGTCTTTGATGATTTTCAGGATCAAAGTAAATTGAAAGCTCTTTGTTTGTCAGCCAGGCCATATCCTCTCGTAGAAGTCTTCTTCTTGACACATTTTTTCATCCGTGGTTTTAGATCAATGGAATCTTGATCGAATCGTTCCATGAAGCAAATTAAGTACAATGTTTGTTGACATAAATTGAACAAAAACAAACCCATTTGTGTACATGAGTATAAAATCTTGATGGTCGTAATATAGTATGCATAGCGTTGAAAAAGTACTCCGTGTAAGTAGAAATGGACAGTGCTTCTGTTATTAGTTAGGGGGGAGATGGTTCATGATATACGATTGTAAACTTAATTGATGTTGATACGAAGACGGCGCAAGAAGGCTTTCAACAAGTACTGTTTTTTTTAAATGACTAACAAGTCATCAATGACAATCTTATTATGCTGTTCTGGAAAGGGACCCCGAACATACTCTACAATAGGCCTGATCAAATACTACACACATGAATAATACTAAATATCGTCTACTGTCATATGACAAAGGAGGTAAATTTATCTTAAAACATTTTTATCCCTGTCAACTCTTAAATAAACCTTCGAAGTTAGTCATGGAGGTTCTGAAGTTAAAAAAAATGTGACAAAAAAGTAAATTGAGTCATAGAACAACAACAATAAATAACACTCAAACAACACAGAAACAGCAGTTTATTCATCTGTCCTAGGCCTTCCGAGTCTTAACTAGCAGTAATAACACTTTGAACATCGTCAATAAAAACGCTGCATATTTGTGTGCTATTGTCTGCTTGTGTCTTTCCTCATCCCTTTTGCAAGCGTGGATTGGCGCGAGGAAGCTGTGTTAGTGCACGTGCTCTTTGCGTTACTCTTCGATGATAAAAGCTATCGCTTTTTATTTGTCTTTCTAATAATTTCATTTGTTCGTGAGTGCATATTCCATTGTTGCTGCCTTGCTTCGAGGCAGATCCTGTCTCAAAGCAAAGTGCCACAACGGGAAACAATGTAATGGAAAAAAATTTCCGAAACTCTATAGTTTCGCTGTTTTTTCTATAATCTTGAAATATTAGAATTTTGGAAAATGGAGAAAAAATGACAAAAACCCACCAGACTAATTAAATCAGAAATATTCGAAATGAGAACTGACCAAACAATTTGATAGCAAAATCCCTATGATTTATCGATGCAGATAATGTATCAGCTTGTAATTGCGATACATAACCATGAATTACCAAACAATATCCCAGCTTAACATCAGGTACCACATCCATGGTGATTCATTCCCGATGTGCGGCTAGTTGTATACAGGAAACATGTTTGTGCCAATGGCAACACGAGAACGCTGATTTGGTCACATGGCCGCATCGTGCAATAGACCCAAGACCATTCGCTGTCTGCATATTTATAGTAATATTCATAAGCTGACAGAATTTTCGACTCTGTTTTTGTTTCACTCAATCCAACTTGACAAAATTATTCGCCTACTTTAAATAAATTCTCAAATAACATAAACAAGTGATTAAAAACGTAGTTGAAACTGTAGAATTATCGATGCTAAAACATCTTAATATTCTTACCAACACACATTAAAAATCAAAAAGCATTAAAAAGTACGCTTAGATATTTTATTTAGTCTTTTTAGACGTTTTTAATCATGTTATGAAATCTCAGGTGTCATTCATAAACATATCTCAGCTAAGATAGCACTTGTCTAAACTTAAAAAGCTTGCTACTAGTTTGTAACTTTCACCCAATTTATTGTTTTTAGGATATATTATCAGCTGTCAATGTCAGGATGTGATTTTTAAAACTGCTATTTTTTGTAAAGATATACCCTTGAAACGGTCCCCAGATGTCCAGACAAGAGGCAGCGTCAATTATAATTATGTAATTATTTGTGTTGATGGTTTTTGTATGGTATGAGATTGTCAATTTGAAATGAATTATCCAATAAAGCTTGGAATATTTTATAATTGCAGCTAAGGTAATTCTTTCCACACAGTATCGTCACAAGAGACTTCTATGGTAATTGACTGCATGCATTCCGATCGATTACTATAAACGAATGCAGAAAGACTGATCATATTATTGTTATAATTTGTTCTCGCCTGGAATCCCATGGTTGTATTTATAAAGTAAATTTCTGATAAGACGTTTCATACTTTCGTCATTAAAACCAACATTTGCAATTTATTTTGTCTCAAAATGATGAGATTAGTAGCGCTCTTTTGGGACCACACACCCTGATTTGTAAATAACACTTAGGGAAATATTTAAACGAAACACCATGCTAATATGTAAATCACTAATATACAGGATGAAATTAGAAAAAGGAAGCAGTTCTTTACTTATGATCTAGTGAGTGGACCGGTGTTCTTATATCTCAATAAAGGACAAAAATTGAAATGAATATAATCATATGTATTCCCATGCACTTCCCGACTTTGATAATTTGGTAAATCAGAATACATGCAGCAATTAAGAATGTCTTCTTGCACGCACATAATTTATTTTTGCTTCCAAAGTTCCTGGTTGGAGATTTTTAGTCAAAGAGCGCTTTCCACGGACGTTTCGATAGAAAA
This sequence comes from Lutraria rhynchaena, assembly GCA_008271625.1. NCBI lineage: Eukaryota > Metazoa > Mollusca > Bivalvia > Venerida > Mactridae > Lutraria > Lutraria rhynchaena. The sequence goes on along the minus strand of VIBL01000142.1, from coordinate 1,104,174 downwards.
CTTCATGCTATGCATAATTCATATTGTGAATATAGTTAGCAAGATATTCATTGAAGTAAGTATAGTCCGACCCCGACCTGTGAAGAGTCAAAGGTCAGCTAAGTCCATTCTGAAAGGTGAATGGCATTTCGGAACGTTTCGGTGGTTTCCGTGATATGTAAATAGCAGTTATTTGTCTGTTTTAATTGAGATTAAGGTTATGTTTCGAAAATTCTTGGTCATTGTATTACTTGCCCGTATTTTAAAGAGTAGAACAATCTTTGATATTTCGTCACGCCTCACTGCCCGATTTCTATCTATACATTATCGTTTAATCTTGTTTTATGTAATTATGCATACTTGTGAGTATTCTTACAGTGTAGTGATTTTACTTATCAAAAAGAGACAGCTGGTTACTGAACGAAAACCATATGTCTGTCGAAAACTTATTTCCCAAAAGACAAAGCAAAATCTTCGCCATGTAGGAAATTGACATCTTATTATTTTATTGAACAATCAAATGTGAAAAGAAAGGCACGTTATAAGGGCACACCTCCCAGAACAGCGCCAACTGACAAATCTCATGAAACCAAATTGGCAACTGAAAGGATCAATCAGAAACGGAAAAGCCGTGTAGCAGAAACTAATATATTCATACGCGCTAAATTGGAACTATTTTTCTTGTGTGTTTTTTACTTCAGTTATTTTCATCGTCTAGAAATCTACAATGATATAGAATTAAATTGATATACATATTTGTAGCAAAGATGGGACATCATCCCTCCCTTAAAAATGGATGTTTTATTACAATTTTTTAACAAATGTATAGAAACGAAACAATGTAGCCATGAGAGGACACAAACTGATAACACATTCGGATGAATGTACTGGTAGATGTCCAACGATGTTTTTCTTATATTGAAAATCTAAATATGAAAATGAAAGTAGCTCTTTAAACTAGTGATCAAACTTGGCTGAGTTCTATCTTTTATTCTGTGTTTTATGACTGTTTTCAACTGTGTTTCAATAATATATCGATGGGCGGTTAAGCAAACCAGCGTTCCAGGATTCGAGATCGGTACAAACCTTGTTCTCTAGCTTTTCCATATTTATTGTTTATTAATGACTGTATGCAAAACCTAATTCTGTAATGTAATTGTCACATAGAACATGTACCGCACCCGGAGTTCGAACTCACCAACCAAAGGTCCCCGAAGCGGGCGGTCTTTGAGGAATGCATTAAGACTAATCATTACTTGCCGCCATCTGTTCCGAATAGAGTAAAATATCTATAAAGACCACATTCGGGAGACTAAAAAAGTGGTCTTTTCTAGTATCGGATGTGGTATTTTATTACAGGTTTAAATAAACTGCAAATAGTTGTACCGGAAATAAGACTATGACCTTTAAATCCAGGTTGTCTGTATTCACTGGTGTTTCTAACATATGTTACATTGCAATTATAAAGATGTCTCAAACAGCTTCATAAGATGTGAGCTATCCGAATAAATGCACACTCTGGACACTCTGCACACTCCCATTCATAGCATAGTTTGTTTAAGGTATTATATCCATAATACAGTAATCATTTTATGCATCTGTTCAATGCAACTCAAATATTTTAATAGGCTATTATAGTATAATAGTAATATTATAAAAGTAGTTTTGTCTTATTATCATTTCTTTGAGATAGTTATTCTAGATAATTCAATGTATTTTACGACACAGTTAGAAACAGTTATCTATGTTATTGCCCTGGTTGAAAAATAGAAAGTAATAACCTATATCTTTTATTAAATTAGATGGTACCGTATTTTTGAACCTTTATACCGTGAGTTCAATCAATGCCTCTAATGAACGCGCGAGCTGGTCCCATAACTGTTAAATAAGGCTCGAGTCTGGCGAAAACACCGGACATGGTTGAACTTGATTTATTTTGGCACAACTAGTCAGATGTTACTCACGCTGAGCATGGCCTAGCGTGGTCCTGTTGATACAACGTGACGGCACAGTGGTATCGATGGAAGGGCAAAGCACACGATTTCAAGACCTCATAAACATATCGCAATACTCAGTGTAACATTCACGTCGGTGACGCCATTACTTACGTCTCCCGCACAGCATGTCTGTGGAAAATCTGAACTCATCAGTGAACAGAACACCATTCAACTGATCTAGTGTTCATCGTAGATGTTTCCGTCATGCTGTCTCTCTGGTGTCAAAACGTTACCCCTATAAGTAGGCCTGTTATAGTCCGTTATTCCAGCGTACGGCGTCAACGTCGCTGGACTGACTGATTGTTGCCGGTGGTAACTCCCTTGTTTCCCTTGTCAAAGTTCTCAGAGGTTCATGAGCACAATATTGCGGTCTTGTTGATTAGGCGTCACTTTGAGGTTCGGGACGTTGATGTTTTAAAACATTGATTATTTCTTGTCGTTTTAAAGGATTGAAGCTATGTTGAGAAATTCTACCACGTGACCAATTAGCTGGCGCATAATAAAGAATGATTTTAGCAAACAAACAATCGAAATAGGCTGATGGAAACAATAAGCCGAACATATTGCTGAATAATTTTCAATGAACATTAGTCAATGTCTTTGGAACGGATACCAGTTGAATATGTAAAGATGATAGGTGTGACAAAACTTGATTATACAACGCTAAAATAAAATGCGCCATGATAAGTATTTGCATAGATCCTATGATTATTCCGTAAACTGAAATACCCATTTATTATTTATAGTTGTTCATAAAAATCCCCAGAAAGTTTTTTTTTCCTTTTATAAGTGGAGCTCTGGAGTGTCTACCCTTCTGTTTTACATTTCAGATAATACAAATTGCGTTAGAATCATTATCATAATGAATACATTGAAGCCTACGACGTTTCGTGCCAGGTTCGGTTGTTAAGTGGCTTTTTAAAAACAAACAATGAATTAGATGTTTATTGCATGGAGCCTCTTATATTTCAGGCCTGCTGCTACGGGATTTGTATTACTCAATTTCTCTCCACGCGAAACGTGTCACTATTCATTTCTTCATTATTCATGCGTCGATTTAGCTACTAGTATCTGGTAGATATTTTCATGGATTTGCCACACAGTTATTTGAGAGGAAAACACAGACAAACATTGCAATAAATAATTAATCAGCAAAACCATTCGCATGGTAATATGTCTCACTTAGCAACGGCCATAGATGGTAGTCGACTTTACTTTGTGAATGAAGCATCAGATACGGAAAATAATGATTTTATTGTAAACAGTTAAACGATTCAGTTTTGTCGAGTCCAATACAATGGCGTGTTTCAATACAAAGATGCAATATGGTCTTGTTTCGATCGCTCATAAATTTTACAAAATCGTTTTGAAATACAGGACGAACCCCATGTGGAGTTCTCTTTAACATGTTTACGAGATTTAACGCATAACACATCATTGCTTGTCGTTTCTTGGTTTTGTTGAATTTTACTGTGGAAGAAACTTTCAGCTTCTGAATATCAAAACACTATTATACGGAATCCTATTTCGTCCACATTAAATTCCGCTAGTTCCACGCGATAATGATCGTTTTAAAGGGGATAATTATCGCCCAATGGGCGAAATCAGAGACACTTATACCTGCCATAATCTTAATCCATCAGGCGAAAATTATCTCCAATCAGGCGATATTTATTTTTCGCGTGGTACTACCGAAATTAAATGTGGACGAAATAGGATTCCATACTATTACACAGTCTTTTTCATGCATTATTTTCCAGTTAAAGTTTACGCCGTAACGCATATCTCTTCGCTATAAAATATTTTATCCCTTGCGTAGATGCCAATGACTCCGTTTTCTTTCAATAACAAACATTAATGTTGCATCAATCTAGATGACACATGGTAAGCTCAGTCGGTAGAGGGCGGGAGTGTCCATCCAAAGTCAGTGTACTGAGGAGCGAGCGACCTAACCGAACTGAACCGAATCGACATACTCATAATTGCTTTATAGTAACGTTTTTACAATGTCTAGAATAGTTCATTAAAAACACAAAAATCAGTTCCGTTAAGTTATACACTGCTGAACTTTTATAATCCGTCGCCAAGATTTTTACATATTTTATAAATACTTCACACAATGAGATAATTAAATTGTCTTATTCGATAAATTATGGATAAAATGTAAACTGTCATAACATTTTAGAATAGAATAAAGAGACATTATACGCTTCTCCCGTACATTATTAAATTAGTAAGTGATGGTCTTCTTCACAAAATTTTCACAATAGACAATGTTGACCGACTATTAAAGTTGAGCAGTGTATACTGTTTCTTCAGGGACTATATAAATTGTCTGAATATATCTTACATTACTGGAGTAATTTGATGGGCAGTAAATTAATCAGTATGTGTTCTGACATTTTGCCTACCAGAGTGATTGATGAATGGTTTACTTGATCGAACATCAAGCAGACAAATATGGATAATTTCTTATTATAAGACCAAGGATGTCATAGACTGGGTTGCTGTCTCATCAGTGATAAGAATTGATTTCACTATAGGATGGTGGAGCGCCGATAACATTCGACATTTCTTTTTGTTTTTATTAATTTCAGAACTTTAGGAAATGGCACCAGAAGGAAGTCACGCGTCCTAAAAAACAGACCAGGTATTTGTGTTAGAAATTTGGTGCATAATCCGCATGGACACCTAACGTATGTTTTGGCAGATTAAATTAAGACAGACACTAAATTTAAACTGGGCTAGTCGGAACTTTTCTTAGTGTTCAACCCGCGTAAATAATGTTGTTCCAAAGTCAGTTAAGGAAGGTTCTGAATGTAAAATCGGCAAATACTTGTATAAGCATAATCGGAGGATATACTTTAAAGTGGGAGGGGAGGGGGCAGTAGTATTATACATTGTGTTGTCACGTTTTGTTTTCGCATTGGTGACAGAAAATGAGAGATAAAAATAAATTTAACAGCGTTATCCATTCTTCAAAAATCGTTTATAATTTTATTCAATGCAAAAAGTAAGACAATAATATAAGAATACATTCGGGGTTAAACTTGTGACCTTTGAATATAAAGTTCAGCGCAAGACTAACTGCTGAAAACTTCACAACCAGGCCTACGTGTAGAGTGAATAATAAATATATTAAGTAATATTATCTAACAAAAATTGAACGTTTTCAAAGGTTAAAAGCAAAATTTCGCGGACGTTTTTTACATATATATATATATATATGTAAAAAGTATATTTCGCCAAAGTTTTTTACAATGTATATATATATTGTATTTTTTATATATTTATATATATTGTAAAAAACTTGGGCGAAATATACTTTTTTAAACCTTTGAAAACGTGTAGTATTTTTGAAAAAAATATTGTTCTCAGATTGAACCAAAAGTATTCATTCAAAAATACGTTTCAGGAGGGTGCCCTTAAAAGTAGGGCGTAACGCTACCAATTCAGATATTTTCGCCGTAGAAAATTTTGCTGGTACCTATTGAACATGGCATTATGAAAATATTTTTTTACCACCAAGAACTGAGAGCCAGGCAACAATTTTAAAATACGATTACGTGGAAATACCGCCATCAAACACATTATCGTTATTTTATGCATTAGTTTTTTATATACAAAATAGACCTATGTCATGTCCAAATTTATTTCCGTACCTAATGATTTTAATTCAATATTCCGCCCCTCCGATTATCGTTACATACATGGAACAAATTCTGTCATTTAATGGATCTGCAGAGAGCATTTGCTTGTTTGTTAGTATTTCTCATTACTGTATTATCTGTTATGATATACTGTGATATTAATGATATCTGGAATTATATAACAGACTTGTAAATTGGGCACTTTAAAATAAAAAAAACGTTCCATGGTAGCATTTGTATCTTAATTCAAATCCAAGGTCAAAGTCTTAAGTTAACAAATATTTGTATACCCATTGTATACCAGTACTGTTACTGCTTTGATTAAAATAATTGTCCTAACAATTTGTAATTTGATTATCTAGTATTCACGTACTCCTTTTTCAAATAAGGATTAAATTTATGGAAATCTTTTTTTATTACGGTGTCATTTTTATTATTTTATTATTATCTATCATATGATGTGTGGCTGAAGAAATTGAACGAAATAAGGAAATAGTTACGGATCTAACGTTACATTGACTAAGTGACTTTCCTCAGCAAAAAAAAACTCATTAAATGGAGTGTCTCCCGTATAATTTGCATCATTTAACGGTAAAAGGAGTGCTGGAAGTAACAAGAAATGGTATGTTCGTGCTGTTTGTCGTTTTAAGGATTGATTATAAAAATATAGTTGTTACTAATGGAAAGCTCTTCATCTTTAGAGCTAAGTCGATCTTTATCAGAAGTTATCACTACATGAAAGGGTTATTGAACTCATTAGTACAATTATTTAGCTTTTATAACAAAACTGATTTTTACACAGTGACGATCAGAATTTTGGTTTTAAACATAAAAAGTCACCAACTGAGCTTGTCTAAGATTTTCAGAATTTCAAGCCTTTCGAAACTCCCGATTATTTGAGACGGCAAAAACTTGCTGCTGAGCATTTCCAATTTTAAATGTCAAAGTTCCATACGCTGATTTTAAATCTTTTATTTTTAACTACATGTGCTAGTATATCCGATTTTTCTGGCAGTCCCTAAGTGATGCTGTTTACAACAAACATAACTCTGCCAAGACAACCCTACAGGAAGACCCCAAGCTTATACCTTGGTAGAACCACCGATCTTTCGTAAGCTAACTGGATAGATTTCTCACATGTGAATTTTGGTCCCAGAGCGGTGAGAGGCATGTGGTTACACAACCACTTGATCAAGGAGGCCCCTAATAAGTATATAACTATACAAGCCAATATATGCATTGGGTCAAACAATTGCAACTGAAGAGTTGATTAGACTTGTTACCTTAATTAATGTAATTTATTAGTCAATTTGACAATCCTTGACTTTGTTATTTCCTTTCGTGGTATTCGATAGTTGGTTAAGCATGCTTAAGTTGGTAAGGACCGATTCAACACTTCGATCGACATAGTCAGGAAAGCTACTATTATGTGAACAAATTGTGTTCTTGGCGAGTTCATATCTAGCAATTCAATTGCTTGATATTTTATTCTGTGGTGCTGAAATCACACATAACTTTATAATGGTCTGATAATTCTGTATTATGCATTAATTTAGTTTTTGTTTTTTAAGTATAAAACATGAAGCGAAAAGCAGTTTTGTTTAGCGTCCTCAGATCAGTTTGTCACCGGTAATTAGACAAACAAAACTAATTTTTGAAAATGTGGCAGAGCTATTAGTCAGAAAATGTCTCAGAATTCTCAGAAAAAATACAAATGAAAATAAAAACAAAATGCGGAACATTGCGTTAGGTCTTGTCATCATAATCAATGTCATTACTGGACATTCCAGGCGACAGGGGTTTTTTTGGCGCTCGATTACATGTCTCGTACAGTGAAACCCAACTAAACCAGTCGAGCTCGGGACCAGGTCATTTGGTCGGTTAAGAGGGGATACCAGTTTAGAGGGTATGTTTCAATTATATAGTAATGAAGTCGGGACCAGAACATTGGCCGATTTAGGGGGAACTAGTTTATAGAGGAACCGGTCTAGTGGGTTTTCACTGTATACAAATATGGAATTATAATTAGCTTTAATACTTTATGTTTAATCAATATAAATAGTATTTGGACATTCATGACACTTTTTTTCTGTGGGCTTTAAAAGCGTACCAACAGCCAACAGCAAGCTTTGTTAATAATACATATGGTACATTTGTTCGTAATTTACGTATGTAGAACCATAAAGAGACTTAAAGCATTTTGCTGATAAGTAGAAAAATACATATCACTAAATACGCCAAAGCTATTTATAGCCGATCGCCTTTACAATATGGAAAGTCGGATTCTCCATTTCTGGAAACTTTCGGCATGACTGACATTTCATGTAATACACATGGTTTTATATGACTGTCACTAGTCTGATGGTCGCATGTTTCAATACGTGTAACATATTTGTCTTTCAGATCAGACGTCGTATAAAACATACGAGCGGTTCTAAATGTTGTCGGAACTGAATGAAACGAATTTGACCGATTATCCGCGGAAAATTGACCTCTTTTGTTTGAATGTTCTTCTGAAATGTCGAGACATGAACGCGTACACAACAGGATTTGTGCAGCTGTTTACGTAAGATAGAAGAAAAATGTGATTCTTAGGGGACGCAGGAAGCCTCGGTGAAGATCATCGATAGACCCGAAAGCCACCAGCAAATTATGTACGGTAACTGGGCCCCAACAAATCACAAATAATACCACAATGGCCACTAGCATCTTTATGACCTGCAAATTTTAAATATTAACATTTAACGTCTGATTGAACGTAAAAGAAGCAAATCTTTCATTCCTACTCAACTTTCCATTAGGATTTTAATTTATGTAAAATAGATATCTAAATCTATATGAAAGTAACTGTAGTTGCAAACGTCTGAATGTTGTTGTTTTACCAGCGTTATAATATAATGAACTAAAAAATGTAATTAACCAAATTAATGTTGATCAGTGCTATTTTTTTAGCCACATTTGCTAAATCATTTTTATTCATATCTGTAGTCTGCATGATTTGTTTATACGGTGAAGCTGCTCACGACTGATGGGTAAGGGATCAGAGTAAGTCAAGCAGACGGTTTGCCAACTGTCCATTGTAAATAAAACAATGTCTAAAAATGGCATCAAAACCAAAGAAAGGAAACAGATTAATTACTTGTTGCTTCGTGTGGTATTCACTAAAAGCTAGATGAGTTTCCTTTGTTGCGTTGGTAGGGATTGATGTACCTGTTCTACCATTAGATTGAGATGTTCAGGAACGTGTTGATGTACTTGCCTCACACTCACGAAGTTGATTACAATTATGATAGGTATAATGTTATAATAAGTATAGTAGATATACAGTGCAACCTACCAAAAGCAAAACCTTTAGGAAGAAGCAAAATTATGCTGTTGTTGAGGGGTTGATGCTCTAGAGAGGTTAAATAAATAGTTAAATCGTACAGTTGGAAAAAAATGGTTGCACTGTTGTAGTTCAAGAAAGGGCCTCTCTGGAGAGGTTGCACTGTTGTAGTTGAAGAGAGGGCCGCTCTGGAGAGGTTGCACTGTTGTAGTTGAAGAGAGGGCCGCTCTGGAGAGGTTACACTGTACAAGTTCCAATAATGACGGTAACTAAATTGATCGCGTATAAATCGAGTTCAGTCATAGTTTCTTGTATGTTTACGCCTATATTGATCGTCATTTTGTTTGATTTTGTCTGTTCGCCTAAATGTATGCCTTATTTGAAAATAAAATGTTCAAATTTCTCACCTCTAACTACATTATAAGGTACACTACTGTATTATTACAGATTAATATAGTCGAATAGTTGTCACGGCATGAGATTAGAATAAATGTGTCATGTTTGCAACTTTGCCCGTAAATATCAATATGTAAATATGTAACACAGATAGTATAACACTTCAATTATTAATAAATATAATGGACCACATAGAAGATACTCCACACGCTGTGGTTAACAAGATAACAGCTGTTCAGGTAAGAAAAGACACTTATTGCTGGACTGTGATGCTCTTCGCCACTGAATATTTGGCAATATATCATTAATTATCATGAACAGATTGCTAGTCGTTAATATCTTACTTTACGTGTACAGCACGAACAAAGTTTGGGCATTCAATGAAGCAAAATGTTCCAAGTACCATTACGAAGAACAAATTCTTTCAAAGCAGATAAAAATGGAAATTCGACTCGAAGCCCTGGAGAAAAAGTTTGAAGAGAATAAACATTGTGGAGGTAGGTTTTATTAAAATACAGTGCAACATCACCAAAGCAACACCTTTTTGGGGGAGAAGCAGAATTATGCTGTCGTTAATATGTTCTTGCTCTAGAGACGTTAAATTAATAGTTAAAGTGTAGTGGGAAAATCATGATGTTGTTAAAGAAAGGTTGTTGCTTAATAGAGGCCCGCTCTCGAATGGTTGCACTGTATTTGTATTTATTTATCTATCATTTGGTCCAGGGTTATACTCTAAGACTTCGTCGAACAACTTGTAGATCTATTGCTTATTTACCACGAGAGTCCTAATTCAAATTATGGTCAAAGTTATTTTTGCTAATTATTGCTTTTTAATAATTTGTAAGTTATAAGTTTGTTATGTTTTTCGGACTGGCATTTAGACGCTTATAAATCTAAAGTGTTGAGTTATTTTAGAAAAAAGAGTATTTTTGTGAAATTTTAAATCTTCTAAATTTTCTATCTTAAACAATAGTTCCTAACATAACGGCAGTTTAGGAAGGAAAGAAAAGACACTCATTGCTGGACTGTAATGCCACTGAATATTTGACAACATAGCATTAATTATATTTATATATATTAATAATAAAATTAATTATTTATTTATATTTATAATTTTAATTCCCACATCTACTTGTATACTGTTTATCATATATTTGTAGTAAAGACACTGTGTGATGATGAATGGATACCGTTTCAATCATCATGTTATCTATTTGGGACAACTAATGTGGATTTTGCTCGAGCAGAGGTAAACAAACGAAGGTTTAATCATATGTATAGACAATTAAAGCCTTACAAATTAAACGTTATCAAATTCCATGTTGAATTGATCATAAAACCATTATACACATTAAATATATTCGTAAATAGTTGTGAGCATGGTTAATACACGTACAGCGTATGAATATGATACATACTTGGTGTAAAATATAACGACTGTATTTAAACTTAAATTTTACACGGTATTTAGTATTCAGGTTGCATTTCTATGCGTTTAATTCAAATAATTATACAGTGTTGTTGACACAATGGGTTCTACATTTCGTCGCATTATTTCTACCAATCCGTAAATCATTTTCCCCATCTTGACAAACTACATTTGAAGTTTTGAAATGCAATTACTTGGGATTAACTTTATTTAGGATAGATCTACAAGCAGGTAAGTATAATCACTGTAAATAGCTCATCGAAAAGAAGTAACAATGCCAAAGTCTCAATATTGCTAAAAACTGAGTTAGAGGATTGTAGATCTAAGCCGACGATTTGTTCATTTTCTTCAAGGCGTTCTGTAATATATACGGCGGCCATCTCGTCAGCATTCACAACTCGAAGGAACATGATTTCATAATACGCCATCTAGCGGAGTTGTCAGGTAAAATAACTACAGTTCTCCAGAGCTACCAATGTATTTAAAATTTAGCTAATCTGATCTCAATATAATTAAATTTTTATAACCTCGGGCCAATTTCTTGATGTTCATGAACTTTCTTACTCTGTTATCTAAACGGTTCAAGGCGGTTCGTTTTGTTTGACAAGCTATATATTTTGGTATTAGATTGGTGAGCTTGTGCTTATCACAAATTACAAATATATCTTATACGGAGCCAGAAGTGCATGGAAGTCTGGTAAATTTAAGCTTTATCCCTGTATCATACGTGATATTACGACGATTGCCTAGCAACAGTAATTAGAGACTGGGTATCGGTACTTCGAAAGCAAGGATGCTATATTGAAGGAATATAGAGAGGTTAGGTAATTTGTGTATTTACATTTTAAGTTATAAGCAGTCTTGCTATTTAATGAAACGTTATCTAATAAATACTTACATTGAACTATTTTGATGTATGTAGGATTTTAACAAAAAGTAGTATATGATTGTGTAATATTTCTCAGCTGAAAAATTCTGGATTGGATTGACGGATGTTTCAACTGAAGGCATTTGGAGGTGGATTGACACTGGTGAGGTGGCTACATTTTTTGACTGGGGTGGTGTGGAGCCTAACCAGGGAAGAAGTGCTAATTGCGTAGCAATATTTGCTAGCTTTAAGAACAAATACGTGGATGAACCATGTACTAATCGCTCATTCAGACCTATTTGTAAAATAAAAAAGTGATGCTTTTCATATTTCAAGTCACTAAAGTTTTAGTAATAAGTTTTAGTATAATGTTTCTGTATTGGTCTTAATTTAAAATATAAATTCATATAGAAACAATTCAAGCATTTACGTTCTTTTTACACTATGGTGTTGCCGTTTTGTGATAAAGATCTCTGTCATAAAACTCTTCTTGCATTGTTGTGATTTTCATCAGCGCTGTTCTTTTTCGCCACATTTGCTAAATCATTTTTATTCATATCTGTATTCTTCATGATTTGTTTAGACGGTGAGGCTGCTCAGGATTGATGGGTAAGTGATCACTGATTCAGTACAAACACGGCACATTTTCTTTGTAACCATTAGACAGAAGATAGTACATCCACATTCGCTCTTTCCACATCTGATCCACACACCATATTGGGAACTATGAATTCACCTGCGCAATGGAGTGGTCGGATTAATATTGAGATTCAACCCAGGAGAGGTTTTGTCAACTCTTCAAATCTAAAGCTGAAAAGGAAAACATTAATTTTATATCTAATAATGACGAAAATTACAACGCATTCCTTAATATGGATGAATTAATGGACTGATAAAGCTAAAGACTCTGCCGCTGGACCTAATGGAATTCATTACCAACTTCTGAAGCATTTACCACAGGTTTCACTTGATCTTTTATTGAACATTTTCAATAATATCTGGGTAACAGGTGATGTGCCGTCTTGTTGGAAGGAGGCACTCGTTATACCTATCCCTAAACCTGGGAAAGACCATAATGACCCTACTAATTACCGCCCTATTTCTCTCACTAGTTGTATTTGCAAAACTTTCGAGCGAATGATTAACACTGTTAATTAACATTAACATTGTTTGGTACTTGGAATCTAAAGGAGTAATAACTGATTTTCAATCAGGTTTCCGTAAACAGCGAAGCACTAATGATCATCTTGTCCGACTTGAATCTTTCATTAGAGAAGCTTTCATTAATAAACAGCATTTAGTATCAATTTTCTTTGACCTTGAAAAGGCTTATGATACGACGTGGAAGTATGGCATCCTCAAAGATTTTAAAGATGCTGGTTTAAATGGGAGACTATCCTTGTTTGTCTCAAATTTTCCATCAAACCGTAATTTCCGTGTTCAGGTTGGTTCCTCTTTATCAGAGAACCACCAACAGGAACAGGAAGTTCCACAGGGCAGCATCCTTTCAGTTACACTGTTTGGTCTTAAATTTAATAATATAACCGAAGTTCTCAACCCCGGAGTTGATTGTTCATTATACATCGACATTTTTGATATGTTACCGTTCGAAAAGCATGCGTACCATTGAACGTCAACTACAACAGAACCTTGATAAGATCCAAAAATGGGCCTCAGAAAATGGTTTTAAATTTTCAAAATCCAAAACACAATGCGTACACTTTTGTCGTCTGCGAAAGGCACATAACGATCCAGAACTATACATATCCAGCTCGAAAATCCCTGTTGAACCTGAAGTAAAATTTCTTGGTGTCATTTTTGATAAAAAATTGTCTTTCATACCCCATATTAAAAATCTAAAACAAACATGTCTTAAAGCTCTAAATCTACTGAAAGTCCTTTCTAATACTGAGTGGGGGTCAGATACCTCAACGTTACTACAACTGTACAAATGCCGTATCCGTTCCAAATTAGACTACGGATCAATTGTTTACGGATCTGCCCGCAAGTCATACTTAAAGATGCTTGACACTGTACACCACCAAGGCTTGCGTTTGGCTCTTGTTGCTTTCCGCACATCACCAATAGAAAGTTTATATACGGAGGCCGGTGAACCGCCACTAAAGCTACGTCGAAAGAAGCTATCGCTTCAGTATGCAAAGACTATTTCATCTAACGACACAACCCTACTGGAGACGTTATATTCAACCCTAATAGCAAAGAGCAATTTCAAAACAAAGAAAAAGAAATAAAACCAATTGGTTGATTGGAAGACGACTTAGAAGCTCTCAAACTTGACCCACATAGCGTTTCACAAAACCTTACACAAAATATAGCTCCATGGACACAATCATGTCCAGAGGTAAATACTGATCTATCCAAAGAAAAAAAATCTCCTAATTCATCTGAATTATATAAAGACGAATTTTCCAAAATTACAGAAATACATCATGATTTTATCCATATCTATACTGACGGCTCAAAAACGGCAACAAGGTTGGTTGTGCTGCCTTTGCACACAACTTTATACCTCGGATGGGCCTCCCAGAGAAGGCATCAATTTTTACAGCAGAAACAAAAGCCATCGACTTGGTATTATCATATATTTCTCAACACAGTGCAGACAAATTTCTATTTTTTTTCAGATTCTCTGTCTGTTCTTCGAGCAATTAAAAATCCCGAACCAATAAGGTCTTGATTCAACATTTAATCATTCGCTTACATGATATTTTACAATCAAAATGTGTAAAATTTTGCTGGATACCTAGCCACATAGGTATTCGAGGAAATGAAACAGTTGATGCTTTGGCAAAAAAAGCTCTTAATATTCAACCAGTTGCAATCACGTTGCCCAACAGGGATTTTCAGCCATCTATTAATTTACTTATAAAATCTAAATGGCAATCTCAGTGGGATAAAAAGACAAATAGCAAACTCCATGCCATCCTTTCTCATGTCCAATTATCAAGATCTTTCCCTCTTTTAACTCGCCGCGACCAAGTCGTTATTACAAGGTGCCGTATCGGACACACTCGAATTACACATTCATACATACTTAACCGAGAAGATCAACCATTTTGCATATCAAGCAACGAAGCTGTCACTGTAAAACATTTTCTTATAGACTGCCACGAATATACCCAAACCCGGAACCAGTATTTCAACGCAAGCTCACTCAAAGACCTATTCACAAACACTCCATATATGCTTATTATTCAGTTTTGAAAGGCAATTAATCTGTACTGTAAAATATAATGAACATAATTAATTAATTAATTAAATTCTGCTGTAGGTGCGATATAGCCTAGTTAGTGTTAAAAGCACCGTAAAACACCAATCAATCAATCAATCAATCAATTGTACATAAATAAAACAATGTCTAAAAATGGCGTCAAAACCAAAGAAAGGAAACAGATTAATTACTTGTTGCCTCGTGTGGTATTCACAAAGAACTAGATGAGTTTTCTTTGTTGCGTTGGTAGGGATTGATGCACCTGTTCTACCATTGGATTGAGATGTTCGGGAACGTGTTGATGTACTTGCCTCACACTCACGAAGTTGATAACAATAATGATAGGTATAATGTTATAACAAGTATAATATATACAGTTTAACCCCTCCAAAGCAAAACCATTTGGAAGAAGCAAAATTATGCTGTTGTTGAGCGGTTGTTGCTCTAGAGAGGTTAAATTAATAGTTAAATCGTACAGTTGGAAAAAATGGTTACCAGAAAAGGGCCACTCTGGAGAGGTTGCACTGTCATTGTTCAAGACAGGGCCGCTCCGGAGAGGTTGCACTGCACAAGTTCCAATAATGACGGCAACCTAATTGATCGTGTTTAAATCTAGAGTTCAGTCATAGTTTCTTGTATGGTTACGTCCTTATTGATCGATATTTTGTTTTCAATTAATAAATAAAGATCAAGATTTCGTCGCCTCAGCTAAATAAATGCCTTATTTGACAATAAAGGATCGAATTTCTAACCTCTAACTACATTATAAGGTGAACTACTGTATTATTACAGTTTAATGTTCTCGAATATTTGTCACGGCATGAGATTAGAGTAAATGTGTCGCAACTTTGCCTGTAAATGTAAATATGTAACACAGGTAGGATAACACTTCAATTATTTATAAATATAAACGACCACATAGAAGATATTCTACACGCTGTGGTTAACAAGATAACGGCTGTTCAGGTAGGACAAGACACTTATTGCTGGACTGTGATGCTCTTCGCCACTGAATGTTTGGCAATATATCATTAATTAACATGAATAGATTGCTAGTCGTTAATATCTTACTTTACGCGTATAGCACGAACAAAGTTTGGGCATTCAATGAAGCAAAATGCTCCAAGTACCATTACGAAGAACAAATTCTTTCAAAGCAGATAAAAATGGATATTCGACTCGAAGCCCTGGAGAAAAAGTTTGAAGAGAATAAACATTGTGGAGGTAGGTTTTATTAAAATACAGTACAACCTCTCCAAAGCAACACCCTTTGGGAAAAGCAAAATTATGTTGTTGTTAATGGGTTCTTGCTCTAGAGAAGTTAAATTAATAGTTGAAGTGTAGTGGGAAAAATCATGATGTTGTTAAAGAAGGTTGTTGCTTAATAGAGGCCCGCTCTGGAGCGTTTACACTGTATTTGTATTTATTTATCTATCATTTGGCCCAGAGTTATACTCTAGGACTTCGTCGAACAACTTGTAGATTGCTTATTTACAATGAGAAACCTAATTCAAATTATGGTCAGAGTTATTTTTGCTAATTATTGCTTTCTAATAATTTGTAAGTTATAAGTTTGTTATGTTTCCGTACTCGCATTTAGACGATTATAACTCTAAAATGTTGAGTTAGTTTAGAAAAATGAATATTTTTGCGAATTTTAAATCTTCTAAATTTTAAATCTTAAACATTAGTTCCTAATATAAAGGCTGTTTAGGAAGGAAAGAAAAGACGCTCATTGCTGGACTTCGATGCTCTTCGCCACTGAATATTTGACAATATAATTCCTACATCTACTTGTGTGCTGTTTATCATATATTTGTAGTAAAGACACTGTGTGATGATGAATGGATACCGTTTCAATCGTCATGTTATCAATTTGGAACAACAACTGTGGATTTTGCTCAAGCAGAGGTAAATAAACGAAGGTTTAATCATATGTATAGACAATTAAAGCCTTACAAATTAAACGTTATCAAATTCCATGTTGAATAGATCATAAAACCATTATACACATTAAATATATTCGTAAATAGTTGTGAGCATGGCTAATACACGTATAGCGTATGAAACTGATACATACTTGATGTAAAATATAACGACTGTATTTAAACTTAAATTTTACACGGTATTTAGTATTCAGATTGCATTTCTATGCGTTCAATTCAAATAATTATACCATGTTGTCGACACAATTGGTTCCACATGTCGTCGGATTATACTACCAACCCAAATATCATTTTTCCCATTTTGAGAATATCACATTTAAAATTTTGAACTGCAATTACCTTAAGCGAGTTATGGGTGTGTGGTATTGGATTTAGGATAGATCTACAAGCAGGTAAGTATGATCATTGTAAAAAGCTCACCGAGACGAAGTAATTAAACTTAATAAGTAAACCAAAATCTCAATATTGCTAAAAACTGAGTCACAGGGTTGTAGAACTAAGCCGACGATTTGTTCATTTTCTTCAAGGCGTTCTGTAATATATACGGCGGCCATCTTGTCAGCATTCGCAACTCGAAGGAACATGATTTCATAATACGCCATCTAACGGAGTTGTCAGGTAAAATAACTAAAGTTCTCTAGAGCTACCAATGTATTTAAAATTAAGCTAATCTGATCTCAATATAATTAAAATTTTATAACCTTGGACCAATTTCTTGATCTCCAAGAACTTTTTTTCTGCGTTATCTAAACGGTCCAAGGCGGTTCGTTTTGAATGACAAGATATATACTTAGGTATTAGAGTGTTGAGCTTGTGATTATCACAAGTTACAAATATACCTCATACGGAGCCTGAAGTGCATGGAAGTCAATTTAAGCTATACCTCTTTGTCATACGATATATTACGACGGTTGCCTAGCAACAGGAATAAGTAACCGGGAATCGGTCATTCGAAAGCGAGGATGCTATATTGAAAGAACATAGAGAGATTAGGTAATTTGTGTATTTACATTTTAAGTTATAAGCAGTCTTGGTATTTAATGGAACATTATCTAATAAATACTTACCTTGAACTATTTTGATGTATGTACGATTTTAACAAAAAGTAGTACATAATTGTGTAATACTTCTCAGCTGAAAATTTCTGGATTGGATTGACGGATGTTTCAACGGAAGGCATTTGGAGGTGGATTGACACTGGTGAGGTGGCTACATTTTTTGACTGGGGCAGTAAACAGCCTAACCAGGGAAGAAGTGCTAATTGCGTAGCAATATTTGCTAGCTTTAAGAACAAATACGTGGATGAACCATGTACTAATCGCTCATTCAGACCTATTTGTAAAATAAAAAAGTGATGCTTTTCATATTTCAAGTCACTAAAGTTTTAGTAATAAGTTTTAGTATAATGTTTCTGTATTGGTCTTAATTTGAAATATAAATTTCAATAGAAACAATTCAAGCATTTACGTTCTTTTTACACTATGGTGTTGCCGTTTTGTGATGAAGATCTCTGACATAAAACTAACTCTTCTTGCATTGATGTGATGTGCTGAGACATGTATTTCGTCTCTTTATTAGTGCTAAATGCACGGATGTTGAAATCTATGGATTTTACTTTTACAGGGGATTAGTTCAAACATCGCAAAGACTGACACAAAATTTAAATTGGGCTTGTCGGAACTTTTCATAGCGTTCAACGTGCATAAACAATGTTGTTCCACATTCAGTTACGATTCTGAATATAAACTCGGCAAATACTTGTATAAGCATAATCGGAGGATTGATTCTAAAGTGGGAGGCGAGGGGGTCAGCGGTATGAAAGAACATTTTGCGCACGTTTTTTAATATATATAAATATATTAATTGTAAAAAACGTGCGCGAAATATTCTTTCTTTTACCTTTGAAAACGTTTAATATCTTGAAATATTTATTGTTGTCAGTTTGAACCAAAACCATTTATTAAAATGTACTTCAGGGTGCTTCTAAACGTAGGTCGTAACGCTACAAATTTAGATACGTGCGCCGTACCAAGTTTTCCTTCCACCCAATCCGTACCTAATGATTTTAATTCAATGTAGATGTCAGAATTGCCCCCGATCATCGTTACACACATGGAACAAATTCTGTCATTTAATGGATCTAAAGAGAGCATTTGCTTGTTTGTTAGTATTTCTCAGTACTGTATTATCTGTTATGATATACTGTGATATTAATGATATCTGGAATTATATAACGGACTTGTAAATTGGGCACTATAAAATAATAAAAAAAACGTTCCATGGTAGCATTTGTATCTTAATTCAAATTCAAGGTGAAAGTCCAAAGATAAATAAAAAGATTCAAATACAAATATTTGTATTCCCATTGAATACCAGTACTGTCACTGCTTTGATTAAAATAATTGTCCTAAAATTTTGTAATTTGATTATTCAGTATTCACGTTCTCCTCATTCAGATAAGGATTAAATTTATAGAAATCTTTTTATTACGATGTCATTTTATTACTGATCTATCACATGATGTGTGGTTGGAGAAATTGAACGAAATAAGGAAATAGTTACGGATCTAATGCTACATTGACTAAGTGACTTTCTTCAGCAAAAAATCCTCATTAAAAGGAGTGTCGCCCATATAATTTGCATCATTTAACGGTGAAAGGAGTGCTGGAAGAAACAAGAAAATGGTATGTTTGTGCTGTTTGTCGTTTTAAGGATTGATCATATAAAGATAGTTGTTACTAAGGGAAAGCTCTTCATCTTTAGAGCTAAGTCGACCTTGTATATGTTTTAAACATCTAGCAGAAGTTATCACTACATGAAAGGTTTATTCAGCTCATTAGTGCAATTATTTAGCTTTTATAACCAAACTGTTTTCTACACTCTGACGTTCAGAATTTTGGTTTCAAACATAGAAAGTCACTAACTGAACTTGTGTAAGATTTTCAGAATCTCAAGCCTTAAGAAACTCCCCTGTAAACAGCTTCTACGTTGAGACCAATGACCGAATATTTTAGATGGCAAAAACTTGCTGCTGAACATGCTGAGCGCTAAATCAGCCCTGACATTAACGATTTTTAATATCAAAGTTCCATACGCTGATTTTAAATCTTCTGTTTTTAACTACATGTGCTAGTATATACGATCTTCCTGGCAGTCCCACAGTGATGCCGACATTTACAACAAACTTCACTCTGTCAAGCCAACCCTCGGTGAATGACACCCTCTTACAGGTCCATCCGTCAGGAAGAGGTAATATTATCTAGATGCAGAACTGCTTATTCACGTTTACCCCATCCATGACTTCTCGCCAAAGATAATATGCCAGAATGTGTTCCGTGCAAAGCTCCACATTCTATCAAACTTATTCTTGTTTACTGTATCGGCCTTCAGTCAATCCGTATTTGACACATTGATGTCGAAAACATGAATTTTTGAACCTGTCAGATGAAACAATTATTCATCACATAAAGGATATCGGAATATGCAATAAACTGTGATATAGGTATTTATACACTTCTTTTAACTATTTATACTTTTTATACATTGTGTATAATGTAAATAAGGTTAGTCTCACACACTATTATCTTGTTACTACGAATCAATACATTATCCTTCATTCTTATTAAAATATCACCTTTTGTGGTGTATAATTGTCACTTTCCTTTTTATTCAAATGTGCGCTACATGACCATTAGTTGTCGATGCGTTATTCAAAACCATTTAACAAACAAACCAATTTGTCTGGTAGACAATTCAATGTTTTTGCTTTACAATGTACATATAATTATGCATATATAATATGTACATATTGTCTCTTCATATACAGAATAAAACTTCACTAAAGCCAAATTTAGGAATAAATAAACCGGTCTTAATATTGAGATGGTCTCGTTATCAAGTTCAAATATAGAGGGAATATAAAACACGGCACGAAATAGATAATACAGTCAAACCTGTGAACAAAGACCACCCTTGGGAAAGATCAAATGTGGTCTTTATTGACAGGTGGTCTTTATTTGGAGATCAGTTTGTTCTAAATAACCAGTAACGGTTTTCAAAGAATGACCTTTATTCACAGGGTGGTCTTTATTCAGAGGTGGTCGCAAACACAGGTTTGACTGCAGTTATGCGTTCGTCTTGATATTAAGTTGGTCGCTAAGTGAGTTTTTGTCGTATTTATACACCAGTGTCTTGCATGGGATGTTAATATACAACTTCAAGAAGAGTAAATTAACGTTTCTGGACTGTCCAATGTCTCAACGGAATAATAAACCAAATGTATGACGACATGGAACTGCGCAGTCCTGCATTAATCAATTACTCCGATGGAAATAACAAAAACCAGACACTTCTGATTTTCATACAAATATTATTTTGTCCCTATTTTGTAAGCAGTTACTCTGAGCTGTAAAATTATCGTGTTCCATTAGCCGGTTTCATGGAGTATATTTTTCCACTGTCACAATATCCGTCCATAGGTGCTTTTCATAAATTCATATAAGTATAATAAACTAATTAAATGATGTCAGGTTTAAATCTGTAACGTGATGATAGGGTGTATGTGAATAGTTTTGGGAGCAAATGCGCATCATAAACAAGGCGACATCGAAGAAGCCATGAATAAATTCTCTGTAAGGGTCAATATACATGCTATTTTAAGGACTTGAGACAATATGTTCAAATAAACATTGTTAGGACAGCTTAGTTTGACTAGGACCGAAGTCTGGGACAATTTTGTGAGTATAATCAGTAAGTTTGAGTATAATGTTATAATCAGAAAGCTATTTGGCGTTTTAAACTTTAAAGCTTTTCATAACAATACAATCCCTAAATTAGCAAAGATCTTAAGAACGTGCCGTCGGCGCATATTAAGACCTAAAAATAATAAGTGGTAAATAAACACAACATTCAGAGTTTTGATAAACGGCAGTATTTTCTATTTATAAATACCTCCAAATGAAGAGTTTCTACATTTTTAAAAGGACTATCATGAATATGGAGTATATTACCCGCTGGGAGACTGTTTGACCCCTGTTTTCTTGTCCTGGTGAGATATTTGGTATGTGTTTTTACTTTTTTATTTATATCATTTTATTTTATACCAATTTATTTTAGCTCGATTGCGAAACAAGCAATTCTGCTCATATTAATCACGCTCGAGTCCGCTTCCTGGACACTACACAAGTACTGCGTCCAAAAAGGGAGATTGTGAAGTTCATAAACGAAACCCGTCGAAGCCGGGATTCGAACTCAGGACCTTCGGATTAGAGGTAGGACGTTCTAATAAAGAACAACGCAAGCTGAGATAGCAAACGTCCCCATATCTTGATGGTATTGTTATTTGGACTTCATTCATCTCCGTGTCTCGCTTAATACCTCTTACGCTTATCTTAAGATGAAGATTAGTTCCAAGTGATAGACAGTAATAATCATATTGCATTATGTAAAAATCTCCGGAGAACATGATAAAAAGACAGTTGTTAGTGAAAGAAATCAGCAATGGGATTTGTGAATGTATTTCAACATACGGTTGGGAACTCAAGCTTCATGTTTATTCAATTTATGTGAACAAATACAGCAGTATAAATGTAATTTGGAAATCCCAAGCACATAAACTAAAAGACGACAAACGTGTGTTTGCCAGTATTTAAGTGTTGGAACTAGTTAAATTATAACAATACGTTATTTCATGCATATTATTTTGAATTGTGTATTGAGTATTTGCTTGATCTCTTGTCTCTGTCTAACTTTTTATGAAGGTACCATTTTTATATGTCAGTCACCAATAAGTCTATTTTTTCATTGGAATTTAACGTCGAACCAACAGCCAGGGTCATTTGTTGACATTCCAGCGTTAATTGTATAGGAAGACCCCATGCTTATACCTTAGTAGGACCACGGACCTTCCGTAAGCTAGCTGGACGCACTTCACACATGTGAAATTTGGCACGGGAATTCGAACTGCGGTGAGAGGCATGCGGTTACATAACCACTTGATCACGGAGGCCCCTAATAAGTCTATAGCTACACAAGCCAATATATGCATTGGGACAATCAATCGCAACTGAAGAGTTGATTAGACTTGTTACCTTAATTAATGTAATTTATTAGTCAATTTGACAATCCTTGACTTTGTTATATCTTTTGTGGTATTTGATAGTTGGCTAACCATGCTTAAGTTGGTAAGGACCGATTCAACACTTCGATCGACATAGTCAGGAAAGCTACTAATATGTGAACAAATTGTGTTCTTGGCGAGTTCATATCTAGCAATTCAATTGCTTGATATTTTATTCTTAGGTGCTGAAATCACACTTAACTTTATAATGGTCTGATAATTCTCATTATGCATTAATTTAGTTTTTTGTTTTTAAGTATAAAACATGGAAACATTTAGCGTCCTCTGATGAGTTTGTCACCGGTTATTAGACAGACAAAAACATGTTTTGAAAATGTGGCAGAGCTATTATTCGGAAAATGTCTCAGAATTCTCAGAAAAAATACAAATGAAAATAAAAACAAAATGCGGAACATTAGGTCTTGTCATCATAATCAATGTCATTACTGGACATTCCAGGCGACAGGGAATTTTTTGGCGCTCGATTACATGTCTCGTACAGTGAAACCCAACTAAACCGGTCGAGCTCGGGACCAGGTCATTTGGTCGGTTAAGAGGGGATACCAATTTAGAGGGGATTTTTAAATTATATATAGTCATGAAGTCGGGACCAGAACATTTGACCGATTTTAGAGGGGTTCCACTGCATACAAATATGGAATTATAATTAGCTTTAATACTTTATGCTTACGTGTGTTAATCAATATGAATAGTATTTGGACGTTCATGACACTTTTTCTGTGGGCTTTGAAAGCGTACCAGCAGCCAACAGCAAGCTTTAACGGTGTGGGAAAGACCCGAGGCGTACGCCTGGGTGTATCACCGACTATCCGTAAGCTAACTGGACTGCTTGCTCACAAATGAAATTTGTCTGGTCCTGGGTGAGATTCGACTCACAGCGTTGAGGGGCTTGTGATTACTACTCGGAGACCAAAAAGCTCTCGGCCACGGAGTATTTGTCACCACTAAATTAAGCAAGTAAAGAAAACTTTATCATGACAAGAAATGTATTACTGTTGCTTGCATGGCATAGAATTACATCGTTGACGTACTGTAAATAATACATATGGTACATTTGTTCGTAATTTACACGTGTAGAAACATAAAGCGACTTAAAGCATTTAGCTGATAAGCAGAAAAATACTTATCACTAATAACGGCAAAGCTATTTATAGCCGATCGCCTTTACAATATGGAAAGTCGGATTCTCCATTTCTGGAAACTTTCGGCATGACTGACATTTCATGTAATACACATGGTTTTATATGACTGTCACTAGTCTGATGGTCGCATGTTTCAATACGTGTAATATATTTGTCTTTCAGATCAGACATCGTATGAAACGTACGAGCGGTTCTAAGTGATGTTGTCGGAACTGAATGAAACGAATTTGACCGATTATCCGCGGAAAATTGACCTCTTCTTGATTTACGTCCATTTATGATCGTGTATTTCTTACAAAGAACGAATAAAGTTTGTTTGAATGTTCTCCTAAAATGTCGAGACATGAACGCGTATACAACTGGATTTGTGCAGCTGTTTACGTATGACAAAAGAAAAAATGTGATTCTCAGGGGACGCAAGAAGCCTTGGTGGAGATCATCGATAAGCCCGAAAGCCACCAGCAAGTTATTCACTGTGATTGGGCCCCAACAAATCACAAATAATACCACAATGGCCACCAGCATCTTTATGACCTGCAATTTTAAAACGTTAACATTTAACGTTTGATTGAACGTAAAAGAAGCAAATCTTTCATACCTGCTCAACTTTCCATTAGGATTGTTATATAATTTTATTATGTAAAACAGTTATCTAGGTCTATATGAAGGTAACTATTGTTGTCAATGCAAACGTCTGAATGTTTTTTTTACCAACGTTACAATATGATGAACTAAAATGTAATTAACCAAATTAATGTTGATCAGTGCTATTCTTTTTAGCCACATTTGCTAAATCATTTTCATTCGTATTTGTAGTCTGCATGATTTGTTAAGATGGTGAAGCTGCTCAGAACAGATGGGTAGGTGATCGCTGATTCAGTACAAACTGGGAACATTTTCATTGTAACCATTAGACAGAAGATATTACATCCACATTCGCGCTTTTCACATCTGATCCACACACCATATTGGGAAGTATGAATTCACCTTCAGAATGGAGTGGTCGGATTAATATTGGAATACAACCCAGAAGCAGAGGTTCTGTCAACTCTCCATTGTACATAAATAAAACAATGTTTAAGAACGGCATGAAAACCAAAGCAAAGAAACAGATTAATCACCTGTTGTCTCGTGTGGTATTCGCTAAGAACTAGATGAGTTTTCTTTGTTGCGTTAGTAGGGATTGATGCACCTGTTCTACCATTGGATTGAGATGTTCGGGAACGTGTTGATGTACTTGCCTCACACTCACGAAGTTGATAACTGTAATGATAGGTATAACGTTATAATAAGTATAGTACATATACAGTTCAACATCTCCAAACCAACACCCTTTGGGAGAAGCAAAAATGTGCTGTTGTTGAGCGGTTGTTGCTCTAGAGAGGTTAAATTAATAGTTAAATCGTACAGTTGGAAAAATTGGTTGAACTGTTGTTCAAGAAAGGGCCACTCTGGAGAGGTTGCACTGTCATTGTTCAAGAAAGGGCCACTCTGGAGAGGTTGCACTGTCATTGTTCAAGAAAGGGCCACTCTGGAGAGGTTGCACTGTCATTGTTCAAGAAAGGGCCGCTCTGGAGAGGTTGCACTGTCATTGTTCAAGAAAGGGCCACTCTGGAGAGGTTGCACTGTCATTGTTCAAGAAAGGGCCACTCTGGAGAGGTTGCACTGTCATTGTTCAAGACAGGGCCACTCTGGAGAGGTTGCACTGTCATTGTTCAAGACAGGGCCGCTCTGGAGAGGTTGCACTGTCATTGTTCAAGACAGGGCCACTCTGGAGAGGTTGCACTGTCATTGTTCAAGAAAGGGCCACTCTGGAGAGGTTGCACTGTCATTGTTCAAGACAGGGCCACTCTGGAGAGGTTGCACTGTCATTGTTCAAGACAGGGCCACTCTGGAGAGGTTGCACTGCACAAGCTCCAATAATGACGGTAACCTAATTGATCGTTTATAAATCTAGAGTTCAGTCATAGTTTCTCGTATGGTTACGTCTTTATTGATCGATATTTTGTTTTCAATTAATAAATAAAGATCAAGATTTCGTCGCCTCAGCTAAATGAATGCCTTATTCAACAAAAAAGGATCGAATTTCTAACCTCTAACTACATTATAAGGTGTACTACTGTATTATTACAGTTTTACGTTCTCGAATATTTGTCACGGCATAAGATTAGAATAAATGTGTCGTGTTTGCAACTTTGCCCGTAAATATTATGTAAATATGTAACACATGTAGTATCATACTTCAATTATTTATAAATATAATCGACCACATAAAAGATACTCGACACGCAGTGGTTAACAAGATAACGGCTGTTCAGGTAAGAGAAGACACCTATTGCTGGACTGTGATGCTCTTCGCCACTGAATATTTGACAATATATCATTAATTATTATGGACGGATTACTAGTCGTTAGTATCTTACTTTGCGCGTATAGCACGAACAAAGTTTGGGCATTCAATGAAGCAAAATGTTCCAAGTACCATTACGAAGAACAAATTCTTTCAAAGCAGATAAAAATGGAAATTCGACTCGAAGCCCTGGAGAAAAAGTTTGAAGAGAATAAACATTTTAGAGGTAGGTTTTATTAAAATACAGTGCAACCTCTCCAAAGCAACGCCCTTTGGGAAAAGCAAAATTATGTTGTTGTTAATAGGTTTTTGCTCTAGAGAAGTTAAATTAATAGTTGAAGTGTAGTGGGAAAAATCATGATGTTGTTAAAGGGAGATTGTTGCTTAACAGAGGCCCGCTCTGGAGCGGTTGCACTGTATTTGTATTTATTTATCTATCATTTGGCCCAGGGTTGTACTCTAGGACATCGTCGAACAACTTGTAGATCTATTGCTTATTTACAAAGAAAACCCTAATTCAAATTATTGCTAATAATTTGCGAGTTGTAAGTTTGTTATGTTTCTGTACTCGCATTTAGACGCTTATAACTCTAAATTGTTGAGTTATTTTAGAAAAATGAATATTTTTGTGGAATTTTAAATCTTCTAAACTTTAAATCAAACAATAGTTCCTAATATAACGGTTGTTAAGGTAAGAAAAGACACACGAGATTAAGTTTTGCTTTTGTAAGACATGACTGAATTTATTTTTTGGACGACTGCAATGCTCTTCGCCACTGAATATTTGACAATATATCATTAATTGCATTTATATATATATTTATAATAAATAATTTATTTATGTTTATAATTATAATTCCCACATCTACTTGTATACTGTTTATCATATATGTAGTAAAGACACTGTGTGATGATGAATGGATACCGTTTCAATCGTCATGTTATCTATTTGGGACAACAACTGTGGATTTTGCTCAAGCAGAGGTAAATAAACGAAGGTTTAATCATATGTATAGACAATTAAAGCCTTACAAAATAAAACTTTATCAAATTCTATGTTGAATGGACCATAAAACCATTATACACATTAAATATATTCGTAAATAGTTGTGAGCATGGCTAATACACGTACAGCGTATGAAAATGATACATACTTGGTGTAAAATATAACGACTGTATTTAAACTTAAATTGGTTCTACATTTCGTCGCATTATTTCTACCAACCCGTATGTCATTTTTCCCATTTTGACAAAATCACATTTGAAGTTTTGAACTGCAATTACTTTAAGCGAGTTACGGGTTTGCGGAATTGGGATTAACCCTATTTAGGATAGATTTATAAGCAGGTAATATTAACATTATAAATAGCTCATCGAGACGAAAAAATGATCAAAATCTCAATATTGCTAAAAACTGAGTCACGGGGTTGTAGAAATAAGCCGACGATTTGTTCATTTTCTTCAAGGCGTTCTGTAATATATATGGCGGCCATCTTGTCAGCATTCACAACTCGAAGGAACATGATTTCATAATACGCCATCTAACGGAGTTGTCAGGTAAAAAAACTAAGGTTCTCTAGAGCTACCATTGCATTCAAAATGTAGCTAATCTGATGTCAATATAATTAAAATTTTATAACCTCGGACCAATTTCTTAATCGTCAAGAATTTTCTTACTGCGTTATATACATTTCAAGGCGGTTCATTTTGCATGACAAGATACGTACTTAGGTATTAGAGTCTAAACAAGAACATGCATGAAGGTGAGCTTGTGCTTATCACAAATTACAAATATATCCTATACGGAGCCAGAAGTGCATGGAAGTCTGGTCAATTTAAGCTTTATCCCTGTGTCATACGTGATATTACGACGGTTGCTTCGCAACAGGAATTAGAGACTGGGTATCGGTCATTCAAAAGCAAGGATGCTACATTGAAGGAACAGAGGTTATCTAATGTGTATATTTACATTTTAAGTTAATTTATGGATGACCCTCGTACATTATCTAACACATACTTACCTTGAAATATTTTTATGTAAGTAGGACTTCCACAAAAAGTAGTGATTGTTTAATATTTCTCAGCTAAAAAATTCTGGATTGGATTGACGGATGTTTCAACTGAAGGTATTTGGAGATGGATTGACACTGGCGAGGTGGCTACATATTTTGACTGGGGCAGTAAACAGCCTAACCAGGGAAGAAGTGCTAATTGTGTGGCAATATTTGCTAGCTTTAAGAACAAATACGTGGATGAACCATGTACTAATCGCTCATTCAGACCTATTTGTAAAATAAAAAAGTGATGCTTTTCATATTTCAAGTCACTAAAGTTTTAGTAATAAGTTTTAGTATAATGTTTCTGTATTGGTCTTAATTTAAAATATAAATTCATATAGAAACAATTCAAGCATTTACGTTCTTTTTACACTATGGTGTTGCCGTTTTGTGATAAAGATCTCTGTCATGAAACTAGTCCTTCTTGCATTGATGTGATGTTCTGTGGTCTCTTTGTTTGTGTTAAGTACCCGGATGTTGAATTGTATTCATGTTACTTTTACAGGCAATTCGTTCAAATATCGCAAATAAACATAATTCTTTCCTCCATTCATCTATTCAGTATTTGTTATTTGTTTACATATTTTAGTTGTTAGTTGAATCCTACCAATTAATTGTTCAGTTCGTATTTCTTGTTTCGAACAACACTTGTCGGAGACGAGAATATCGGATGTTGTAGGGAGGGAGGTTCTGCATAGTGGGAGGTACTGTATTGTAGATGGAGGCATTGTGAAAAAAAGATATTGTTAAGTGGGAGATACTGAAGTGATGGAGGTATTGTAGTAGAGAGGTAAGGTAAAGAGAAAGGAATTGTATAGAGGAAATGACTGGTATACATGAAAATGGTATTGGTTAACCCAGGAGTCAATTAGGTATTTGAGCATTGCTTACCTGTGTAGAAAGTGGTCGTTCCTAATGGTAAACACGTTTAATTAAACTATAGGACAGGGGAGGGAATCGGGCACGCGAGGTGTCATTACAAAAGTGAATTTTTACAATTAAACAGTTTTGGCCGTTGCTGCAAAAGAACGTTGTATACTTTACGTACCACTGCTGTGCTACTGTAGGCCGGTGTTTATGTAGAATCCAGACACGATGGCAAATGCAAGTATAGGCGAATCCCATCAGACACAATGGAATCACCAATATAACTACAAACATGTATACACCATACAACTGTCCATACACGGGTTTCTCCCACTGTGTTTTACACCAATACGCAGAAGTGTTCCCGTCTCCAACTGGTTTATGAATCTGAAATATGCGATATGAGCTTGTCTAAAAAATACATTTAGATCACCGTGAATTTAAGCGTTAATGAAATATATACATGATAAACGATGCCATTCTCAAAACTTTTATGCTCTCGTTTTTTCCTAGATATTTGAATACCATGTAATCATAATGTGTTTGGATCGAAAATAAATCTTACGTTATGTGAAAGCCTCTTGTTATTACGCACGCAGTTGATGTAACGTTCCCCTGAGATTTATCAATACCTTTAATGATCCAAGTTCGCTGTGCTATGTATTCTTTATATTAAATAAAATTGCAGTTTAATCCTGAAATAAACTTATCGCGTAGCACAAGTCATTATCACAATAATACCACTGATATCTGGACCTTACCCTTCCAACAATAATCGGAGAAGCCATAAACAGACTAGCAATCCATATTATCCCGACCGTTTTCTTTGCCAACGTGACTGTACTCACACATTTAGCTCTTATTGGGTGAATGACGGCGTAATATCTAGAAGTAACAATAAAATAGGCTAGGAGACGTTTTATGAACTGTAATCATTGGCGTTCACATAAAATAATTGTTGTAAGTCTTGCGAAATCGAAGCTTAACTGAACTAGGTCTATATTTTCGAAGTATGAATAATTGTACCTTGTAAAATGTAATGTGGAAGGTCCATTAATTAGTCAGATCTAATTTTGGTTTGTATCGATACAGAACTATTGGTATTCGACATATTGTTTGATGTTTCATTGTTGGTAGAACATGTCTAGAACGTGATTCACTGTCAGATGGGTATCTAGCATACCCCAAGATCGATGGTTATGTCCGATATTTTTCATAACCAATACAATGCCAAAAGAATATCGATCATTTTTATTGATACATAGATTCTATCGATTAATCGGGCCAGTATCAAGCGCTGAATACAACCCATGGGTATTGAACTCAGCCTTGAAGCAGTTATACTCTGAAATATGAGTATACAATTACGTGTCCCGTTGAAGCACCGTGGGGAACTAAGAAAACACAATTATTTTCTTTGTGCCTTTAGCGTTCTCGTAAATGAATCGTATTTATTACACGTGACAAGTAACAGAATAACGTTCTTTTTGTTACTATCAATTTAAAGGAAAGAACACTCCAGGCTTTCAATGATGCATGTTTATATAAAACGTATGTTTGGGATGGTGTAAAAAATTACTAATTGCCACAGTGTGTTGAACAAAATAGAGTTTATTAGAAACAAAAAATACATGTAATAGTACTTAGAATGTTGTCTTAGTGTGCATACATTGGACTGACATTTTAAATATAAGTATCCGACATTCTCTGACATTCACGATATTTTATTTGCAGAATTATGGAAATGTCAGGAAGACTATTTAAACAATGCGATGATATATAACATTCTTTCCGTAGATACAAGAACGGGATTCAACTGCAAAATGTTCTACTAAGCCCGATGAATATTAGTTTGGTTTAATGGTTCTGTATGTTTATAGAAGTTAATGGTAGTTCTAAATATGCCACCCAGCTGCACATTAAGAAGCAATATGACATCAAATACATTTTAACGCCTTTAAGCTTAATGTTTGTTGCCTACTGGGGGAACGAAAGCAGTTTTAGACGGCATTCGTAACACATCACATTTGTAACAAATATGAAAACCAAACACTTATGTTACACATTTTGTGATGAATGTACACAATGCCGTTTTTTTGTATTTTACTCGTTACAGATGTGATCACAGGCGTTACAAATGTGTTAAAAATGTAATCTGATACAAATGCAGTTCTACATAGAAATCATAACTTTTCGCTGACGTTATTTCTTAAGTTTGTGATTTTGCAAAGGATTGTTAAGAATCTGTACAAACTCTAAAATGCACAGTGTAACTTAATAAATATAAATCATACTTAGGTACCATAGTTACTACGAAGCGAGACATTTTCTTTCAGACGGATAATTACCAACATTAGAAAAGACTTTATGGGAACGAACATTTGAATTGTACCATTTCTTACACGACTACTTTGTTATTTTCTATTTTGCCAAAATGCAATATTTTGCAATTTGTAGTAATAGTTTGCAAATCTATAGCAATGTTGGCAGACAAATGTAGAACATTGTACAGTTGACATTAAACGCATAAATATCGCTGTCTAAATATTGGTTAGTAATAATTAACAAACATTGGTATTATTTACACAATCATGGCACAGACAGTAAAGAAACACAATAAACGTTTGTATACCTTTCTAGGCTAAGAACCGTCAGATTCATCACGGAACACAATATAGAAACATTTTGTACATAATGCACAATTTTACATAACGCTTTGCCAAATTTCCACGTGTAGGAGAAAAATGCGGCACACTGAAATGAACACAGATT
This sequence comes from Lutraria rhynchaena, assembly GCA_008271625.1. Classification (NCBI taxonomy): domain Eukaryota; kingdom Metazoa; phylum Mollusca; class Bivalvia; order Venerida; family Mactridae; genus Lutraria; species Lutraria rhynchaena. Next base: position 1,072,025 of record VIBL01000142.1, on the reverse strand, counting down.
GTAAAAGTAACAAACAAATATACAACAGACAGGTAATCCTTTCACACATTATTGCTTTTTAAATATTTTTTTCATGCATCAAAATCTTACATCACGAATTGTGAAATTTTAACCTCTACAGCTTCGTACCCAAATTAAAAAATGAAGAAGCCGTGATGCATACTGAAATAAAGAAAATCATGGGTATAATTTTCAAAGGCTTTTCTCGAAGCTTGAGATACAAATGTGAAGACATCGCTTACTTTTCGTACTTCAGTGGAAACCCTCTAAACCAAACCGGTTTCCTTCTAAATCGGCCAAAAGTTCTGGTCCCGACTACATTACTATATAATTCAAACATTCCCTCTAGACTGGTATCCCCTAAAAAAACAGCCAAATGATCTGGTCCCTGACTCGACCGGTTTAGAGGGGTTTCACTGTAAAATAAAGCGTAACAATTGAACAATTGTTTGTCAAATAGGTCAAAACTTTACGCAAGATATTCCTTATAACTACTTAAAATTGATCCTTGAAATCTTTATAGTCTTCACAGTAGGTCCATTGGATTGATTTTCGAATCTGATTGCAATCTTTGATTTGATTCCTTAAAAGGGGACTGTTATGTTTGTATCTTGATTGTGACAGTACTTTACGGGAGTCTCAAAATGAACAGCACTCTAATTGGGTTACTAAATCTATTCTGAATTCTACAAGTATCAAGAGTCATATACACAGAATCTATTATCCAGTGGGCGGAGCTTATCAGTTACTGATCAGAGCTATAGCTCAGTATACATTACAGGGGCCTAAGTTTTACGAATACTGGGATAAAAGTTCTCACGAGAGATACTTGAATCTATGTACAACCTCATTAAACGACTGCTTATTTTGGATCGATTTTCAAAATTTCTTCCATATTTCAACTTAATCATGTGACTACCTTGATCTTAGATGGTCTTAATAGTATGGTTCTACTGTAACACTTTCGTATTTATAGATTACAGAACTTTCAACGGTATTTTTTAAATGTAAATTGTCTGTGTTGATTTTGCAAACGTTCGTCTAAATCATGTTCGGTTGGTCGAGTATGTGGAACATCTTTGTTGAAATATCGACATTCATACAGTTACGCCACTTCCTGAGAATTTTTGATTTCCTTTTATCCCATAAATCATGAATATTCTGGCACGTATTTGCATCTTATCCGGTGTGAGTTTTTAACGATGCCATTTTTCCTACATCTTTGTCGTGGAATAAAATGCAAAACTTAGATAAAAGATTGAATTTATCAACGATAAAACAAAAAATGTCAATTCTAAAAAGCAGAACGTTTTATTTGGAATATTTTAGCACTTCCATTTTACAAGGAAAATAGCCGATAATTCAATATGTGACAAATTTTGAAAATCTAATGCGCATTTTTAGAAGTTTTCATCATTGTTTTGAAGAATGCTATAGTCACAAACCTATCCTAGATATTTTCGTATCAAAGAGAAATACGTGAAAAGAAACCAAACAAAAAAGAATGACTCCAAAGACAGTGAATTGGACAAAGGTGAAAAACAACAGTAAAATATGGCTAAAATAAATAGTTATGTTAACGGTTACTTGACAAAAAAAGGATTAGTAGGTTGAAAACATTTCTGTTCTTTATTGTTGTAAACATACCTCTCGTGCTTTGGAGGTACGACTCGTGCCTAAATACTTTCGTACATCGGATTTTAACGTTAGAAATTTTAATGTTGGCGTCCAAAAATTGTGCACGTCAGTTTACTGTGAACACGATTACTATTGTTGTCTTTCTGGCCTAACGTGGAAAAAGGAAACAAGACTCTGGATTGGTAGAGGTAAACGGGTCAGTACTCTCCGTCAACAGCAATATTAGTAGACCTTCTAACGCCAATTTTTCTACTAACAGAACACATAGAGTGGTTAAACCAAGACGAATGAAACCTCATAACTATATCGTTTTCTGTGTAACAAACGTGATAAAACGCATGCTTTTAAATTGCAATAGATTTTATACAAAATACATTAAGGAAATTTGATCTAATGATCAGAGTTTCACAAATGTTGACAACTGAAAGTTATCACGTGATATGAGTCACGTGATCAGATTAAAGTGTGGTGCGTGACAACGACTTCGTTACTTCATTATCAGAACAAATCATCAAATTACTGAAATTGTGATATTTAGATAATTTTGTTCCCATTGCGAAAATCAATTGTGACAGTAACGACATTTCTAATTATAAATCTTAAATTTTATGACTATTGTTTTCAATACAATGGCGCCAAGTGATTAATATTTTGTATTTTGGCAATAATTTTAAACAAGATTTATTGACAAAAGTTTTCAATTGAATCGCTAGTAATTGCTAGTCTCTGTAAATTCGATCATGGCGACACCCCATCGCATCATGGCCGTCCATGAAATTGTCGAAAGTACAATCGTTACTTGGTACCCAATTCCCTATGGACTACACTGCAGCGTCTTCGTAGCCTTTATGTTTTAACACAGAAGCAGCGCTGTCCGTGGGCAATATTAAATTATACTGTAGATCTGTCAAATTCAATACTCGTCTAGACCGTAAGGTACCAGGCGTCAAATTGTAAACTGCAAATAATATTTATAACTGATTAACTTTATGGAATATTACCAAATGGAATATTACCAATGACATTGGCACCTTATTTGAGTAACGGAATCAGTTTTCATCGCAATCTGTTGCCGTTGGTGAGGAAATTCCATGGATTGAATGTTTTCTGGTTACTTTTCGCCTTAAAATTGTTTCAATGAAAATGAGAAATGTATCTCTCAAACAGATTCTGTACTTCGAAAATACAGAAGCAATTTTTTAAAAAATTAAGGAAGTAAAGTAATTTTAGAAAATGAGGATAAAATTCATGTTAAAACACAGATGTCAAATACAGGAAGCGGAAAAACAATAATACCAGTCGCAGTGAATCTCGAGCTAGTGTTCAGTGCTTTCTAAAGTTTTCCTGACAAAATTATGCAGTAGCAAAACGTTTCCTGCTAGGAGCCCATCAATTAATAAGTCTTAAATTTTAAAAGTGCCATATATCATACTATGGAGGTTTTTGCTGTAAAGGTCTTGTTTATCCTTGGAATTAATGCGTTTGTTATCTCACTAACAGTCTAAGGATCTCCATATGACATGAACATCTTAATAAAGCAATCCATTCATCTCATTTTTCCAGTAATAAAAAGATCACCCATCAAAGTTGATAATACAAGAACAAGGGAAAAGTTAATAGAATGCAATCTATCATTGAATGAAGTACTTCACGATTCGGTTGTATTCCAATTCCAATATTTAGACTATTCAGTGGTATTATTAACAACTTTAACGATATAAGTTAGTGGGAACTAGAGCAATCTACTTGTTTCGTATGTTTGCTGTTGATTGTAGTATCTTCTTTCATTTTTAGTTAAAACTTATTTTTTTGTTTCCCCTAAAACTACACACTACTCTGGCAACATCTTGTTCAAAATATATTTGTACATATTGTATATCAGTCAAAAGAACAAAACTTGGAAGGAGTGGGTAACAATTCCGAGGAAGTTTGTCATGAAAAATCTTTTGTTTGCTAACATTTTCCATTTAATTGCTATATGATCGATAGATATTTATCTATTTGACGTGTGTAACATTGCAGATTTTGAAGATAAAGTATTTTCGAATAATAAAAGTCAATCACATGCACGAATCCTTACACACTCACACGTATACACGCATCACCGAAACGCATTCACTGTCTTACTCCTTTATTTCCCAACAGTTATCATAGATACTGGAGAATGATTTTTGAAATGTACCTCTCATAATATTAAAACATAAATACATTATATAAATACATTGTTAATTGTAAAAAATAAATGCACAATTCAATTGGAAACGAAATAATTATACACCAGTTTTATTCACTCTCTCCATTCATAGTATACTTCATGTTCTCCTTTCCTAGTTAAGTTGCGACCCTAGAAATATTTCCATTGCCCCCCCCCTCCCCCCACTTTTGCTGTGCCAACTTTCAAACACCACAAGGTCCAGGAGTGACATTATGTTACCATTCCTACCTTATATATTTCCATTTATTCTTAGGTCTTTGTAATGTCCTCCTACGTGACATACTGTCTTGACACGGATTAGTTTGGGATTTAATGATTCAGTCACATTTGCTATTTGTTAAGAGTAAAGACCAAACCTATATTTGTACTGTAAACATTAAGATTTATTGTTATATGCAAAACTCATATGTGGTTTAACAACATTAAAACGATTCAAAGAATACATCCGTTTAGAACGCTTTTAACAAATTACATCAAACAATAAGAATGGTAATTTAAGCCTATCATGACACAAAAATACTTAAACGTCGTGACACATATAAATGTATAAATTATTTATCAATTAGTTATTTAGCGATGGATTATTAGGCAATTCCAATATGATTAAAATGCTTTTAACTAATTACAGCGAACAGTAAACTACCAATTATTAACTTATCATTTCACATATATAATTGCTGTAATAAATGTATTAAAAACAGTATCAACTGTTTACAATTACCGTTAACGAAATTGAGTCCCAATTCGATTAAAATCAATCTATCAGTCATCAGCACAACGTGCGTATGAAATAATTGGCATCTTTTTAGGTAGGTACATTTAACGGAGACATACGAAAATGGTTGAAAAAAGTCAGAAGTAGAATAACCTTATTTCGTTGCAAATGTAACAAAAAGATCATGGTTTTGCTACGTGCATTGATTACCGAGATCTTAGCTCTTCTATAAATCGTATAATCACTGCAGAAAGACCATACCAAAAAAGCAACACCCGCTCACTAATCCGTAGTGGATAGTCTAAATAAAAAGGCAGAAGCAAAAAATGCATCTATTGTAAGAGTGCGGAGAGGGGAAAGCAAAATTACAAACATAATTCTAGTACTGAATACTAGTAGAAATCGTACACCATCAAACTGGTGGAAAGTGATTGATGCAAGAAAAGTGGGAGCACCACAAAACAATATACAGTTAAACCTGTGTTTGCGGCAACCTCTGAATAAAGACAACACTGTGAATAAAGGCCATTTGAAACACGTCATTGATCATTTAGAACAAACTAACCTCCAAATAAAGGCTACCGGTCAATAAAGCCGCGTTTTGTCTTTCCCATGGGTGGCCTTTGCTAACAGGTTTGACTGTGCTAGTCCAAGGTTTGATCGATGCGATATTTGTATGGATACAAAATTATCAATGTCGGATACTAATGCGCGCCGTGTAATATTATTTGCTCTGTTGTGTACAAAGGAACAAATGTATTAAGAATATCACTCTTAATACTGATCTCATTCTAAACACTCCTCTCTATTATCTATATTTTCTACGTTATTAAGCTATTTATTTATTACTAGGTTATTATAAAATGTAAATACATCATTATTGTGAGCTTTATGTTATAAGCCAATATAAATTCCATTATGCTCCATTCTGATTTCAATCGAAACCCAGTCAACAATTCTACTTCATGCTATAAGTCTGTTCGTAAGGTGTAATTCAAACAACAATATGGGTAACATGTTTCGTGATTTTTTTCTCTTTTCTAAAAGAGACTAACATACTTCAGTCATACTGTCACACTAATTCTCTCTAGGAGAGTCTTTAAATATGAGTTGTCGACAAACGTTGCAGATACGGGACTTTGAAAGTTAATCATTTAGTAGCAATCATGCGGGCTGTTGGGTAATATTTATTACAAAGCGACACTTCAACAGTCCTGCGCACCATTTTGTCTGCGGAAAAAGTCTGCCGCAGTTTCTCTTGCCTTGTAGGTCTATCAGCGTGAGGGTGACATATAACATTAGTACAGAATTTGCAGCACGTCCCTTTACTGAACTGCAATATCTAAAAATTGATGCATATCGAAGGAAAGCTAGTGACGTAAGGTAAAGATTGATTACGCGATGCCGTGAAACTAAATGCGGAAAATCAAAATCTTAAGGCGTTGTTTAAATGGCATTAGAATACAAATCAATTTCGATTGACAAATTTCTGAAAAATCTTATAAAGCTTTTACGTTTTACTTTACTCAGAATCTATGTTTTGTGTATTATTATTTCACATCACAGCCATGGTTTTAATGATAGATCATACCTTTTTTTCTGGAAAATTGTAGGTTGTCGTCAAACATATTTGTCAGGGTTCACGTTTTCTGACATTAATGAAGACCGGGTATACTTTTATTCTGTCGCTTCAGTACAAGTAGCTAATTAAATATCACACAAAATGTATTTCAGTGGAAGAATGTGAAACAATATGCATTCAATTACAAATGTGAATGCTTGTTTGGAGAGGTTGTACTGTAATTATGATTTGCTGGTGTCAATTTAAACTCGAATCCAATTGACAAATTTGATCGATCATACGATATGCTTCAAGGTGTAGAGTGTAATCGGTTAATTTAGTAAATGCTGCCAGTATATTTTCCTGTGCAAACATAAGTCTGATTCTTTAATCAGGACGCGCATTAAATGGTACAACATACACATCATCTGATTGAACACTTAAAAATAATCTTAATTTCCATGAAAATCATGTAAAACTGAATCCCCGGGCAGAGCCATTCTTTGTTTTATTTCCCGATCACTTCGCAAGGGCAAGCTTTTCATTACTAGAATTCAAAACTTCAAGAGTTATCTTCTAAAAAAGGCAATCATTATCTATTGATGTTATAATATTTCCCATGACGTTTCTATGCATCATAAAATGTTATTTAGTATGAAACTTTTTCTTTTCAATGAGAGTAGTGGTGTTTTTTTTTGTATAAATGTGCTCGTGATTTTGCATCTCTTTGCATTGTCTTGGGAAATAATGGTATTATAATCTATACCCATTCCATTTCAATAAATTGGTAGGTGACAAATGAAACAACGATTGGATTGCAATGACACTAAAAATTGGGGTCTTCGGAAATAGTTCGATACTCTTCACTCTATGCCGCATTTGAATCTAATTCACGGTCGTTTCAAATTGAAAGAAAAAATGGATTCAAGGTAAATGTCGCATAGAATGAATTCATCAATCTTCCGCGAAAAAGACGGGCGACATAAAATAATCTTCCCAAATTAAAAAACAAGAGCTCTGCAGAGCGGCGCCAACGCTCGTCTGTTTTATATCATTCCATTTAATCGGAGCCGATTTTGACCAAAATTCGAAGTTAAAAAAGGGCATAACTGCAAAAATTGGCTTTCAAAATAATGCTCCTTGTCTTGCAACTGTGCCTTGTTATGATAATCAAATATTTCAAGTGTTGTGTTGATATCTTTAAAAGTGTTTATAATAAGTTTGTTTGTAAGTCGTAATTCAAACAACAATATGGGTAACATGTTTCTTGATTTTTTTTCTCTTTTCTAAAAGAGACTAACATACTTCATACACTAATTCTCTCTAGGAGAGTCTTTAAATATGAGTTGTCAAATTTGTCGACAAACGTTGCATATACGGGACTTTGAAAGTTAATCATTTAGTAGCAATCATGCGGGCTGTTGGGTAATATTTATTACAAAGCGACACTTCAACAGTCCTGCGCACCATTTTGTCTGCGGAAAAAGTCTGCCGCAGTTTCTCTTGCCCTGTAGGTCTATCAGCGTGAGGGTGACATATAACATTAGTACAGATTTCGCAGCACGTCCCTTTACTGAACTGCAATATCTAAAAGTTGATGCATATCGAAGGAAAGCTAGAGACGTAAGGTAAAGATTGATAACGCGATGCCGTGAAACTAAATGCGGAGAATCAAAATCTTAAGGCGTTGTTTAAATGGCGTTAGAATACAAATCAATTTCGATTGACAAATTTCTGAAAAAAATCTTATAAAGCTTTTACGTTTTACTTTACTCAGAATCTATGTTTTGTGTATTATTATTTCACATCATAGCCATGGTTTTAATGATAGATCATACCTTTTTTTCTAGAAAATTGTAGGTTGTCGTCAAACATATTTGTTAGGGTCCACGTTTTCTGACATTAATGAAGACCGGGTATACTTTTATTCTGTCGCTTCAGTACAAGTAGCTAATTAAATATCACACAAAATGTATTTCAGTGGAAGAATGTGAAACAATATGCATTCAATTACAAATGTGAATGCTTGTTTGGAGAGGTTGTACTGTAATTATGATTTGCTGGTGTCAATTTAAACTCGAATCCATTTGACAAATTTGATCGATCATACGATATGCTTCAAGGTGTAGAGTGTAATCGGTTAATTTAGTAAATGCTGCCAGTATGTTTTCCTGTGCAAACATAAGTCTGATTCTTTAATCAGGACGCGCATTAAATGGTACAACATACACATCATCTGATTGAACACTTAAAAATAATCTTAATTTCCATGAAAATCATGTAAAACTGAATCCCCGGGCAGAGCCATTCTTTGTTTTATTTCCCGATCACTTCGCAAGGGCAAGCTTTTCATTACTAGAATTCAAAACTTCAAGAGTTATCTTCTAAAAAAGGCAATCATTATCTATTGATGTTATAATATTTCCCATGACGTTTCTATGCATCATAAAATGTTATTTAGTATGAAACTTTTTCTTTTCAATGAGAGTAATGGTGTTTTTTTTTTGTATAAATGTGCTCGTGATTATGCATCTCTTTGCATTGTCTTGGGAAATAATGGTATTATAATCTATACCCATTCCATTTCAATAAATTGGTAGGTGACAAATGAAACAACGATTGGATTGCAATGACACTAAAATTGGGGTCTTCGGAAATAGTTCGATACTCTTCACTCTATGCCGCATTTGAATCTAATTCACGGTCGTTTCAAATTGAAAGAAAAAATGGATTCAAGGTAAATGTCGCATAGAATGAATTCATCAATCTTCCGCGAAAAAGACGGGCGACATAAAATAATCTTCCCAAATTAAAAAACAAGAGCTCTGCAGAGCGGCGCCAACGCTCGTCTGTTTTATATCATTCCATTTAATCGGAGCCGATTTTGACCAAAATTCGAAGTTAAAAAAGGGCATAACTGCAAAAATTGGCTTTCAAAATAATGCTCCTTGTCTTGCAACTGTGCCTTGTCATGATAATCAAGTATTCCAAGTGTTGTGTTGATATCTTTAAAAGTGTTTCAATATTGGGCTACAAGTTTTTGCACGACAACGACATTGACAAGACCGCAGCGATCGTAATAGCTCGGCTTTTTCTTCGAAACATACGAGCTTAAAATGAATACTCTACATATTTGTAATACATAAACGGATGCATTACTAATTTCCATTGAAGAAAGTATTCACTGCTTTGGTGTATATATTAGTTAGTATCTTCCCTCCAACAACTAAGAAGAATTGTAATGAACGGATATCTCTGACTATCCTGATGTGAAGCTAATTGACACGGACAATCCCTTTTGATACATCTAAACAACAACAGAATTTATCCTCACTATGTGTAGGGGTTCGGATAAGAAAATAATATTGCTCGATGGAATATCGGCTATTTTAACAAATCAGTCCTTACAACGTTACAGACTAAGAGTAACATCGGAGATAAATACGCGATATAGATACTTCCTTATGGTAATCATTAGCATTTAGGCACGCCCCTAGTTAAGTTCTACTGATCAATTATTACTTATTATGTGTGAAGCTTGTTCGACATCTAAAAACCATTGACTCCCTCAAACTGATTCCAGAGTTACTATCTAGTATTCATGACAATGCTAGGAATTATTAAAATATGGTAGAGTTGCAGTACTGACAGTGTTTAAAACATGTTCAAAATCACCCTATGAATAAAGAATATTCTTTTAAAACAATCATTGATCATTTAAAACAAACTGACCTTCGAATAAAGGCAATCTGTCAACAAAAGCCACATTTTGTCTTTCCAAAGGGTTACCTTTGTTCACAGGTTTGACTGCACATTAATACAAATAAAAGGATTCCTAGAAAGAAAAATACACCAAAAAATTACCCCAAATCCTTCAACCTAAAAGCTACCCAAAACAGGACCATACAATTATTATTCGTCTTAAAATAGAAAAAAAAACATAAACAGATTCTGACGTACCATCTTATTAACGCAACGCGTCAAGAAGAAGAACAACAATGTTCAAATCATACCAGACAAAAGTGACACCACATAGTATCAAAGGATTTCCCCAACGACAACGTTGTATTACAATCTGCAAGCTTTTTTGTATTCATTGCTTGTGACATAATCTTCAATAATTGATATACCACAAATCACACAAAACGTCCAGACACAAGAAAAGCACAGACTCATTTTGATAGTCCTGTAAGCGTTCATTCAAAGCTATACTCGACACTTTATAGCCAATGAAATTGAATTAGTAGTCTTGATAGTGAATATTATATAAGTATTTATATACCTTAGTTTGATAAATGTTCCTTAATCTGACATTAAGCCCTTCCTTTAACTCCTATAGCTGTTATACAAACATGCAATTTTCTGAAAGATTAATGAATCACGCAAAGTGGTTTTTGTCAAATTGCAAACCTCCAAGTATAATATTATTTCTTTATCACCATTAGGTTATTTTATCAGAACATTTTAATGGGCTAGAAATGTCGTGGGATTTAAAATCAACGGGTTTGGGCATTTAAAATAGCAAATTCTATTTCGAACAAACGCGCATCAACGTCTTCTAAATCTCAAACTTGGTTGACTGAATTGGAAAGCTAAGTAAAATTGATAAAATGATCCATTTTATACAAATTTAGTTCTTGTGAAAACCGACTAACCTTATTGATCATATTTATTTCATCTGTGAGTCCGAAGTTCCTAAAAACCATATAAAACGATCTAATTTTGTTGAAAGTGAGTAAAAAAACATTATGTGGCGAATGATATCAAAAGTAAGACTATTTCATTATAATGACCACATATTTTCGGACCTGTTTCCAATATTTCCTCAGTAACCCAACTTGATAATGATACCAAATAAATATTAAGATCGTACTTTTTTTATTCTAAAGGTTCCCGTGTTATTGAGGTCTTAGCATATTCCCAAAGCAAAAACAACCGCCCACTCGGGTAACCAGAAAATACCAAACAAATCACCGTGTATAGATAGTAATCGACCTTGGACTGCTTGTTCAGAATGGACTTATATGAATATTTCGGAATATTGTCACTCCAGAAGTGATAAATAAAGTTCGAGTACTTCTTACACCCAGAGTTTTACATACATACATAAGCTCCGTTTGGATAATAGTTTTATGCAAATCAAACCTATCTACAAACTTATAACAATCAACCGAGAAATACAGGCAAACTTGTGAACAAAGGATTTCATTGGGAAAGACAAAATGAGGCCTTTATTGACAAATAGTCTTTATTCAGAGGTCAGCTTGTTCCAAATAATCATTGACGGTTTTTCAAAGAAAGACCATTATTCACATGATGGTCTTTATTCGGAGGTGGCCACAAATACAGGTTTGATTGTACATGATGTTTCGGAATGTTCATTCCAGCATTTCGGCTTAAGTAGAAGTATTATCTAGATCTAGCTCTTCGACTTCTATGTGCAGACTATGCGGAGCCATCTAATCAACCCAGAACGACGATCACCCAAAAAATATACGTGATAAATGATTTTACAGCGGATGTTGTTCAATATCAGTTTTAATGGCCCTTGAGTGGACACAAAGCGAAACTATGCACTTCATGCTCCGGTTATACCAAAACGTATCATAGAACATAAGAAACATTTTGTGAATGTTTCCCATTGATATTCAACAAAAACTGTACTTGGCGTTTAATGAAATAAGCACCCATAAAAATGGACGCATGGTGACATTTAGAACGACCCATTAAATGACCAACTCGGACATATACTACCAGGGATTTTCAAACACACTTTAATAATCTTAAATGTTGCCATAGTTAACATTGGAGATAATTTACTTACAGATTCACATTTATTTCATTGGGTGAAACGGATGCCTCTCTGATGCTAGCGTATTATTTATGTACAGTTCAATTACTTCAAATATTTCTCGACAAGTTGCCATTAAAATACATGAATAAAAAATGAATGATTAATGTTAACTTAATGTTAAAGCTGCGGAATATCCTTTTTATATTTTATGCACTTAAAAATAATTTCCGTATTTCTCTAGAAAAAACATCTTATAGATGACACAATGGTTTGTAATTTGCGAAATTTGATCCACTTACAGATGTCTTGTTAAAAGCTCGTAGAAGAATTCCGAAATTTCTGTGCAGCGTTAAAACATAGAAACGCTGCGTTTGGTTGATAACATTTCTTCGACTTATATCTGCTGTCATTTTGAGAAATCTAATTCGTTTTAGGCGGTATGGAGGCTTAATAAAGCCACGACCGATAGAAATAAATATGTTCCGCAGCTATCTGCAGCTATGAGATTAGAAATACAAATATAACTTTAAAAGTACATGTCAGAAAATTCTAGGGTTGGAGTGGAATGATATGGAACAACACAAATCGACAAGAGAAAAGTGGCATCCACGAGTGAGTTTCTAGTAATATGAACAAGACTTTGGCATCACTTAAACAGGGTGTTCCTTCTGATGTATCATTCTGCCTTCTTCATTCAAGTGAAGATGTTACCAGACAAAAATTACAAGACAATTTGGGTTATATTGACAACACTCTAGATTCACATATGTTAGAAATCTGTAAACATTTTTCATTCAGCAATAATTATGATTTTAATTTCAATGCTTTAAAGACGTAAAATCCTTCGGTTTTAATTGCTACAAAACTTGCTTTGGTCTTAAGAAATATGTATAACGTTGGTCGTGTAGTAGAAATATGTATAACGTTGGTCGTGTAGTAGAAATATGTATAACGTTGGTCGTGTAGTAGAAATATGTATAACGTTGGTCGTGTAGTAGAAATATGTATAACGTTGGTCGTGTAGTAGAAATATGTGAAATCAGCTGTCAATGTCACTGTGTATGAATGACCCTAGACATATTTACTTGGACATTTAGTAATATTACATCATTATGATTTCCTGATGTCAATCATGAGTTGAGTCATTTAAAGGCTTCTGAACATGTTATGCAGATACCCATTTTAATAATGAGACATTTCCATGTAAAATTGCTTATTGCCAGTTATTTGCCATTATCTCGCTGTTCACATATACGATGTGATATCTTTCTGCCGAAAGGAGAATGCTTACTTGATTTAAGTTTATACAGAAATTGCACCAAATGGGATATTTTCAGGAAATTACATTGACGGTACCATATTTAACAAATTATAGTGTCTGGATAAACCAGTCATACGCTATAATTATATAACCATTGTCCTTTCAAGCCATGAATAAGCAACTATTACAATCATCGATGAAGATTGGTCTGGAAATATGTTTAACAAGTACGTCATTGAAATGACACGCCTTCTCGCATTGGTATTTCAGATGACACGGACTATTAGTGTTTGCATGTATACACGGTGTCTCTTTGCCATGGGGTATCGTTAATGGCAAAATACAATTATTGCAGAATGGCCAACAGTACATTTTTGACAAACAGGAATAACTTCGTCATAAAATATTATTCCCTGAAGAGTTGCGACAAATCGGTTTTAATATTATTGATACCATGAATTTAGAACAAAATGGTTCAGACGTTTTTTAATATTTCAGTATGTTTTATTATGCGCACATATAGCTTTTTGTGAAAAAGTAGGCGAGTATTTGAAAAAGCAGCGGCATTGATTCCTTGCGAAATTTCTGAAAAATGGCGTACCTTAATTGGGACACAAACCATCACCAAAAGTAAGTCCGCTGTTGCCAAGCTCAAAAGAAACATGTTTGTTACATTCTGCATCTTCTTAAATTTTGCCACAGAAAATATTACAAGACTGTTTCCCAGCAAACCAAGAATCATTGTAATCCCATACACAATTGATACCGGAACCAGCTGATCTAGAGGAATATTTTCGGGATCCGCTTCGTAATCGTAATCATAATACTGATCGTCGTATGGATCTAACATTGGTATAGCAGTGGTTGAATTATTCCTTGTTATCGAATATGTATCATATTGAACGTTTGTTATATTTACCCCCATTTTAAGTCACTTAATCAAACTAGAATACTTGTGAAACTTAATCAGTAAGGAGGTACTAGCACAATAGACGATTCCTCAATGTCAGTTGCACAATTTTATCGTATTTACATTGACTCCTTAATGCGGCATATGTTCGTATTAATGTCCTTTTAAGCACTGGAACAGGTTGATTGGACATGTTCATAGAAGTAAATGGAAGTCCATTATATACTGAAAATACTGAAGCATGACATAGTATTACTTTAAATTATCCATAAAATAACTTTCGATGAAAGTAACACGAAATCCTTAAAAAATATCACGTCCTTTAGAAATGCTCAAAGCTGTTTTGCCTCTTCATTCGAAACAGACAATATATTACAGAAGTTAATGCTAGATGTTTTGGCTTCGTGTCATGCGTCTCCGATGAAATAAAACCAGTCAGTTTATTCGCATTTATATTGTCCTCACAGCGATGGGTGATAGAAAATCTTGTAGAATCGATTCTGCTCTTTCCTTCATTAAAATTACTTCACCTAATCTATAGGGTTGACGAAGAGGAACAGAACAAGATATCGTCAACCGATATACTTTAAAGGTGCATCATTGTTAACTTCCAATATAGGCAGTGGTTCCTTTCTTTAAGGCTGTATTTGTCATCCGAACAACTATCGGATTCACAATACATACAGTGACCCAGCGTATGATATCTATTCCACAGCAGCAAATGGATTTGTTTGCTACAGAATATGAAATAATTAAAACTTATCACACACTAAGTTGATTTGGAATAACAATAACGGAATAAAGGGAGCCCGCATAACGAAAACCGTTTAACATATTATTGCTCTAAACCAAACTATAGGTCGCCAATACTGTGAATAAGCTAGTTATTGTTCGAAAATCTCAGTCCGTCTTTTAAACGCCGCAAGTTTGTCTTTGTGGCGCTCAGCGTTAATTATGCGATGTGGAGCCGAATAGCTCTTTAATATTAGCTCTTTTCGTACGGTGACCAGTTCCTTGCGCCGAATAGCTCTTACGGTAAACATTATTCGGAGATAAGATGCGAATAGTGCTTACGTCAATTTTTGTTGGATTTTCCAGGTATGCGTAATATATGTAATTTTGACCCCATAACACTTTCTACAATTTTCAGGCTTCTTTTCGCCATAATTATAGCACTCTACAAATATTTCAACATTGATATCATAACATTATTTTTAGCATTTAACAAATTCTGTCGCCCGTTACTAGATAAGTTATTTTATCATTATGACCATTATACATACAACATCAATTTCCCTCATCACCGAATAGTGCTTACCATTTACGCAAGCGCTATCCGACCTAAGCTCTATTCGGCGCAACAAACCGGTCATCGAACAATTGTGTTCGTTCCGATTATTTTCAAATTTGATATAAAGCAGAGACAGACCATGGGGTTTGAAAAATATGAAGATTAATCTATACGAAGGTCAACATGATGGCATATTACTGTCATTTTTGTTCCGTTTTTATGCGCATCAAAAGCTTATTGTGGAGCTACCGGGTATACTGATAATAATGGCTGCGAAACAAGAGTTTCGGTAGGTATAATTTCCGTAG
This sequence comes from Lutraria rhynchaena, assembly GCA_008271625.1. Lineage (NCBI taxonomy): Eukaryota > Metazoa > Mollusca > Bivalvia > Venerida > Mactridae > Lutraria > Lutraria rhynchaena. The sequence goes on along the minus strand of VIBL01000142.1, from coordinate 1,056,332 downwards.
ATATTTTCTGTCACAGTCACAATTTACGAAAGTATTTTCGTAATAACTCAAAGATTAAATTGAAGCTACGACTTATTTTTCCCATCACACTTCTTTCTTATACCTTGTGCCTCATTACACATTCTTCACTCGCTGTTTATTTGGTTTCTCATTTCTTCAAACATTATTATAGTCATAAAAATGTCGACTACGATAACAAACACAATATTTCCATGTTGATTGTCTACAAATAAACATGGATCAGATCCCGGTATCAATGCGCCAATCTGACAGTCTGAGTAGTGATTACCATTTCTCAGTCAGCTCATTTCATTAGGATGAGACAAACTATCAAAAGAAAATTAAATTGCAATTGCTTGATCAGTCATTTAACTGCGAAATTAAATTTTACACAAGCCAGAATTCGGGGTACTTTTTCATCATCTGATTGAAGATTGATAATGACAAAAATATTTAAAATCTCCCAATTTGACAGACAGCTGCTTTTTTACTAAAACCTGCCATTTCCCCCCATTACCAGCCCAAATTTTAACCGAGGTACGCGTCTTGGTGTGTCTGGATTTGTTTTCTGTATTTGGGAATAGAAAAATAGAATATCGTTGGTACAGTCCTCACAAGACATCTCTAATAGTTTTTCAGACATTTTTGTGCAGTATCCAAGTAAAGTAAATGCTAAGTCCAAATTGTAGGTTTCTTAGAATCAATAAAGGAAGGTGCATGCATGATATTTTCGTGGAAGCACTCCAAACGTCTTCAGTACATTGTAACTTAAAACAAATTTATGTCTTACATTCTAAACCGTTGAGAATACATTAACTTTGTTTACAACACATGGCGCATAAAATTAGCCATTTCAGTGAGACATACACTATATAATGTCAATGTAACAATGAAATAAATACCTTAAGGAGCACAAAAACAGACACCTGGTTACTTTTCTCACTTTAAATATTACATGAACTGTAGCATACTACGACACGAAACGAGGCTTGGCTTTTCATGCAAGCTGAGACAACAAGAACATCTCATTAAATATCCTCAGAAGCGTGATCTTAAAATTCCAGCATAGAAACAATTTATAGATTGACACAAACTTCAGTACTTATCGGTAGAAATATTTTTTCTTAATCCTCTCCTGAGAAAAGGATATTTGATTGTTTCATTCAGTTCATAGTTATTTACTTCATAAAATTGTTTGTTTTGACAGTTAATGACGAGTTGATAATGATGAAATATTCCAAGAAGACATTTCACTATATATTGATTAAGAATGGAAGCTCGGTTATTAAAAACTATCGTTTTGGTTTCATACCAATCAGTGACTAGAAACAAGGACGTTTAGATGTTTAAGGCGAGCGATTATTGATCGTTGGATGAATTCATTTAATTGGAGGGACTAGTGTTAATTGCGCTACCGACCTTATAATTTCCTGAATGTATCAATATAAGTACCATTGCTGAATATACTTCAATCAACTAAGCATTGTTTATTGCATATTCTCTTCCGACATATAAAATCTTCGTGACAAAGGCAAATTAACGGCTATAAAACATCACATAGAGGTGTTCCGTAACTGAAATGGATAAGAGTATGGCATGTTCAGCAATGCCAGAGGACCATATTAAAATTCACTACATATTTCATAATAAAGAACACTTACAAATGATCACATTTAAGGGTCTGTGTCATAAATTTTAATTACGTTGATATATTTGTGTATTGATTTAAAAATATATAGTATACCAAAGCATACCAAAGACCTAACGAAGTGCTGTAGAGTATTACCTCTCCAGAGCGGCCCTCTCTTGAGCAACAGCCTCCCAAAGGGTGTTATCTTGAAGAGGTTGCACTGTATGTTACATTCAGACATACCTGAAATGCGAGTCTAATACATAGCCTTTCATAAAGCCAATCCTTCTAAAAGTACCATACACCATCACGGTGTTTCTTATCTGGTTCTGTATCTGCAAAGGATCCATAGAGAAGAGATTCTTAGGAAACAGAACCTGTGGTAAGTCAAACATTTTCATTCTTTATTAAATATAGTACAGTGCAACCTATCTAGGGCGACCCTATAAAGCAACAACCTCCCTTTAACAACAGCATATTTTTTTCTTTTCCCAAAGGGTGTTGCTTTGAAGAATTTGCACTGCAGTAAAAACAGAATACAGTAAAACCTCGTTATCTCGAGGTGTCAATGGAACAGACTAAGTGCTCGAAATAAAAGTGGTACTCGTAATAAAGAGGTGTTTGTTTGTTGGTTGAAAATTACGCATGACTAATGACTAAAATTGACGGGACTTTAAAAACTCTTCGAGATAAGTCGTAATAATGAAGTTTTTCCGTACTTAAATCCTTGTTCAACATATATTCAATTTTCTGAAAGGGAAAAGAGTTTCAACAAAATAAATTATACGCCTGGTCTGTACTCCGTGTTCTTCAAGAAAATACCAATCAATAAGGTTTAAAACGCATTATGCCTGTTTAATTAATTGCTTTAATAAAAGTTTAAATTCATTTTGTTTATCATTGGTTGTACGGGCATAAATTGTTCACCAATAACTGGAAGGAAAACATTAAAACAATTAACATGTTATCTAATCTTTCTACATAGAGCAAGCTCATAGCAGCTTTTGCTAACTCTAAAGAAACTGTTTTATTGTTTAATGACACAAACAAATTGAATATCCATTATTCTTCGAAGAAATTATTATTATCGTTTTCTTATTAGGAGTAATCTGATACATTTTAGAGATATTCTAATCCTTTGAGTAAGAATTCTTGGAAAAATTCCGAGCTGGCGGTCCAATGTCCAAAATTAGATTCACAGCGAAGATTCATCTTCGAAAACTCACCTAAATCAATACAAACTATTATGTCATTTTTCAGAAATGATATTGATTTTGGATCATAAAATAAATGCCACAGAGAAAAAGAAAAAAGTGTAGCTTTGATCACAGAAGAGTAATACTTACGGCAATATTTAATCTAATATTTGTGTCGACACTTCGGAGTGTAAAGATTGGTAAACTATGTCCCAGACGATCGTTGTTCCAACTTTTTTTTCTACAGCTGTTCAGCGCTCATTAAAGCCGATTGCCAAAGACGAGAATAAACAGTTAACTTTTATACAGTTGTACTTTTATAACTAAATACGTTATTGTATTTATCTCTCTAATTTTTCAAGACCTTTATGCCTAAGGAAAACCATTAAAATCTTTTATTGTACATTATAACCGAAATTAAACCGCCCATTTCGTGATCAGGTACTTCTATTAGATTTCTTGACATAAGGACACCTACACGAATGACACAAATAACTCACATATTTCTGTATTTCATGTTCTTAATACGTCTACCTATACTTATCCCCTGTCGCAAGACTAACGTCGAATTGATATATAATGAAATATTTTGTGTGTCTGCGTCTTAAAGTGAAAAAACAACAGATTGTTCGTCAGAGGATGTAGTCATCTCTCCAGGTGATCACTCATGCCAAATGTTATTAAAACAGGATCAACTGTAACATTGTGTTTTGATGAATATTAATACCCAATGGGATTCCATTAAGACAGTTATTTGTGCAACCATAAATTCTTTGGGTGAATACGACTGTGACAAATTTTATGTGAATCTTCACTATTAGCAATAAAGGTGGTCAGCCTATCATTTCCTTCAAAAATATCAAACCAAGAAGATGGGTGAAGCTGAAGCACTACTTGAGATTCTGATATTATTCGGTTTACCAACAACCAGCCTATCTTAGTTTGAAACTCTTCGTTATAAGTGCACGAACATTTATTGCTGTAATTCTGAAAACAAATATTCTCTAATCCCGACCTCATTCAGAAAACATTCACGATTAGCAATAATAAGCACCCACAGAAGCACGAGAGCTGTGAGCTTATTTAATAAATATAAAAGATGACGCATTTAAGAATGATTTACAATCTTGATTTTTCGTTAAAATTAGATTTTTATAATCAATGAAACAATTTTGTGTTTTTGTGGTACGATATTGCTGAGAATAAAAATGAATAAAAGTAGTTACGGTCTGATATCATGACTCAAAGAAACACCATAACAAAGGATGTGTAGTTCAAAGTCAGCCGAATATTCCTATCTCTTCGTCAATATCTATTTGATCGGTTATATTTCGCTAGTCGCTATTTTTGCTATTACTAGGAAAATTAACATTTCTGTGTGCGCACATGCTATGGCACAGAATTCCAGGGACACCCGCTGACAAAGGAAATCCTCGGAAGATTCTTTTTCCAACTTCTTATATTAAAAATCTAAAAACATAAAAAAGTCTTTTAGAAAATACGGACCAAGATCGTTCGATATTCCCCGCCTAAACAAGTATTATGCAGTATGCCATTTAGTATTTTAGTTTCTCATTTTACTAAAGATGTTTTAGCATACGTGCATGTAAAAAGTTTATCTGCATCGGTGATTGCTGTAGGTTTGGAAATATTTGTAATTTTATTACAAGCATGTTCGGAAATACACACAAGAGTAAAAGGAGTGATGCTTTAAGCATTACGCTCCCATTTCAGCGTTTTATATGTTTTATGATTGCATTTTCCCATGTAATGTTCAAGTTTTAAGCAATTAGAAACTTTAATTACAAAGCGGGCTGATCCAGTTTCGTTAACTTGTTAAATTTTGATACCAAAATACACTGAACACATAATATTGAAGTAGGCCTACTTTTAAATTGTAAATCTTTGTAAAAAGTAACATCAAAACATTTTTACAACTTAAAATAGTAAAAAAACTTTTAAAATACTAGTATTTCATTCACGCCGTAGTATTACAGCTTTGACATAAGATGCCTCGTCAATATTGCAAAGCAATCTCACGATGATAGCAAAGTATAAGATTATCTAAAAACGATACTGCAAGAAGGAATTGTGGTGATTGATCGAAGGAGCGGTGCCAGGGCAAAGATGCGATGTAAAATCTCCCCTTAACGGGTAGGGATCATTTCATGGACTTAATGTAAAATGAGACAGCACTGCCATGCAATCCATTGTTTGGAAAGATCTTTCATTACTTTAACTTGAGTCTAAATGCCATTTAAGGCAGATGATTGAAATAAATATCATGATACATAGTTTTAATGCTTTGTCTTATCGAGGATAAGCCATAGAAATGATACCCTTGACTTTCTACACATTGCTACAGAAGAAATAAACAAGTTAACATCCACGCATTGGTTACAAATTACAAAACTATCGCAAGATGGCTCTTACACCGTATTAATCAGTCTGGTATAAATGAGTTTCAAACGCAAGACGAATCGTGAAAGGACAATTTAGAATGAAAATGAGATTAAATGCGGGCGTAACATTACTTGTTTGTGTCTAAAAAGCGACAAGGATGTCTTGTCTAACCCCTTTGTAATACTACACGAAAGCGCTTTTGATAAATTCGGTAAATCATAAAAGCACTGTTTTATCGCGTTTGATTATAAACAATTGTTTCCGTTAGCATTTAATGTAATGCAAAAACTTTAAAATGACACAATTTTAAAGTAGTTGGAGGACTGTAATTCTACGTTAATTTCAGTAAATAATGACATATTCTAGTACGATTGCGTCTTATCTTTGATATTTGTGAATAATGCGTACAAAGAATTCATCCTGTCGTTCTGACCTTTATCAGACCTAATCTGTCATACAAAGACCATAGAACTAGCTTGAAGGGTTGATATAGATATGTCGTGGTTTAAATATATTGTTGTTGGTGTTGTAATTAGTGTTGTTAGAGGTTATCTACTTGATGGTGGTATAACATTATTGCAGCACGTTCCATCCTTACCTCAGTTCTCACAGAATGGTAAATCTATAGTGCTGGTGGGTGGTAATCTATGGGACAATAATACAGAAATATATGATACAATTGTACGCCTAGCAGTAAGTATAAAATTTAGATTTACTTTCGACTGCATGCAATTTTACAAATTTTACAATCTGTTAAATACATGAAATGAAAGAAAACTTCTTGGATTAATGTGGATACAAGTGTATACCACGAGATGATCCCGGTCAAGTACGTGAAAGAACATACCGTTATGCCCTATACGGTAAAACCTGTGAACAAAGGCCACCTTGGGAAAGACAAATGTGGCCTTTATTGACAAGTGGTCAGTTAGTTGTAAACAACCAGTGATGTTTTTCCAAAGAATGATGACCTTTATTCACACAGTGGTCTCTATTCAGTGGTGGCCGCAAACAAAGGTTTGGCTGTGTATATATTTACATTATTTTGTTTTCCACTGTGGTAGGCGAATCAATTTATCACTAGAATAAATTGATCATTAATTTGTTGGCGGAGTCGCCTAACAACAAAGGTATACCAGAAATATGTTTTACTGCGGAAACCGATCAACTCTTGAAATCTACGCTCGGACAATAACTACTTTTAATTTCATTCATAAACGCGTATGAACGCATAAATATGACAATACAACAGAATACATGGCATACGTTAATCACTAATATTCCATTCACGGAACGCCATCTTTATTAGCATAGATATAGTACATTACCTTAAACACGGTCCTGGAATGCGTAACTTTCGTACGCAACATTACTTTGTACTAACTACGGTAGCAAAATAGTTTGCGAAATTCCTCTGCAGCTATCTTTGTCGTCGGCAGACAAACTCTGTCAGTTACATACTGCACCCTATCCGGCAAATAGAAGCGCTCTTTTGGAACGATCATGCTACAAATCGTTGAAGAAAATATTCATGCAGATAGAAAACCATTTTAATCTTCTTGAGAAAATTTATTTTTTATCGAAAAGTTGCTCGAAACATGGCGACAGACTTTGGATGCTAAAAAACCTAACAATTCAAGGAGAATCGTAGTCTAGAGGTTGAATGTCCAACCTCTGATCCGGAGGTCCTGAGTTCGAATTCCGGCTTCCACGGGTTTCGTCCATAAACTTCACAATCGCATTTTTCGGACGCAGTAGTGTAGTGTCTAGGAAGCGGATTCGAGCATGATTAATATAAGCAAAATTGCTTGTTTCGCGATCGAGCTAAAATAAATTAGTATTAACTAAACAAAAGAGAAAAGAAATTGTGCAGTATATAAGTTTCTGGAGATCTTTGTTTCTAAATGATATATATGTAAACTAAAGGGTTTCATTTTTTACACAGGGAGGAAAAGGTGTTGCCAAGATAGGAATAATAAATGCCGCGAGCGCCGATCCGGATGATTCCTACCAGTATTACAGGGACTTATTTATTAAGTTCGGGGTTTTAGAAGCTAATCGAATCCCAATAGATTTGAATCATACATCAAACGCAGCAGACCAAACGACGATAAATATCATCTATAAACAGACAGGGTTCTTTTTTGGCGGCGGAGATCAGGCGAGAATTATAGCATCGTAAGTCACCGGAAAATTTATCATGAACATTCAAGATGATTGCTTATTTACCATGAATTAACTTGAATTTTAATGGCAAATAAAAATAACTACAGTTAATTTATAAAACATTGAATTGCTTATCGCCAAGGAAACCTAGTTGTGGTGGTAGCATAATTAAAATACGGTTTATTAGAATTTTACTTCACGTTAGTGTCCAATAACAACAAATGCTGATGTAGAATTAAGATACGGGAAGCTGTATGTTTGGTAAACAATCAATGAACTCCAGACAGAACAACACAAAACAGATGTATTTATCAATAAATTATGATCATTTATCATCATTTGCAATTGTTTCGTGGGCATAAAATTATACCCTATGTTATCAAAAGAACAGATCTTTCTTCAGTTCAATTCCAGTACTTGATATTCGGAGCCAGCGAGTAACAAACTTTGATAATTGAAGTTTTACTGAATCCTTTTCCGTAACAATTAGAGTGAAACTGATTTGCATTCATAAAATTATTCGTGTCAATAGGTTCCTCGGCGTGTACGGTGACTTTAGCCCAGCTTTGATTGCTCTACACCAAATGTTTGATAGTGGAGCGGTTATTGCAGGAACCAGCGCTGGTACCACATGTCAGACAGCTAATTATATGATCAAAAGTAGGCTATTAATAGTATTTCTTCATTCATGAATTATTTAAACATGTGCGATTTTACTAAAAGGCGTTTCATCTATAACATGTAACTTAGTGCAATAAAGACAATGGCGATGTAGGGCCCGAGTGGTTTTGTCAGGCGCAACTGGTTTTGTCAGGTAATGACGAGTTTCTGTGGGTTTTTCGAGCGCACGTGGTTTTCTAGGGTGGAAGTGGTTTTAATGTATACAGGTGGTTTTGTCGGCGCTTGTAGTTATGACAGGTGCAAGTAATTATGACTGATACATGTGGTTATGAAGGGCGTACTTAGTTATCTTTTCTTATTATCATTCTTAATTTGTCTTTTAATCATGGTGTCTTCCAGAATTCACATACATAAACAAAACAATAAATAGAAGTATATACCTTCATTAATTATCATAAGCAATCAATAAAATTGAAACAGAAAAGTGAGGCTTGGAGCCTCAAAATGCATAACAAATAATAACAGCCAATAATAAGAAGCTCCTGATTTGAGTTCACTTTTCTCCGAAAGAACACGGCAATTTTCTATCTACAGTGTCGCAACAAATTTCTGTATTTTATTTGTTTGATACTGCAACAAAGATCAATTCGAAGTTATCGGGATATCGTAAATCTGAAACAAACTATGACTTTCATTTGATATAATTATATGACTGGATGATGACGGCAGTAAAAGACATTTAAAATAAGTTACGACTAGACGTGAAACGACAAAGAGGGCTTGGTGACCGAATAACCTAGAGGTCTTAAATCGGTATTGTGCCTTTGGCTCTATAAATTTGACGTTCTTGGGAATAAAATACGTTAAATTTGCTGTGAAAAGCATCAAAATGTCGGTCAAAGAAGGAATTCTCTCAAGAGATTCGTCGTTACGAAGGGAAATACAGTGCAACCCCTCCAAAGTAACACCCTTATGAGAAGCAAAATTATGTTGTTGTTTAGAGGTTGTTACTCTAGAGAGGTTAAATTCATAGTTAAATCGTACAGTGGGAAAAAATCATGCTGTTGTTGAAGGGAGGTTGTTGCTCAAGAAGGTCGCGTTAGAGAGGTTGCACTGTACTGTATTTTATAAGAGTGAAAATGTTTGACTTACCACAGGTGGTGTTTCCTATGATTCTCTTCTCTATGGATCCTTTGCTGATACAGAACCAGATCAGAAACACCGTGATGCGATGGTGTATGGTACGTTTGGAGGGCTCGGCTTTATGAAAGGCTATGTATTAGACTCGCATTTTAGGTACGTCTGAATGTAACACACAGTGCAACATCTTCATAGAAACACCTTTGGAATAATTATGTTGTTGTCTTTGAGAGGTAGTTGCTCTAGAGATGATAAATTAAAGGTTAAACCATACAGTGGGAAAAATCAAGCTGTTGTTGAAGGGAGGTTTTTGCTCAAGAGAGGGCAACTCTGGAGAGGTTGCACTGTAGGCCTACATTCAAATCTGTCAATAAATAATATCCCTGGTGTAAAGCAAATTGTTCACTATTCAAAAGTGGTCTTAGCGTATACTGTGTCTTCGTTTCTAACTTTTTTTATTTTATTATTTACTAGTCTATGTCTATGAGAGTAGCAAATTTTTCAAAGATTAAAGAAAAATCCATTTCTATGGAAACTCACGGTGAAAAAGATGCAAAAATACAATATTTATCTAATTGAATAAGGAAAAGTATGAGACTGTGCAATATTTAATGTTCTATTTATCAACAAGGTCAACAACTCTTACAAAACTTCAAAATGCGTCCAAAAAATCAAAATATAGGTAAGTATCAAAGAAATAATAATGATTGGGCATACTGATTCTATTAAATTAACATTTTGATCAGCAATGAGTAAAGATACAGTACTTTAGAAATTTCATTTTAAGCGGTTGTTGACCAAATAAATGCCTCGTTCAATTTCCTTTTATTTCTTAAGTAATCTTAAAGTCAGTAACAGATACGACGAATTCACGTGTTTATTACATAGTGCAAAATATCATAAAATATTTCGTGTAAACTTAAGACAAAATCTTATAGGAACAAACTATTAAAATAATGAAATATCTAAATATACCAGTACGTTTAACTCCTACAAAACATGATTCAATGTATCTACTTTTGGCATGGCAAACGAAATTAAAACCCGTTGCGTCTCAGTCACGTGATGACGTGAAAAAGACGACATCGTGAAATTTAAATTTGTAGGCATGATACGACTAAATTTTAACGCTAATTGTTATCTACACATACCGGTTTCTTAATAACTAACAACTTAAAGTAGAAGAACAAAAAATGATATAAAACGGCGTAGTTTAATACAGTCGCTGGAGTATCTTGAGTATAATTGTTTTATATAGTTTGTTCAATCTATTTGTCAATGCATGATAACTGCGTAAAACTGAAACACATCATTTATTTGATATTTATTTGGTATTAATATATTAACAACATTACAATCCTCAATCAATCTTATCCAGTCCTTTTTTTCGTTCACTTCTCTTGATAAAAAAATTAACATTCCCTGTGACATGGTGATACCTGGCAGTGTTAGACCTTTTTGCAATCTCAATAATTTAATTAATATGTTCGATCGAGACGACAGGGTCACACGTAAATATGCCAGACTAATTATTGATGCAGTATTTTGATTGCTGAAAGAAATCGTGAGGAACAAAGATACCAGACAGGGTGTCGTTTGATAGACATATCTTAGTTAAGATAACGGTTGGAACATACCATCCGTTGTTTATGAAGAAAATAATGTTATACTCAGTCAATTGTCTTCTAGCCCGCTGTTGGAGATAATTGATTAAAAATTGAAAAATACTTTGCTGGTATGAGTTTCAAGCCAAAGTAAGGCTGCCATTGCATTTTTGGCTATGGCACGACGCTGCAAATATACGCAAGGTTTTGGTACTTCTTTTATTTAATTTTGAATATGACTGGTTTGATTTTCAGCCAGCGTGGTCGTGAAGGGAGAATGATTCGAATGTTATCTGACACAAAAGTAATGGCTAAAGGTACAAGTTATGGTATTGGTATAGATGAGAACACAGCATTGGTCGTAACTCATGCTGACACAAATATTAGTCGTGGAGAAGTGAGTGATGGCATTATTTATACAATAAAAAAGTTAATACCCACATGTGAATAAAAGTTGTCTGTAAAGAACAATACTCATTAATTGATTGATATGAATATCAGGTTAATCCGAATATTGGCCAGTTGTGCATAAAGGCTATTTTCTTATCTCCCTTTGGTATCTGTTCCACAAGGTTTTAATGCTTACAATTTCAATGAGGTTAAACGTCGCACCAACAGCCAGGGTCGTTTGGATACTTTTCCAGTTTCAAGAAAGACCCTAGGTGTACACCTGGGTAGAACCATTGACCTTCCGTCAGCTAGCTTGGCAGCTTCTTCACTCGTGAAATGTTCCCCGAAAGGGATTCGAACTCGCGATAATGAGGGACTAATAATTACAAGTTACTAGTCAGAGACCATAACCACTCGACCACGGAATACCCTATTATAGACATTAATCGCACATCATTTAATTCAATGTACGCTGTTTTCTCTATTCCACGTTTGTATTGACGTCTCACACAGTGTTTCGGACATGACGTCACAATGATTTGATGTTAATGATTCTGATTTACACATTGTGTCATGTTTTATTATGCTCAGGTTGTGGCGGCGTGGTGTACACATCATGTTTTCATCATATGAATCAAAGTGTGACTGCATATAGCTAAATGCACATGTTCTCCGAAGTAGAAATTGAGTCATAACCGTATCGATAACGGAGAACATGCCGTATGAAAACTCAGTTGTATATACATGTATAATGGTAATTCTGGTTGATTTGGTGTTGCCAGGTGGCGTTCGACTAAACAAAATTGAGAAATTTTCGGAGGAAAAAGATGAAATATTTGCTTCATTGTTCTGAATTGGACTATATGTTTATTGGTTATGTGTAGTATAATGTATTAGCTATCTATATACACCGTTTCTTAGAAATGTGAGTGATTTCTGAAAAAGTTATGCAGTGTTAAACAAATTTGATGCAGAAATTGTCATTTCGGAAGTTGTAATCCTTGTATATGTATATATATGTATGTGTGTGTTTGGTCCGTATGGTCATTTTAGGCCTAATACACCATTATACATCAACGCGCTTGCCCCCATTGCATACAGCAGCTCTATATTTTATCGCTTTTCAGTTTTATTTGATAGATGTACGCTGATTGTGACGTCACTTAATCGTCATTTTATTCCAGGTTATTGGTGCTAGTGGTGTGACAGTTTTTGATATCTCAAAATCACATATTGTTCAGGATTCATACTACAACATAGCTGATGTGTATATAACGTACCTCACACACGGTGATTCAATGCGCCTTTACGATCGTGACGTCACGTTTTCATCCCAGAAATCTCCGATGTTAGGTCACGAAAATTATGATGACGTGTTAACAACTGATGACGTATTCTATGGCAGTAGCACTAACAGCCATCGCAAACCGGAATTCGTCCGGATAGCTACAAGTGTATTTGACTCCAAACATAGTATGAAAACTTACGGAACAACTTACGAGGGACATCCTAGATTTCGAGTAGACATGTCAGGAACAGGACACGACGCTGAGGGTTGGGTGGAGCGTAAAGGCACATTTCATTCAGATATTACATCCTACAAAAATCTAAGGATTTCAATCTCCGACACAAATTAGCTAGATCTATAATGTTTTGAATACATAAGTTATGACTTGTATGGCTTTGAGCTTTTCAAACGTAGACGTGGTTAAGACTTTTACTGAGTAAAACTTGTCCAAAGAACAATAAATTGTAGGAATGAATTGTAGTATTGCATTGTTTCGACATTATGGCTAATGTTAATGTTTAGAAGTCTAGACAAGCGCATAATTATTTACGTGATTGGAAGTCTACCATAAAATTTCAAAATCACAAAAGCACGTCGTTAAAACATTAATGGATATAAAGTTAAAACGTCTGTAGTAATAAAAGCGACATGATAATTATTGTAAATACGTTTTGCAAATGCATATAAGTAGCTGTTATTGGTAAAGAAGGTTTAAAAAGGTGTCCGTCTGTTCGTTCGAATAAGGTTTTAGTACAATTTACCTAAATTATCGCGATACTATCATAAAACGGAACTGTAAAATGACTAATACTCTTAGTTAACATCTAACATAATACTGTATTCCTATAATTCTGTCAGCAATACTCAGCAGCCTACATTATGTTAAAGGTAGAGACGGACGTAATGAATTTATCAAATTGAGACTGATTAAAGGGAGTGAAAGTACTGGTTTAATGACAGCCTAAGAATATTTCACGACAGCTAAAATACGCCAGCATATAATGGATAATATTACCAGTCTCTGACGTAGCGTATGAAACAGTAAAACATAAATAATTGAATCTGTGTTCTCTCAGAAGTTTTAAGTAAAAGTATGGTCTCTTTACAAAGCAGTCATTGATTGACCCGCGGTTTATTTTTGCAATCAGACTAATACGACATCAAAGCAAACACCAATGTCACAAGTTGATCAATTGCACAGAGCTACAACTAAAGTAATACGATCGTAATCCGTTAAAACTCTGTGAAATTTCACCGAGTACAACTACTCTTAGCATATTTATAAACGCGCAGTTTACATGGGTGAAAATTGAAAATTTTCAAAATACCGGAAATCTTAACCTTGGTACCGCGGAAAAAATAAAAAAAACAGTAGGTTCCGGATCTGGGAAAAACCGGATGTTCCGGAAAATTCAGGAAAACTTAAAACCATAAGTTTATTACATTGGATGGTGTAAAAGGCTGTTTTACGCTGTTTTACAGCAATTAAAGCAGGTTAATCAATTTAGACATGTGCTGCATGAACGCTGCTGGTTTTGCACCTGGAAATCAATGTGTAGAAATTGGCAGCATAAAAATATTCCATGAAATAACATTAAATATTTCATTACCTATTTCAAAACGTTAAAACAAAACATTTTTATTTCATGAAGTATAAAGTGGAATTATTCTAGGTCAATGAATATTAATCTTCTACTCTCTATCAATCTAATTGTCAATAAAAAAGATCATGTATCAAATGGATTAAGCATGATTTACAACACAGAGACATTGTTACGTCCTGAGGGTGTTTCAGAAGTCAAGTTACATTTCCTATACAATGTATTCAGCCCTAGATCCAGATCACGTGATTAAGAGCTTTTATAAATGTCATTTTCTTAATTAGGTTCGGTAAGACAATCATCAGATTCTGGAGTCTGAACAGTTTGAATGTCAAATCATGTGAGACTATTATATATAATGTCATAATCTGAGTTGATAACCAACTGCGTAATAAGGCTATCACGTGACCAAAGACTGCTCAACTCAGACGTGAAGGCTTAATAAAACAATAAAATCAAAATTAAGGCTAACTGTGCATATAGCCCATACCGAGTCGGTCATTAAAGCCGCGTTTTTTCAAGTTGTACCATGATTTGTATTTTATTCAACCTAGACGTTCATATACATGCAATGTATTACATTTATGCATTATGAAGTATGTAAAATTTTGTAAAATGACATGAACCACGCATTTCTCCGACATATCCTATATGTGTATTATTTCATTCAGGAGCAACTTGTCACGTTATGTTTAAAGCCGGACGAAACAGTCAATAAACATTTCAATCTCTTACAAAAGTACATAATACTTGCAAGTTATTCGCATTTTGAAGTCCCTATTAATATTATACCGTTGTGAAAGAAATATGGCTTATAGAATATAGTACTTAGACTGCAAAACTGACTATAAACTTTGGAAATACAACATAATATCAAAACACCAGAATTAGAGGAAAAACATTGCAAATTCGCGTGAGATTATCACGTGATTCACGGATGATATGGAGGAAGTTTCGTGTACACGATTTTTAATCCCAAGACCCGACATCGCGGCCAGGTGGTTACAGTCTTTGACTAGTAATCTAGAGCCCCTCACAACTTTCGAGTTCGAATCCCACCCAGCATTGGACAAATTCCACAGGTGAGGTAGCCGTTCAGCAAGCTTACGGCAATCAATGGTTCTACTAAGGTGCACGTCCGGGTCTTTCTCTACTGTTAAAGAAAAGGAAAGAAAAATCGCAATATGTCCCTGGATGTTGGTACGGCATTAAACCCCAAAGAAAAAAATGACCTGATGTATACGACATGTTTGTTTTTACAATGTATGAACTTCGTATAAATCATGCTACTAGTACGGATATTGTAAAGTTACAGTAGTTGTATAGCGGACAGTACGAAGGCTTGGAATTATTCTATACATAATCTGATAATCCACTTCCACGAGGCCCGGATCACTGAAGTAAAATCATGATGGATGTATTTCTGCCAGTTTCGGCGACTTTTCCAGCTTTTACGGTGAAAGAAGACCCTAGGCGAACCACCGACCTTTTCACACGCGAAGCTCGGTAGAGATTTGAACTCGCAGCGGTAAAGGGCTAATGATTATTACATAACCACTAGACCACAGAGGATCCTAAAGAGAAAACCAATAAAAGAATCATGTCGATGGTTTTAAAAACAGATGATACGTACAGCAATTTTCGTGATGTTAAGTGTACATGCATTACATTCATGTATAATTGCTAAGTACAAAACTAACATATTCCATGGTCAATATTTAAGGAATACTTGTATCCACGACAATAAGCCTGTAGTATAATGAATGAAATCGAAGTGACCACATTATCTTTCTGTATTATTAGATATGTGTAATATTCACACGCGTTGATGAATGAAATTGGAAGTCTGTGTCGTGCTTTTTTCTGGACATAGTTGGTTTAGCAGGACTTTGCAGTAAGACGAATATCTGGTTAATATACGCGAGTGAAGAAGCAAGGCTGTCAACCAAAACACAGTTTATCAGATACGATAAGAACATATAAAACGATAGTACATTAGTTTTGGATAATAATTTCTTAACAAAATTATCTCATTATTTTACATGTATGGCTGCATGTCTTTGGGTACTAAGACATTGTCATACATAACAAGTTTGATTGTCGGCTCCTAAAGGATAAGTTAGTACTGGTAAGTATAAAGTCAAGAAAAACTGGTTAGGTGAACCGACTACCATATACATGTGTAACTGAAAAATTGTTGTAAAACGACGTTAAACCCTTTAAAGGAATGATAAAAAGTATGTAATCATGTGTAATTATATAGTTCGTTTTGGGTGGAAACAGGAAAAAACAAGGTTTCTGTCGAAACATTTATTATCTTATTTCTTGACACACACATCAACAGTTTAGCCTAGTCCTGGTACAGCTCCAAAATCCACATTAAGAGTAGCTTTCAAATCATCAGAAGCATCTATTGCATACAGCGAATACTCCTTGCCGCAATTCATCAGGGCTGTTTAAAATATCAAAGGATCGGAGAAGCTATTACAAGCGAAAACTTCACGGTGAAACGAGGTAACAGTTCATGTGTTGATTCATGTTTAAAACATATTTTCTCAACAGGAATTTAAAACAAACTTTTAAAGCTAAGTAATAAATTCTATGCGATTATTACTGCTTTAAGTCCTCGAACAAACGACACACAATTATGTTTCAGCTTCACATGATGTTTCCACAGTGCTGCGTATGATTAACGTGTGTTCAGAGAAAGTGCAGTGTAAACAAAATTGCATTCATCAACCAGTTTAATACTTTTTGCAGAATTTATTTGCAAAAGTGAGGAAATAGATGTAAACATTGGATCGTTTTGAGAAGATTGAAGATTATGTTTGGTTCTTGGGGGAATTATTCAACAAATTGAAATAAATATTGAATCATTTCGTTAAAATTACCGTTTACAATTACTTTTAAGTGTACATAAGAAGACTGATGCCAGGCTTATGTGTAATAGATGTCCAAAATCCAACTGAGCTGAATCATTGCATCGACACAAAGACGCGGAACGAAATAAATGAATATCGTTATAAAACCGTGATAAAATTGTAAGAGAAAAATGTGTCGTGACAGAAAACTTGAAGATTTAAAAAATATACAATGCATATGAAAAAAAACGTTTGAGCGGAACATACAGGTGAAAAATATAAATTGAATTAAACAATAAGATAATTCAATAACTCAAGTGACTCTTCGTCTCTGAATTAATTAAAATCTTGGTATAAAAATCAATAGTTCAAAGTTAAAGAATTCAAAGTCAATTCTATGAACAATCTAGAAATTAATAAGCATAAATTGTGCGTACTTGACGGACAATGCGTATGTCAGAAACGCCAAATGATCATCTAAAACAAACGTCAAGGCTACTCGTCCTCTTCACATTGCAAATACAGTCAAACCAGTAAAAAGGGCCTCCAAATGAGAGAAAAATACGTTCGTCATGGACTATTGGTCTTTATTCAAAGTTAGTTTTTGTTGATGAAAAGTGATAGGTGGTCGCTATAAACAGGTGACCATTAGCACAGGTTTGACTGTATTGCTGTCTAAGAAGAGGACTCAAATGCAGTTCCAACTGAGCTTTAATTCAAACTGGGTGAGAATAATTTACTGATCATAGGTTTAAAATACCTTTGAACAACTCCATTGGTACGTAATCTTTTCTCATCGTGTCATAAACAAATTGAACCCAATTAAGATGAGTAGTTGTTACCAGTGGTGTTATAGTACTAGACGTCAATGATATTGTCGGTGAAATTGTTACTTGTCTGCGATCAGGTACGTAATCATAGTAATTGTCTCTCACATAACTAGATAGAAAACACATGATTTTGTAAAAAAACAACACCTCACGTCCGTTTATTCTCATGCAGCATCCGTCTTTTTACATACTGCATCACTATGGACGTAGTTAAAAGTGTTGACAATGACCACCATAGTGAATGTAAAAAGATGGTATGAAATTAGGATATTGTATTTAATCTTGGATATAAATGAGCTCCGGTATGTTCAATTCAGTTAGTTACTCATACTGTGCTATCAAAACTACCGGTCTTAGGTAACAAACAGTCTTCAGAACAAATCTGTATGTTGTACAGCACCAAAAACAAATGTTTTGTGAAGAATCATCATTTAGATCAAAACTAAAAGTTAGTTTTATATGAATGAGACTATAAGTCAAACAATTGATTGCAAGATACTTCAGAATTACATGGAATTAATCGTATAAATAAATGTTATTACACGTTCAATCTTGTACAATTATTAGTCTCGACAAATTACAGGCATTATCTCTATTCATGTCCGTAAATCTCTTCTGATACCAATACAAGTCATTTGTTACTAATAATAAAGAGAAAGGGTCAACTTACTGAGCAACATAAATACATCCCCTTTCTGTAATGGAGGACAAAGCTTGCCTCTTTATTGATATCCCGTATGTGGTAACTATCAAACTCAGAGTGAATAGTGGAAAAATCATTGTCAGAGAACTACAGAACCGGAATACAGTAAAATAAAATGTATTAGATAAGGATGTCACCAAGAGATTAGAATTTTTCCCTACAAAAAAACCAGACAAATAGAACATAGATAAGGGACTTTTCCGCTTACTTCATAATGTACGCACTAAAATATGAACATCACTTCAATAATATAACAAGGCATGCATGGATTTAGTCATCATACATACACGTCGACAAAGCACTTAATATTTATGAATATTCAAACGAATCCGTACACAGTCATCGTCGTAACACGATAAATCACTTTCAATATCACGCACGCACGCCACGAAAAAAGCGAGTTTATGCATAAAACTGAGTCGAACTCGCGAGGGTCAATTAAATGTACAATAGCAGAAAAAGAGGCATGTAGATCAAAATAGATCTACGTAGATTGTATGAGAGTAATTTTACAATTTAAATTCATATTTTTTATTTCTGTTCATATATATATATGCAAATTTTACATCACATCATCCAATAAGTATATGTTAGAGTTTACAAAGAAAATATTTCGGAATTGGGTAACATAAAGCGAACGGCGCGTAGCGAAGCAATTGTGATTATTTAATTTTGAATAATTTTCTGAATAAACTCTGAACGACTTAGTGTTATCTCGCTGACCGCATCAGAACACGTCAAACATACACGAACAACCGTACATGTGTATTGTAGCACATTTCTTAATCTTGAAGAAAATTTTTTCATGATTAATTAACCGTCATGGATCACAAACAAGAAAATTTGAAAATTGGAGCCATCTGATTGGCTCAAAATGTAGGACAAACACAAATGAATTATATGTTGAATAAACAGCGACACCACTCGAGCACATTGTATTTGATTTTGTATTATGACCCATGAAGACTTGGCCTGGTCTCTCATTTATGATCATTAAATTATTCATTATCGACGACTTTGAGGCATGTATTTTCTCGACAAAACCGGACAACCACCCAAGTCTTCAAAGTATCAATCATACTGCGTCCATATCACGAGTGTAGCGGAGGAGACTGAGACACCATTGTGTTTAAAATAAATCACGGCAAACGTCACCAGCAGCGTTCACATGATGAATACATTTCACTAATGAACCCTTGCATGCATTATAATATAATATTGCAGGTTTTAATCTATTTTCGAGAGTAAACAATAAAAAAAACAATTAATGACTCGGATGCTAATTTTTAAAAAAAAAACAATGCCAGTCGAAAACGATTTTCATATCACAAGGACGAGTTGGTTGAAATTATGAGAAATGACGTCTTGTGAAATCTCCTTACGACCTTTGACAGCGTCTAAACATAATTGATTTTACAACACAAGCTTCTGAGACAGTCTTCTAACAGTGGTTACCAATGTGAACATCATTCAGTCATTATTCGCTGTCATTTTGTTTTGTACGTCCCGTTTTGTATCATGATGATGATATAACCACTAGATAACGTAGTATTATTGTTTGAGCTTCATAATGGGAGGACACCCCTTTGACAGCGACGTATGTGCATACAGATACAAGTCAAGTGACTACATATACTTGCGCAAAAACGAAAAAAAGGAAACTGTGTGCGGGGGGGTCTATCTAATAAATTAGTCAATGATTTCCATTTTCCGGGTCTTTCCAAACAGGAGATGAAAACACACATCGTACAGCGGAGACGACACAAAATATCAAATACTATAAAGGTATACCAGCACATCACTTCGGGCTAAGCCACGCCACAGTAACATGGTAATTTTAAAATGTCTTAAAGGTTGCGTGAAATCAGGCAATCCCAGGCTAGAAATAATATATAATTTAATTGTCCAGACGGCAACAATTATTTTGTTTCGTAAGTAATTTACACATTATCTTATCTGACAGCTCAATGCTACGTAGCAGTCTATGAAATAAGAATGAACCAATTAAGATATTGCAACACACAACACTGGCTTTCAATTTTCTGTTCTTGCAGTCACAGACAGCATGTAGCCACGTGACAAATTTACTTCTGTTTTCTACCATAAAACTGCAACAAGTTTGACTCATGTTTCATTCACTCGAGTGAACAGTTTCTTGCTCAATCAAATAACAAGCTTTTCAAAATTAAATTAAGGAGATAAAATAGATATTCGTATTAGTTTTAAAAAATGACATATGTCGTGGACAACAAAAAAAGCTGTTTTGATGTTTGTTTGCGTTCATAACCTGAGAACAAAATTACCCTTGCTACACCATCCCGTGTATTTCCTGCTTTTTTGTATTGTGAAATCTCTGCTGAAGATGAACAAACCTACTACCTGGAGCACTACAGTGAAAATGTTCACTAGTGATAGCAATAAATAGTGTGCTTCAATGGATATAAGTATTGGCTTGTAAAGGTTCTTTAAAAAGCGTACAGACTTCTAACAAAAGTCCTTCATGTGTGCCCTTAATTTCTACCCATAAATGCAGAACTTAAAATTTCACAATTCGCAGTTTATTGACAGTCCAGCAACATGTTTAAATAAGACATGAACTGCTATTGTAAAATTAGTTGAACACCAATGATTAACACTATTCAGTCTGAAATAAAGTTCAGAACTTGCATTAGAAGCTTTGTCACTGTAGAT
Source organism: Lutraria rhynchaena (assembly GCA_008271625.1). Taxonomy (NCBI): domain Eukaryota; kingdom Metazoa; phylum Mollusca; class Bivalvia; order Venerida; family Mactridae; genus Lutraria; species Lutraria rhynchaena. The sequence continues at coordinate 1,035,208 of VIBL01000142.1, read as the reverse complement.
AAAAATGTTATAACACATAATGTAACGAAATGGTTCAGTGTTTGGCGGGCATGTTATCTGCATTAAGTTTCGAAGATTCAATTTCACAGTTCCTAGGCTGATACATTACTTATTTAAACTTATTTTTTGGTGAACGACTGTATGTTGTTTTCTTTATTCCCAGAGTATTATTATAGCAGAGTATGAGGGCTGTCCAAAAAATACACGGACAGTGAAATTTGATACTTAAACTTCAGCTGACAGAAGAAATACACACTGCTGGAAACATATATATTTACTTTCTATGTTGTTATAATTTCAATGAAATTGGTTCACTGTGTAGAAAAATATGACCATCATCCAACATATGGTAGGTGAGCACATGGCTTTGATTCTCTCTTCTTTTATGATTACACAGTCAAAAGTTCCTATTACTCATTAATTTCCAGTCTGATTAGGTTTCTGCTAATTTTCTATAGTTTTACTGATCTGCTCCTGTTGAGCAGTTGGGTGATATTTCCAATTCTGTTTATTCATTTTCTAACCCCTATACCATTCCTATGATTTTTGATGTATCACACATCTGTCATATTGAATTGACGTATCACAATGTATAATCTTCGCCTTCCCTATTCTATGTCATCTATGTTGATGGGAAATTGTCACAACTCATGTAATTTACATACACAAACATGAAACTCCAATGTACCATTAAATTCAAATGTGCTATTCGTCTAGCACATCTGTAGTGAAGAATTTTAGCAAAAAGCCAGTCATTCATATGCTGAAATCCTGGTGAAATATCCCTGCCATATCAACTAATACGATGGATTAAACTTACACAAAAGATAAGGCTCAAATGTACTGTTAGGGAATTATGATGGTCTTTCATTGCATTAAAAATTTGAATGATTTTATTAGATTGATGCAACCAAACACCAAGATAATTATACGGCTGCTGTGACTGGAATGAATTCACAAAACAAAAAACTACTGATGTAAAAATGACTTAAAGACAATAAGCATAAACTTTAACCCTTTATTAAATATTATTCATGATCAGTAATAATACAAATTAAGACTATTCAACAAGTTCAGGCACATAAGCAAAAAATTCACAAAATCTGTTTTATATGTACAGTGAAAGAAATAATAGTCTTCTGTTTTGTCTTTTCAATAACAAATTCAAGGGATCATCCATGCGGCACATGAGCTAAAATAAAAACTGATGAAATTTCAGAACTTTTGGAACAGTCCTCATATAAGCAACAAATTGTCTATTACATGTAAGCTAATGCTGTTTTCCATATTTTGGTTTATCACTATATGTTAACCAATAGAATTTAAGCCAACAATATATTACACCAATAGAACAATAAACAGAAGTTAACAGAAGAGGGAGGAATGGTAATTTAACACTCAGTCCCAGCAATGAATGTCCCAAACTATTGTACATCTCTAAAGGTACAATGCCGAAGAGATACAACGATTCAATTGTGGACAACAAGGGCAGTGATGTCCAGTTCCATGGCTCCCTTAACAAAGAAAAAATAAATAGATTGTAAAAGACAGATACATTGTTGAATTCATATCAATAAAACAGAATTCATCAGTCAAAACATTGATCTTAATTAATAACAATAATAATAAACAATAAAAAGTGGGAGGAGTCTAAATGCATATTAACCAATGATATAAACCCTTTCTACCTTTCTAACACCCTGGTATATGAAAATAAACAACCTGAACACTATTGGTCATTTCACCTTTTGGGGGAGGGGTCAAACAATCTCAAATTTATGTATTTTGAAAGGCAGTTTTTTGTATGATAAACAACAAACAATTGATCTTCATTTCAAAATGGTATCATCAGATTATCTTGAAATTACACAGAAAATGCTGGCAAATCCCTCACATACAAAATTTTGCAGACAAAATTTTGAAATTTTATGTAACATTTTGTAATTTTAGCCTTCAGAAAACTAGAATATATCACATTTGTTACCAACCAGAAATTTTGTAAAATACCATATAATCATCTCATCATACAAGTCAGAAAATATTCTTGTTATTTTTCCTCCACCCAAAAGACTCAAAAGTCATAAACAACAATTAAAACAACTGGAATTTCAAAATAATTATGCATGATAGTTACAGAATGACTCATCCTTCACATTATTCTAGTATTCTAAGAAAATGAACAAAATCAGTCAAATTTGAATTATGAAATAGTTCAACTTACCTGTGTATATTTGAAAGACTTGTAAAAGAATATAATGTGGTGAGTACAAGGAGGCATATCTTAATTGGCGTTTCTGAAAGCAATCACAAACAAATATCCAAATTAGACAGTTTTCAAACAATCATTGCCAAAAATATATTCAATGTGAAAATAGTTTAAAAGATCTCATAATGTGCACAACATCTTTAGTTCAAATATATAGTAAGTTTGTAAAATATATTATTACCATTTAGAAAGAAAGTTTGCACTGTGTTTAATGGCATTTTATTCACAATATTTTGGTTATGAACGACAGTCAGTTGACCTCACCTATAGTACCAGGCTAGCTACCAGTACTGACCAACTGACTACTTATCCTTGATCATTATCAACAACGGATTCAAGACAGGAGACAAATGACATAAGAGGTAATAATTGCCTGTAGTAGACATACACCCAAGGTCTACACTGTAATAATCCAATAATCTCAGGAACAATAGCCCAGCAAGTTTAACAACTATGTTAACTTGACAACTGCTCCTGCAGGTTTTAAACTTCTGCAACATATTACATAGACATGTCTCAGCCAAGAGAGCAATTTTAAACATAAAAATCTTGCTATACCTTGTTTGTAAATACAAAGTAAATCATTAATTGTTAAGGGGTATCTTTTGTCTACAACTAAAAGTAAATGTATAGTGTTGGCAAGATTTTCAAGTTTAAAAACTCTTAGCTTAATATGTCCATGAAATAGGCCTTGGTCAAAGTATTACAGTAAATCCTCAATAATGAGACCACCTTTGGATCCAAGAAATGGGAGGTAATAATGAGGTGGTCTCATTGTCAAGTTAAATCATAGAGGAGTTACTGGAAGCTGGTCCAAAAATAAGTGATCATCATAAAAAGGTGGTTGTAATGCTGAGGTGGTTGCTACTTGAGGTTTTACTGTAATACACAGTGGATGGAATAAGATTACTCACCAAACTGTGTAAAAAGCAGAGGAAACAAGGAGTAGTGTCCAACCGTTGACATAATTAAAAATACTTGTGCATCTTTCTTCTTGTCAACAGCTAGTAAACTGCAATAATAAGAATGGATTGTTCCATGCATAAATGGCTAAACTGAGATATGATGAAAGTTCTGACCATCTCAAAGCCAGAATGTCATTATGACAAAAACATCCTGACCATGGACCAGGTAGAAAATTTTAAATTGATATTATTAAAAAGATTTCCAATGAGTTAGCTATGTGACCTAGTTTTTTTACCCAAAATCCAACTAACAATGATTCACTAAGATGGGATATAAGCATGAACGAACAAAATCTCCAATCTAACCTTGTTTTGACCAAGGTTTAAAGGGATTCGATTCCAGATTTATTGAAGCTGTGTTAGATACTGTCTAGTAGTTAGCACCTGTTAATGCTAAAATGTCTTTCCATAACTTAACTAGCTTTAATGATCTGTGCCAATATATTTCACTTGTGCCATTTCAGTACTTCGTAACAGTCATTCTTGGCTTTGGTTGTACTTTAAATCCTTGTTCAAATCACACCTGGGACCAAATGTCATAGGTGTGGAAGCTGCCCAGCTAGCTTACGGAAGGTCAATGGTTCTATCCAGATGTAACCCTAGAGTCTTCCTCCACCGTTAAAACTGGAAAGTCACCAAATGACCCTCAGGTTAACTGTTGGTGCACTGTTAAACCCCACAGAAAAACTATGTTACAATAGAAAAAGCATGCAGGTAAAGATAATCACTTCTGGCATTTTATTTTGAAAAATTAAATTAAACCATTCACAGGTTTTTATTTTAATTTCATTTTTAATGCCATTCTGTTTTTTAGATGTTGTCGTGGTTGATACAAGAATGATGTTTAACCTGAGGGAAGCCATATTGTAATTATAAAAAATATCAATTTTTGATTACTATTCTGATATTCAATAGTTGCAGAGATGCCTGAGGGTAAATATTTATAGAATAAAAACATCTTGCAAATTAAGATATGAAATTACCTCTTTATGCATCAAACGAAACATAAACACACTATAGAAAAGAGAAATCAGTAAAATATAATTATTGGTAATGCAAAACATCAATTCTAATAATGTCATTTTTTCCACTGAAGTAATTTTTAAAGCCATGATCAGTTATACAGATCAATTGCAGCCAAATATATGATCCTTACAAAGAACTGTAAAATAAAAAAATAACCCCTATAGCAAAGGAATGGTTCTGAACCTCAATGGAATGGTGATCATCAGGACGGCCTTCTCATGAACATGCCAACCAAACATGAAAGATCCAAAGCCACAAAGTATAAGTACTCGCAAAAAGCTCTGCACGCCTTTTGGACGACTCCAAAGTAAAAAAAGTGATGGCTGAAATGCAAGAAAATAAATCCTCAATATTAAGACCAACTCTGGGACTGTATAAGTCTGTCTTAGTATTAGGGTGGTCTCCCTATCAAGTTTCAATATAGAGGAAATATACCAAACAAATAAGAAAATAAGTGGTCTTTATAATAAGGTGGTTTTAGTTTTTAGAGTGATTGCTAAGTGAGGTTTTACTGTAGTAGTAAAAATACACTTAAAATGGAAAAAAATCTGTAAAAAGACAAAACATTAATAATGACAGACAAACACTGACTACAAAAACTATACATTTAGGAATTGATATATGAATTGGCACATGAATAATGCATCCATGCAAGATTGATGATAAATCAATGTTAATTCTACGAATGAAAATAAACCAGACACTCAAGGACAATATGTCCAGCCTGCTAATTACCAGACACAGTTCATGCTGGAGACACTGTCTCATCATAGGAAGTACATGCAAAATAATTTTAAAAATCAAAACAATGAGAGAAATATGATTCAGACAAAATAAACATAAGGACACAAAAGAATCCATCAGCTTGATAATAAAGTCAGAGACATGTTTTTATATAGCCACTGAATTTGACTTCTATGTTTTGTGAAATTTCACAAAAAATTACATACTAAAAGCATAACAAAAAGTATCTCACTCAATCTTTGGGAATTTTTCATCATTACATCTTAAACAAGAAAGCTAAGGGTAACATGTTGAGCCCTCTATTGTGAGGAAATGGAGTAGTATTATAATGCTATAGCCTCCTTCTTCTAATGATAGAGTAATAGTCTGGACAAGCTGTTTTAGAACAATTTTTGACATTTTCACCGTAAATCATAACGTTGACCTTTGAGCTACACACAAGGATCGACGGCACAACATGCTGTCTCATCATGGTGAAAATTGGTGCCAAGTTATTTAATTTATTTTGCAATCCACAATTAAATGACAGAGTAATGGTATGAACATGCATAATCCAGAGGGTTGCACACAGACGCACATATATTAAACAAATAGCCATTGTGGTGACCATGCCGAGCTCACTGCAAATGACTCAACAAAAACTATACGAACATCAATGCTGATACACTAAATAAATTAAAAATGAATTTCTTACCATCATAGATATAACAGATAATACAAGGGTAACTAGAGGTGATATTGATGGTAGAACAGTATGATCAAACTCCTGTACGAGTCCACCAGTCATTGTAGCTGTCTCATTTCTAACTCCTAACAACCCCAACTTTACACCTAGAGAATAAGGTAGAATTCAGGAAGAGTAACTTGTATTGATGCCAAAAAAGTCCACAAAATCACAACTTGATGCAATACATTTTTAGCACAGAAGGAGAATTGTAAAATAATGTTCAAATTGTTGGTATTTAAGATAAATGAACACGACATTTAAGAATAAATCTATAAATCATGTTAGAAATTCATCATAATTCAAAATGACCCAGAAAAATTCATAGAATTCAATTATCACTACAATACATATGGTGGAGAGCTAACTCATCCCTGGTTTTAAAAATGAAGCTGTGAATTTACTGAGCCCTTACTAAGCAAATCAAAGTTACATATTATTTGATCTACACGCTGGTATAAAAACAGAAAAAAACAATTCTAGCCTACTACATACTTAGTATCTGAATAAATATCAGTTATAATTCTATCATTAAGAATTGCCGTTTAGTCTGTTCCTATGTACAATACACTATAATTTCTTGTCTCCAGGGTCTAACATTGCACCAATAGCCAGGGTCATTTGGCAACTTTTAATGCTTTAATAGTGGCGGAAGACCCCAGGCATGGGTAGAAATGCCAAAATTCTGAAAGCTAGCTGGAGAGCTTCCTCACAAGTGGAATTAGTCAGATCCTAGACAGGAATCAATCTTATATGGGGCTCAACAAATTTTTTTCCAGGCTACTCGTTCTGCAGGACAACCAGCTAAGGATTTTAACTAGTTCTACAGCTATTTCAACTCGTCCTGAGTCAATTTCTACTCGTAATAACAAGCGGACATGTGGATTTGTCGAGCCCTGCCATACCTGAGAAGGGCTAGTGATTACTAGTCAGTGGCCATAACCACTTGACCACAGATGCCCACATACACTATAAATAATACAGTGTACAGTTCATTATCAAGGTCAATAAAATGGCATCACTTACCAGTCACAGAACAAACTTTATCCATGATATTATACACTGCCCAAAAGTTGGGAGCCCAATAAGCATGACACAGACCTCTCTTGAATGGAAATAATCGTGTTACCAACTGTGGAATCTGGTGCTGCAGAATGAATGTTGGAAGTTTGTAAACGTTACTTTGAATTTTGTGATTCAGCATATAACAGTGACAAAATACAAGATAGGGTCCATTTCATAGGAAGGTCTTATCTACGATAGCAGATTTAGTGTTACCCCTAATCTGTAAATATCAAGTGTTTTGGCAAAATTGTGTAACATCAGTGAGATTTTTAAGATAAAAAAAGCCATCTTAGCTTAGGCATATCCAAGAAATGGACCCAGATTTGTGACAAAGACAAGAAATGTTATTTTCTTGCAGAAGCAAGTTTTGCAACTGTTGGAAATTAATTAATTTTATATAATGATTACTTTAATATTTAGAAAAGGAAATATCCCCAGGGCTCCAAGTTCTAAAATTTTCAAACTTTATCTAATTTGAAAATCAGTATTCCGAACAGAATTTCAGAATTAATAGTTTTAACTTGAAAAAATTATATTCTTAGCATAATACATAAATATATGTAAGAACTACTTTCAAAAGAAACAATACGGAAACATTACATAGAAATAGTTCTGTTTAAATCATGAAGAGCTGAAACTATTCATCCATAGAAAATGACTATCAACTAAACTGAAGGTCAGCCCTTGTATACTTAATTACTTATTCCAGAATTTCGACCAATCAAATTGTAGAATTGTAAAGACTATGAACATACCAAAATAACAAATGGACCCAACGAGAGAGTGAATACAGCAATAACAACTGTACCGAGGTCAATCAATCTTAGAATAGAAAAAGATCTCCATCTTAAACTGTTATCTGAAAGTACAATATTTACACTTAAAAATGTGTAGCACTGAAACATCTAAAGAAAATAATACTGTCCAGATGATAGAGTCTCCCTATATGTAAGTGATTCAGTCAAAACTGTTTGCAGCCACTTCCATATAAAGGCCATTCTTTGAAAACTGTCATTGATTACCTAGAACAAACTGACCCCTGAATAATGGCCATCAGTCAATAAAGGTCAAATTTTGTCTTTCCCAAGGTTGACCTTTGTTTACAGGTTTGACAGTATTATCATTATTCATTCATTATTGTATGTTAAAATTGAAATAAATCAGAGCTAATGCACCTTTGTAGAAGGTGTGGTACCTAAGTCAGGAATATGGTGATAAGGTTTGTAATCTCTGGGCTATGTTTACATAACAAAATGTGTTTGAAACCCAAACATCTAAAAAACAATCTGTATAGCTCAAATAAATATTTGAACAAAAAATATTACATTTATCACCTTACTTTTATTAATACCATACATAGGTAATATTTTAAGTATTTTTACTACAATCATAATTCAATATGAAGTGCACTGTTATCTTACATTAATTCAGGTTAATTAATTATTTGATTAATTAAACAGAACAGACTCATGGTTCAGAAAACACTACATATATATAGCATCCAATGTTTCTTTGGGTCAGGACCAAGCTATGTCAGCAAGTTATGCATCATAAAAATTCAAACAACAATGAAATAATCTTACCGTCGTTACTCCGAAATACGTAACACCGTAAGAGATAGACGAAGTACACTGGAGCAATGTACAGGTAGATATGCTTGAAATTCAACAACATGGCAAACCAAAATGCTGCAGACATGTTTCTACCCTGAAATTTTAGGATTTTTGTATTAATAGTGAAAATTGAATTAAAACAAGAGCTCTGCATAGCAGCACCAACGCCAGTCTGTTTTTATCATTCTATTTAATAAGCAATTTTGACCAAAATTCTAACATAAAAAGGGGCATAACTCAAAAAATATAGTTTTCAGAACAATGCACATTGTCTTGCAACTGTGCCTTGTCATAGTAATCAAGTACTCCAAATATTGTGTTGATATCTTTAAAAGTCTTTGAGTACCGGGCTATGTTAAAATGTGTGCACGACAACACCAATATGATCATAATAGCATGACTTATTGTTTGAAACGGACGAGTTAAAAAACTTACATAATGAAAATGCTGTAATTATAATGTTATATGTGTACACAAGTCTTGTGGTAAACACAATTTGAATAAAATATATTAGATAGCATTTTTCTCATCACTGAAAAATTGTCCTCATGCACTCAGCATCATCATATACAAAACAGTAAATGAAAGTCAACAACAATGAAACTGACCATTAAAAAAATGAAACTCTCATAAGAAAATTTGTTATTGGTACATTGTTCTTAATTTCAGATCAGTGAAAGCTAATTTAATGATAAATTGTTTGTTCATATGGACTCAGAATTTTTATTCCAGAGTCAAAACTTGTGTTCAATTACATGGATTTTTACTTTCTTGCCTAACAATTAATACATTTAATTAAATAAATTCATTAAAATAACTTACTTGATACATTCTCACAATAGATAGCAATAATATACCATACAAAAATCCATTGTACTGAAAATGTATGTCTATACAGTTAAGGAAAGCATTTGAAGACTGAAAATGAAGAGCACATCATGCATCACTGAGTAAAACTTTATATGACATTAAGATCATTTACATAGCTATGTATTTCCTAACACCACTGGTATAAAGTTTATAATAGCTACAAAACATAATTTTCAAATGTTATTCACGTTGAGAAAAACATTTAAGTTCAAAATCCAATGTTATATTTTTAAAAAAATACCTGATACCTGATATACCCATTTTGTCGATTCAAAAGCCTATGTGGATGGCACTGAGCCACTAGACTGTATATGTGTTGCAAACTAAAGGATACGGTCAACCACAATTAATCCAAAATTGCACAATAAGATTACTGCAAGAACTAGACTTGGGCTCTGTAAAATGTCTTCTTTCTCTGCAGCTGTCTTAGATGATGAGCGAGTCTTGTAAAATCTAAAAATAAATAAACAAGATTTTTTTTCATTTACAAGTTCATTTTAATCAATGGAAATGAACCAAATGACCTAATCAATCAAATTATGACAGTGAAATGGAAATGGCTATATCTGAACCATAAACAAAATTGAGATGATAGGATGGACAAAGTGATAGATTCAAAATTATTTGCAAATTTATGAACATGTATTCTATACTTACTCTTTTACAGCATAGATAAATACAAGGTCAGTAACTATAACTGATAATCTTTGAAACACAACAGTGGCGTAACTTGCATAGTTGACATTTTCTACCTGAAAACAATGCAAGGGAGATTACTGAGTTAAATTTCTGATACATTTTAAGGCAAAACTGTACGTATCAATAATTTTCATCCATCTTTAACAAGTCAATGTGCCATTTTAATGAAGTGTACAATTGTCACCCTACATCAAAAATTGACAACAACATAAATTTTCTTATTAATATAAGGTATAGTTTTCATGAGGTAAATAAAATGTGTGATTTTGTTGCAGATTATTTTGACACAAAATGGTTTTAACTGTATTCATTCATGGTCAATTTCACACACAGACATATTCCTGGAGAGTTACACTACTTATTAATGCAATTCATATCAAGATTTTCATGCCAGAATTTAAAAAAAAGTTATATCTCTTATTTACGTGCATAATTTTATAAATTCAAATAAGGCTTTTAACAGCAAGCAATAAGTCTTAACTCCATTCAGAAGCATCAAAAAGAGAGGAATGAAACAATACCCCACATATAATGTATAAAACAGTAGCTTTTAAAACCCATGTTTTCGGTCTTTAATAATTAATATTGCTTCATACAATACCTTTAACATTTCTGGATCAAATAAGACAGCAGCCTGAGACAGCAAGCATTCAAACCAGGCAAACAAAGGGGGATAATCAAGGGTCCATTCCGATGTAGCCTGAAATGTGGTAATAGTAGCTAACAACTAAATATGAATTAAAACGTGTACATAGAAAATCACTACATGAACTTTTCAGAATGATTTGCTTTTATTTAAATCAAAATTGATGATACTACTTAACTGACTGTTTTTTTTAACAAGTCATGTATCTGTTTACCCAAAACTCTGACTCTAAAAGATGGTTGTCAATTTTAATATGAACATGTGGATTCAACTCTGATTTAAACAATTCAGCTCAATCCCATGATCAGCCATTTTAAACAGGGAAAATACCAGTGTATAGTGTATCATCTTTCCAGAAAGAGACAAATAAAAATTACCTATAAATAGAATCTTACAATCATAAATAAATTAACACCCTTACCTCATAATACCATTTTCTGACAGGTAAGCTGTGAGTTATTGCCAACCAATTTCGATGTACATCAAAGTCTGTAGATTTGCTGTAAAAGATTCATTTTATTATGAATATATAATTGTTTTTGGTTTATTGTCTACATGTACAATTGTTAAGTTGTTGTTTAGTGTAGTTAATGTCTCCAATTAATGCGAAGATTGCAGCAAGCACAGTTTGAATCAGAGTTAAGGCTTTCTGTAGTGCTGTGGACAGTTGGGCAATTGGCAATCCCGATCCAATCCAATCCACGATTCAGCACTTAAAATTTGCAAATTGAACCATGAATCTTTTATTATCAAGTAACTTATTTAAAACATTGCAGCCCTGAAGACAGCTTAATTTACTTTTCTTTTAGGAATTATTTAACAAATCATTGTAAAATGGTTCTATTCTTAAATTCATATGTACTCCCTTTCAATTTATTGATTTAGCAATTTATGGTTTAAGCTTGTGACCCATTCTCTATAAATCCCATTAAACCTCTTAGCAAACAGAGTATACTCTAATGAGACAATATATATTCAGCGAAAAAAGGATCTTTTAAAAACAAAGAAAACAATAATTTCACTAAATATATACAAATAGTAGACCAATTTTTTTTTCAGTCTGTTCATGTGAAGTACTGATAAATGCTTCACTCCTTGGCTTAAGCAAAATTATATCCTCAAAATACAGGATTCAAAGAAGCTGTCTCATTACAGTCTATACAGTTTCCTACAATATGTAATATGAACCATATCTATACAGAACAGAACACCTTTATTAAGACTTGATACAGGATTTTAAATTACATTTTCAATACACAGTGAGGCAGCAATGTATCTGCTATACTTGAGACAAGTACTGGTAGTAATGTTGAAGATAACCTCTTCTCTCATAATTATTGCTTGTAATGAACCCAATTAACTACTTCCCTACAATGTTGAATACCAGGCTTAAATTAAAATTGAATTTGTTTGCCCTTTTCCCACCAACCATAAAAAAACACTGACTTCCTATCTCCAGGCTGTGGCCATGGTCCAGTGGTTAGTGCACTGGACTTGTAACCCGTAGATTCGGGTTCAAATCCAAGTCATGGCAGTTCATACCGTCTATGAAATTTTGACAAAAATGTTGATTTTCTTCCATATGTAGAGAAGTTGATGGCTCCTTGTCGAAAGGTAAGTTAGTACTGGTTAGTATACAGTCCAGGAAAACTGGTTAGGTGAACTGGTTGTCATATGTAACTGAAAAATTGTTGAAAAACGCGTTATACCCCAATGACAATAAGTTACATAAAACAAAAAAAACTTCTAGTCTCCATGTCTGTTCCTGTCTTCCAGTTAAATAGCCATTTTAATAGTTAACTTTGCAAAAGTCATTGACTTTTGAGCGTATGATGCAGCCAAGATATGAAAACATACAATATCCCAAACACTGAATCCTGGTAATGGTGATTATTTGTACACAATTATTCATTTGGATTAGTGATTACCCAAGAACTCAAATACTCATCCCAGCCGTAGCTTTCTGGTAATCATACAGACACGAGGCATAATGCAGGCACTAGATAAAGCTTGAACAGGGTGCTCACTAAATACCAAGAGTGAAGCTCAGGCTAAAGAATGACGCTTGGCTGAATAAAATTTGAAGTCAACAAAATTTCCTACAAATGTAATTTGATTCTTTCAATCCTGAAGAGTCAGAAGCTCTATTTTACTGATTTCCAGAGTCAATATGCCAATTCAGGGGTCCAATGTGTGAAAGTTAAATTTAATAACAAATAACGTTTTACACAATTCTTGTCAGAAAATGAAGATGTTCCTAGTATTTACACAACAAGTACTCGATAAGTTTGACTGGCATTTTTCAAAAACTAAATACCATTTCATTAGTCCGAGAATGATATTCAATGCTAAAACGTACTGAGTCAAAACGAAAACCGGCTCACGAAAACTGGATACGTTCCGTTTAGGATCATTTATTGCAGTGGTTCGATCTGTCTGACACTTATGCAAAAAGCCAAACATTTAATAGAATATTTTCTATCAAACACTTATGAGATACGTTAAATACTCACTAAGCTGGAAGCAGCAACGCCTTAAAACAAGAAATGCCGACTGCCAACGACCAGAAGGCAGCCATCTTGATAGAAATGGCTAACTGTCGGTATCCGAAACAAATCTAAACCGGTGCCGCTCCATGTTGTAGTGTACCTCAGGAATAGGTCGGGATCAGACAAGCTTAACAATCAGAAACAGTTCGAAAAAGTTCTCTATTGTTGTTGATTTCACGCTGTTATTTGCTTGGTTCATCGTTTCAAGTGCTTGTAATACGTTGACATGATCGCATTCCCCCCAATTATATGCACCTCAGTCCATAATATATACGTTTTTCTTTTTATATCGGCACTTAAATGACTGAATCACTCTCTGGTCCATACGCTGAGTGTTACTCGTTGTGTTGGGAGGTAGAAAATGAACTTTTATTGATTTTAAACCTTTCAAACCGGGGTGAGCTAGGCAGTTTTCAATACTCAGTGCTCAGTAGTATCTTTCTTTCTTTCTTTCTTTTTCATTTTCGTCAAATTTAATCCTGGGGTGCTTCAAACTATTTTTTCCAAAATACACCAAACTGGTCGTCCACAGGAAAAAATATGTAACATGAGACACATACTATCATGTTGTTCAAGGTTTGATAATAAATGATGACAAGTTCAAAAAACTTTTTTGTTATGCTCATTATTCGAAAGAGTGAATATGTACTGTCCTTATGACTTCACTTAGTAAATTTAACGACGTGCTATTCTTACGACATCGGATAGTGAATTAATGACGTGCTATTCTCATAACACCGTTTAGTGAATTTAACGAAGTGCTACTCTCACAACACCATTTGATGAATTTAACGAAGTGCTATTCTTATAAAACTATTAGGTAAATTAAATTAAATGCTATCCTTATGACACCGTTTAGTAAATTAAACAACGAGCTATTCTCACAACACCGTTTAGTAAATTTATTGAAGCCCTATTCTCTCGACCCCGTTCAGTAGATTTGACGGAGTGCTATTCTTATGACATCGTTAAGCAAATTAAACGGCATGCTATTCTCACGACACCATTTAGTAAATTGAACAGCGTGCTATTCTCACGACACCGTTTAGTAAAATTAACAAAAGCTATTTTTACGATACCGTTTAGTGGATTTAACGACGTGCTGTTCTTACGACACCGTTTTGTAAAGGTAACAATGGTAAGAATTACACGTCGTCAAATTCACTGAACGGTGTCATAAGAATAGCACGTCAATAAATTCACTAAACGATATTGTGAGAATAGCACGTCATTGAATTCACTAAACGGTGTCGTGAGAATAGCACGTCGTTAAATTCACTAAACGATGTCGTAAGAATACCACGCTACTTATTTACTACGCGAAAATTCATGGATTCAGTAATTTTTTCATTTTAAATAATTTAAATCTGTATCTCAGGTATTAAGGCATTCTCACATCTCCGTATACATATAAAAGATATATGGAAATCTCCAGTGTTTCACGAATGGACAGCAGTCAATGACATTGCTCAAACGAATTGACCAATTAGATCATTTAGATGTACCATTTCCTTTGTTTCAACAGGAACCAGTTCACAAAGTTGTATGCAAGTGACCGCGAACGACAACTTTGGAGAAAGATTCGTTCCTTTTGTGAACTTAAACATGGGCCGGGACCAATATAATTCAATAAACATGGTCAATGCCCAATAGGCCCTCAAGAAAACATAAAGTACTGGTGTGTTTTGAAGTTACAACATTTTCTGTACACATGAGCATGGCGTGGCTGGTAAAATATTAACATAATTATAAGCTGCTAACTAGGTATTCAAAAATATTTAACGTAGTATTTTTTAATGTTTAAGTCTGACATCAAAGATTTTATCAGCAGCTACTATCAATAGAGCAGTTTCAGAATTCAATTATTCAACAGAGCAAGTTTTGTCCGCTTCTCCTATTTTGTAACCCAGGAGAAACTACTGATTGAATTAGAATAAATATCAAAATGTTTAGTGTCAAGCATTCCCAGTATTCAGGCAACACATAAACAGTTTAAACCATTGAATTTTTGTACAAATTTGAGGAATCAAATCTTTGGCTTGATTAGAAGTTCACACAGTGAGTCATAAATCAAAATTAAGATTTTTTATTTGTGTTTAATGAATATACACCACAGATTTACGATGATACTCTATTCATGTCATGCTTCATTGATAGACGTGAATGCAGTTTCAGCGAACACGCAAACTTCATGCAAAATGAAAATCGATTATGCAAATTAAGCGTATATTGACCATTAAAGTGACAAAATGCGATGTAAAGTTGTAGTTTGTAAACTATGAATTCTTCGGAAATTTCATTACATTGGATATTTATACTTTTTGTTTCAGAACTGTGTAAGTAATTATGAATTAATTGATTTGAGTATAAAAATATTTTAAATCATTTGGTGGTATCCTGTTATCAAAATTATGTATACTGTCGTGAAACTTAACATCAGCTGAAATATGACTGAATAATGTCTCGTATATCATATAAGTATTACCAATAAAGTGTAATACTTAATGTAAACAAATAAATCGCACATTTTAATGAGTATTTACGCTATTAATAACGCAAATATTTTCAGAACTAAATGAACATATGTTAACATGACCCAACTCCTCATGACAGTAAACTTGTAGCGTGGAGTGTAGACAAATTAATTTTTTATATAGCGACTCTGAGCAGAAACATACAAATAATTTACCAATTCTATGTTAGGAACCGGACTATCAAATGCTATCAAATTAGATAATCGATTATTCGAAATTGCATCTAAAATTAGATACTTAATGATTCGAAATTGCATCGAAAATCTATATTTTATTATTTCAGATCTATCTCAAGCATGTCCATTCGGTACATTCGGTATAGATTGCATGTATAGATGCCACTGTTTGGACAGTGCTGATTGTGACGACACTTCCGGTCGCTGTACCACAGGGTGTGCTGGGGGATGGGACGGTCCTAGCTGTCAAAGAGGTATTGACCATTTTTCACCTAACAGTCATTCATCGGAAACGGGTCCAGCAAAAAGTTTTAATAGATTATTAATTACAATCATGCTGTTTTAATAATTTTATCATTAGTGAAATGTGCTTTCATAGACAACATGTGTACAACAGGGGGGGGGGGGTGAAATATCAGTTAGATATGTGTCACATAATTATATATGATAACAACACAATCTAAATATTGCGCAATTGAGAATTATGTATAAGAGATTACATTTCACTAATATGGTGGCATATTTCTGCGTACACTTAGCGACTTAATTTTCGTGAAAGTTTTGTTTTCATGAAAATATTTTATTGTCCACTTAATAAGTACGTTTACTATCTGATGAAGAAATCTATCATGAAACATTACTGAATTTTCGTGAAAATGTCTTTTTTTCATGAAAATCTGGTAGATTTTCGCGAAAATATTCTGATTATCTTATACAGAAATATGCCACCATATATAACAGTCCATGAAGCGACCACCCCCCCTGAAAGTAAGTGAGAATGATATAAGAAAAATAAGTTTTGTATGGTGTAAAATAAATCATTCGTTCTTATTGGTGCATGTTTGATGACTTTTCAGAGAATGTTGCATACGGTCGCACTACAATGCAGAAGGAAGGCTCATCATCAGTTAATTCCTCCTATGCAGTGGATGACAGTATACACACATGTTCAGCATCTAAATCTAATGTTCCAGGATGGTGGGCCCTGACATTAGATCACGTGATATCTGTCAGGTCAATAATACTAAAAGCAGGTAAGGCTTGCTATATGTAAAAAAATAGTGGTATCAGCAATAATACCGTCCAAAGCTATTAACAAGAGCCCTAAACCTTTCGTTAAATAATTGTTTGTTTGGGTGTCATTTCCTTATTTGGTAAATATACCTATATTATAACATCTGTATTCTGCGTACATCTAATTAGTTGAAGAAACTATTTCAATTCAGACACCCCAGCCTTAAAAACAGAAGATGTTATGTCAAAATAGAACTGCATTTTTATACGAATAAATGGTGATCACTATTTGATATTTCAGATCAATCAAGTGACATTCACGGATGGAAGGTATACGTCGGAAATTATGACAATCTACTGTCAATGAATCTATGCACAACCTTACGCGTGTCTGGTACTGGAACAACAGCCTTTTGTGATTCTACATTAGAAGGAAAATACGTCAGAGTAGTCAACAGAAAGGGATCAGTTAACATATGTGACATTCAGTTAAAAGGTAGATTAAATTATTTACACCAAAGTCCGTACATTTTTGTTAGTCAAAAAAAGACTTGGTTCCGCTACCGGCTCTGATAAAAGGTAGGATCGGTAGGTAGGGATTTATTTTTTTATTCCAGAATATGACTAACATAATTTTTATTTTGCAAAATTATAATATGATACAAAAAATCTTAGGGTGGGGGCAAAAAAATAGGGTCCGTCAGGGTAGTGGAAACAAGCTAGGTTTTAGGCCTTAGTAATCTAATCTAATCCTGAGGTGTTTCAAAACGTAGACGAAATCGCACGCACAGCAAACCTTTACCCCCTGCCCCTCCCACCGAATAAAAACGATAGACTTTATTATACAGCGCAAATCTTACCACATCAACAATAAGCAATTTGCTTGGAGATATTTGCAAAAGTGAATGCAGTCTAACCTGTGTTTGCAGCCACCTCCGAATAAAGGCCACCCTGTGAATAAAGGCCATTCTTTGAAAACCCATAATTAATTTCTTAGAACAAACTGACCTCCGAATAAAGGCCACATGTCAATAAAAGCCACATTTTGTCGTTGCCTTTGTTCATAAGCTATGAGTTACGTTTTCTTCGTACGTATGTCAAAGTTGTGTCCCTCCTGTTTATGAAATAAGTCAACTAGTGGTTTTGTATACCCTCAGTATGCAGCAAATATTGGTTCGGAGATGAATGTGAAAAGACATGTAATTGTGCAGACCAGGGAGAGGTGTGTGACAGTTCGTCTGGTGACTGTAAAACTGGGTGTTCTCCAGGATGGACGGAACCTGGGTGTCAAACTGGTAATATAATCTTTATTAGACGCGCACAATTGTACTGCATGACATTTTTAATGCCATTTTTATTTGTGCTTTTTTATTAATGTGTGTACATTACACTTACCTACTTTTGCACTAAATCTACAGCATTCGACAGACCGTCAGGTCGCTGGTTCGAAACCCGAATGAGAAACTTGTTTCCCTTAAATGTAGTGACGTATGTTTCTCCTCTATTCGTCGCTCATCAGGTGAGGATGTAGCCAGCAACTAATTGAATATGGGTGACTTGAATGGGTTATTGCTTGCAGGTAACCATGGAGCCTAGATCAGATAAATTGTGTGCCGTGAATACATTTTGCAATTGAAGTACAGTTGATATACGGCGTTAAACCGTATCATTCAAGCAAACAAACTAACATTGCACAATATTTGCTTTATGTATGTATGTATGTATGTATGTATGTATACATCGCATGATATCGACAGGAAGGCAGTCCGGTATGCCGAACAATTATGTGTATCGGTTCGCTGCGATCATACAACTATGTATATAATATTTACTTCAGCTTGCATTTCGAGATATGGGCAAGACTGTAAATTTTACTGTGGACACTGTGCAGACAACATGTCATGTAATCACGTGACGGGCACCTGTCCGAAGGGATGTGAAGCAGGGTGGACTGGAATGTTTTGTACATCAAGTAAATATCTTATTAGTTAAATTATTATTGCATATTGATGTTGTCTTGGATTTGGTATGATACGTAAAATAATAGAAACGTCAGAATCATACGTCATTATGTATAGATGGATGCTTTATAACCGACGAGATACAATAACCATCACAATTGTCTGCGAGAATGATACATTGGAACAATACCATTCTTCGTTATTTCAGCTTACGAAACTTAAGTGTACAAACTTTAATGGACACTAAATGACACTAAACTTATATGCAAGTTGAAAATGTTCCTGTGATTGTTTTCTTCGCAGAATGTCTCGATGACCAACATGGTAAAAACTGCAACATGACGTGTGGACATTGTTATGGTGTTGACAGTTGTGACGTCAGAACCGGAGTATGTAGACATGGATGTGAACCGGGCTACATGGGAAATCTTTGTGTTGATGGTAGGATTTATCCTCATCATTGGCTGAAGTTACTTTGTAATGTGATGATAATTATCTTCGAGATAGAAAAAAACGCTGTCTAAGTTTTATGTGTCACTATATATGAATATGTTACCATGCACAAATAAGGTACATTACACAAATGTGTTATCATGCATTTAATGTTTCAATACACAAATACTTTACACATATGTACTGCAAAAGACAAATACATTATTACATGATCTGCACACACATATTACAACACTCCAATGTGTTACAAACCAAAATTTTGTTTGAAAAGCACTGTTGGAATGTTCGTATGTGTTGCAATACGAACAAATGTTACCTTTCCCCATGTGTTATTTAGTATCCATGTGCTACACTGCATAGTAAAAATAAAATTATTAGCTACGTATACTTAAACTAAGGCGGTCAAATCTTGTTTCATCTTAATGTTACCCATTTGTGTTTTAGAATGTCCACCCGGATTTTACGGACGTAATTGTAGCGTAATGTGCGGACATTGTTTAGATGAAACGATTTGTGATAACAAAATTGGAATATGTCCTAATGGATGCAGTCCAGGATGGCAAGGTGTTTTCTGTACACAAGGTGATAATTGAATGTTGTCTGCAATATTTTTTTACCTTGTTTTTACAGCTATATTACCATATTATATTATATCTAAAATCTTCAAGCATAAGGACAAAAACGTCAATTATGTGCTGATTGTGTCCATACTCTACCTAAACATCTAGACTTTACACCCCCTTATCAAAAAATCCTGTATCCGCCCCTGATTCATACGAAGCTCATAATACGTACTAATAGAATAATAATAAAAATTGATCTTGTTTTTATGTGACTTATTGTTATTGGGGTTTAATGCAACAATTTTTCAGTTATATACAGCGACCGGTTCACTTAACCAGTTTTCCTGGACTGCATAATAACCAGTACTAACTTACCCTTCCACAAGGACCTGGCAACTTCACCACCTATGGAGGAAATTCGACATTTTTGTCAAATTTTATTGAAGGGTATGATCCGCTGCTTCTAGGATTCGAACCCGGATCTCCGGGTTACAAGTCCAGCGCACGGTATTAAATTAATATGATCATACCAATATGGTGTCGGTACTAAACCTTATTTACTGTCATAAGGTAGTAAAAATTGGAATGTTCTTATTGTTGAACAGTTTAAAAAAAACTGAAGTCATCAAAGTTTTATTTTTTCTCACTCGTTTGATCCAGACGTGGTTAATCGGTGATTGACACGTACGGCGAGACTATATTAATAATTGTTTTCTTAATTGATAGTTTGATGTTTTCAGGCGTCTACACAAGACTTAACTAGTATTATTAATGCCCTTGAAAAAGAGATACTTTTGGTATACATGGTTGTAAGATATGGATGGTTGTAAAGATTTTTTTGGTATAACTCGAGTATCATTGCAATAATTCACACATGAAATAACAAATGACACGTCATCACGTGTGCTGTTGAATGATAGTTGCTGTTTGTGTAGGTTGAAAGGTTATCTTCAAGATTTATTGTAATGACGTTATAGCGGATAACAAATACAGTAAAACCACTGAAAACCGGACTCACTGAAAACCGGAAATCTTTGAAAATCGGACGATTATTCGAGTCCCATTATTCTTTTCTATAATCAACAGTTCTCAGAAAACCGGAATTCTCGGCAAACCGGACTTTTGTATCAGTACGGAAGGGGTCAGGTTTTTAGGGGTTATATTATGAACTTGTCCGCCATTTTCATGGTTTTGTGTGTTGAGTGGTTTTGGGTTGTGGGTTCGGTGGTCGGGGAAGGCAGTATCTTGGAGAAGACGGGATTTTTTTGTGCGCGCTTTTTCCTTGAATCCTTTCTTATCTACGCGCACCAAAGCCCCGCTTTTGTTTAAACTATTTATCATAAGTGACCAATATCTGCTCTATAAAAATATTATTTTTTCGTTCTTTTCAAATGATTTGGTTTGTTTTACAGCATGTGGTGCGGGATTTTATGGACTAGGATGTCAAAGTGTATGCAAGAATTGTTACCTGAGCAAATGCAATCCAAAAGATGGGACATGCATCAATGGATGTTCTGAAGGCTTCATTGGCAAGCAATGCGACATTGGTTTGTAGCTATCTTACCAAAGCTCTTCAATATTTTCAACCATTTAAGGATAATTTGCTTACAGTTTTCGAATGAACGGGCTGAACATGGTAAACCGTCAGAAACAAGTTAACTCGCATTTAATCCTCTTATCTGATACCTCATTTATTTCATTTGGTATTCTTTATACAAAGCATACTTGTAGACTGGTTTATCCTTGAATTGAAATAAAATACACCCAAATGAATTAAGTCAAACACATACATGTATATTACTGGAGTTGTATTTTTCCTTCCTAGTAAAGTCTAAATTAATGCTCAGCATAACATAATATTACTCCAATATTTACTCCATTTTAAGTAAATATTTCATATTTTTAGAATGTCCGAAAGGCTCATACGGGAAGAATTGCGATGAGTCATGTGGGAATTGTATGAACGGGGCTAATTGTGACTCTATCACTGGACATTGTACCACTGACTGTGAAATTGGGTATCAGAAACCAAAGTGCACAAAATGCAAGTATTACAAACTATTGGCTTTTTGTTTCAATACGGCTGAAAATGACCTATTAATTCCATATTTTATCTTGTACGTAATATCGTGGCTAATTATGTTTTTTCTTTAAAACGACGGCTATTTCTTGATCAGTCTAAATTATTAGTATATTATCGGTCAAATGTATAGTAAAACTTCTTTTTTTCAAGAAGTCATCGAAACAAATGAAGTGCTTGATATAAACCAGGTGCTCGTAATAACGAGGTTTTTGTTTGTTGGTTAGAAAAAAACAGCGTATCAAGTGTAACGAGCGTATTTACGGTATTTGTACGGAAGTTTTACTTACATTTTACTCTATAACATCAGTGAGGAAAATGCATACATTTTGGTCGTATGAATATACGTTGATTGTAAAAATCAAGATGTTTACCAACACGTCCAAAAAAAAAAAAACGTATTTCCGGCATGTGGTGAAACGTTATAGTTACACAGCGTGAAAGTTACTTTGTTATGGCAAGTACATGTATGGAAGAAAAAAATGCAGAAAAAAACATTAATTACAAGTCAAAAAACAAGACAATTGTGTAAAAAAAACTTACAAATGCACACGAGTTTAAGTTTCCAGGTATTTACTCCGCTATCAATATGCCTATATTTCATTGTAAAAACACACGGCTCTAAACGTTCGATCTTTCATTGCGTAACTTTAACGACTTGTGGAGGGGGTTCTGTGGGTGAGTGGTTATAGTCTCCGAACTTGTAATAACTAACCCATCACTGATGTGAATTCGAATCCCACCCGGGAGCAGACAAATGATGACCAGTTGTACCCTAGGGGTCTTCCTCCACCGTTCAAGCTAGAAAGTCGTCAAATGACCCCGGCTGTGCGACGTCAAACCCCAATAAAACAAAAAAAAGTAAACAGGGCTGTTGTCAGCTCGTAAATAATTGGTTATTCAGTAAACAACATGACGCCCTGGAGAAAATCAAGGTAGCTAACACTTAAAATTTAGACATGGGACCATCATTGGTATTCGAGATATCGAAATAACAATACTCGTGGTAAATATGTAAAACTATGAACAACAAAAATTGATGGGATTTTGAAAACTCCTCCAGTGAAGTCGGGTGTTCGTAATATCAACGCTCGTAATAACGAAGTTTTACAATTTTACTGCACATGTATTCTAAGTGTTTTACTGCACATGTATTCTAAGTGTTTTACTGCACATGTATTCTAAGTGTTTTACTGCACATGTATTCTAAGTGTTTTACTGTGGTTTATTTAAGTATGCAGGGAAGGATACTACGGTATGAACTGTACAAAATGTGGCGTGTGTGCCGCGGGAACAACGTGCGATCCATTTACTGGATTATGTCCTAATGGTTGTGGCTTCCAATTCTTCGGAGACAAATGCATGCAAAGTACGTGTGCTGTAAATAAAGTAAATTCTCATAGAGCAATAGAGCAACCATCGCAATACTGTGAACACCTTATTATAAAAACAACTTATTTATTATAAAACAACTTATTTATTATAAAACAACTTATTTATTATAAAAACAACTTAATTTATTATAAAACAACTTATTTATTATAAAACAACTTATTTATTATAAAAACAACTTATTCATTGTAAAAACAACTTATTTATTATAAAACAACTTATTTATCATAAAACAACTTATTTATTATAAAAACAACTTATTTATTATAAAACAACTTATTTTCGGATCGGTTTTCTCTTCTGCTATTATTTGCCATCTTGATAATGAGAACACCTAAGTATTAAGACGTCTTGTCTAAACTTATAACTGGTATTTATAAGTGTACAACAAGTTTTTTTCTAAATGTAATTAAACGTCTTCAAGATTCGAAGGTCGCTTATGTATTTTTATTCAGCATTAATATTTTCTAATTTTGTTATTTAGTTACTCTACTTTTAATTAGACATCATTTAACTATTCATTATTTCGCTTTTGCATGATTGACAATTCAATGTTTGCAATTTATTATATATCATTATTTTATTACACAGTGCAACCTCTCCAAGCAGCGCCCTTTGGGAGGAGCAAAATTATGTTGTTGATGAGAGGTTATTGTCCTAAAGAGGTTAAATTAATAGTTATACAGTGGGAAAAAGCATGCCGTTGTTGAAGGGAGGTTGTTGCTCAAGAGAGGGCCATTCTAGAGAGGTTGCACTGTATAATTATAATCGACTATTAGATCCATTTTTTTTTCTAAAATAAAATGAAGTTTAACATTATTTTAGTTGAGCCGTTTACAGACGAGGACGGACCACAGCTGGCTATATTCCTGGGTTTCATGATCACCACCGTTACCGTGATCATGGTGGCTGTGGTGGTTTGTCTTGTACTAATTTGGCGTCGTGAACATCTTCTCGATATGTCAGAGGAAAGTGACCCAATTAACGAAAAGGAAAATGCCGGAAAACTTTCCGCTCAACTCGATGATGGCGAACAGAGTGAAACTACTGTGTTTTTGTAATTACAAAGCATAATTAAGAACAAACGAATACATTAATTTCTTTCATATGCTTATGTGGTGACTCTTAATTGTTAATTACACCACTTAAATACGGGCGGTAAGTTTGCGCAATGGGAATGTTGTTAAAGTGCGGTACAGTGCATCTAGGTTTTCCATTTTGTGCAAACAAACATTACAGCTTGACATAGATCATTATCAATCGATGAACGTTGTATGCGCGAGTTGTCATTCAAACATTGGGAGAGAGTAAAGTCATGGCATACTATTTCAATTGACATATATAGGCAAAACGTATAAGAACTAGGATGAATACTTGTTCTATGCACAGTTTGGTAATCTTGGTTTAATTTTATTTTCATGTGAATATGTTAAATAAATGTAGCTATGAAATATTCATGTAGAATCCATTTTAACTCTTTTTTCACTGAAGTTTAAAGTCATACAAACACCCCAAGTTATTTGGTGACATTTCCATCTTTAACAGTAGAGAAAGACCCCCCAGGGTAGAACCATTGACCTTCCGTAAGCCTGCTGGTCAGCTTCCTCGCAAGTGAAACCTGTCCGATCCTACTTAGGATTCGAACTCACAGTAGTAAGGGACTAATGATTAATAGTCGGTGACAATGACCACTTAACTACGGAGTCTCTCATTTTTACTCCATACCTCCAAAATGGAAACACCAATTACGGTGACATAGTTAAACGCTACCTGAAAAAAGCCATTGCCGACCATGACCACTCTTAACCACAAAATCATTTACATCATATATAATGTACTTTGCATAACGGCCGTATATTTTTCTCTAGCTTGTCTCTCTGTATGCGTTTTTTCTTTTTTAGATCAGAATGCATTTTTGCCTTTTGTATACATTACTTTGTGTTTGGGTGGATTTTGGTTTGGTGGATTTCGGGTCTGGTGGCATTTTGGGAAAAGTGTGACTTTTTGTATTGTTTTCTAGGGATCCATTTCTTAACTATATCAAAGATGTTTGTCAGTGAATTTGTCGACAAGAACAACTGTCACCAGTAATTGGAAATGAAAATTATAAAGTAAACTTCACACAATTGTTTTAAAAACGCAGTAAAATCTAGAAAAAAAATACTTTAGGGATGAGGTGACATTACATCATGGCTTTAATCAAACAAGATTACATGAGGTATTTTTGAACATAGACTGTATAAGCACACAACTTCGTATACGTTTAACAACACATGTGGGGTCTCCATAGTTGAATGATTATGGTCTCTTAAAAGTAATCACTATAACCCCACCGCTGACAGTTCGAAACACCCTCGGACCAAATTTCACAAGTGAGGAAGCGGCCCAGCTAGCTTAAGTCGGTGATTCTACCCGGATATTACGTTTAAGCTGGAAATTAGGAAAGTCACAAAATCACCTGGGCGGCTATTAAACCAAAAATAAGCACACGTGTCTGTTCTAACAGATGTAACACTGTTATTAATATGAATTATAATGTCTTGAGGCGTAAACCTGAGTATTTGGTTATTTCCATGTGGATACCGTGCTTGTATTAAGACGAAATAACATTTTGCTTGTACCGCCGTCGATTTCGCGTAATTCAGACTGCTGCTTACGTAACGTAAATACTCACGTCAGGAGGATAACCAACAAAAGGAGACTCAAAGCCAAGGTTAGTGATATTTTAGTGTTTTATTTATTAAAGTGACACGTTCATTTAAATGCATTTTTTCTTAATTTATGGCATGTGTATACTCAGATAGCATGCTATAAAACAGTATGACACGGTAAGAAAATGATAAACTATCTTTGTGGCTTTGAATGGGCATTTCTGTTCTGAATGGGTATTTTATTTATAATCTGCACACGACTAGCAAATTCAGTGCAAGTGGAATTATTTGAACTGTTACTATGTCCTTTGGGGGCATATTATGCGACACGAATATTTTCACATAGAATTGTTAAATGCATTAACAATTGAGTAATTAACAATTAAAGCTATTCTCTAGGTATGAAGCTTGTATAAAATAATAATTCTGTGCTAATTACTGATGAAGTACTACATGTTTTAAAATATTGAATGAAGAATTAAAATGATGAGTCATTGTAATAACAAAATTGATCAAGAGTCGGGCACCATTTAAAGTCATTAACATTTTTCAATTGTTCTCACAGATTCGGACAAAATGGAGGGTGCAACAGTTCTTTACATTGTGGTGTTGTACAGTATAACAAAAGCGTGTATGGCATTCAATACTGATACACCAGTTACGGAAACTACATGCAGAGAGATGTATCCTTTGGGTTATAATGTGGATCCTCAGGCAAGATTTTCAGCCCCTTATGAAATAGATCTATCACAGAACACGTATCTTCCAGGGGAAACTATAGATGGTAATTGTTTGTTTTTTTATGGAATTGAAGTAATCGTCCGAATTGTCGAGGTGTTGGAGAATTGTATTTTATTTTATGAGGCAAAGTCAAATCTTTGTTTATAAAGCTAAATTTTGGAGCACAAAAGTGATCTTTACTTAAACGATTATTGGAATTAAAAGTTATAATATTTATAGTCACGTGGTCTGTTTTCTTTGATTTTGGAACAGGTCTAATAGTGCTTTATTGACTGGAAGATTTCGTTTCCCTGACTCGCATACGTATTCACATTTTTTCTCGTCGCCCTTTAACATTAAACTGTTTTTTTTTTCTTCAGAAAATAAATACAAATACTTTCATGCGGTTGTTTCGGACTTTATCTACCAATTCTAGAAATAGCCGTCACTAAAATACGACTCAAGGGCAGAAACTCTTGTTTTTATTAAATCATTAACTTGTTATTCTAAGCTCTTTTCTATTACTATGCTATTACAGTCGAACCTGTATTTTCAACCACCTCCGAATAAAAGCCACCATGTGAACAATGGCCATTCTTTGAAAAAACATAGTTTATTATTTAGAACAAACTGACATCCGAATAAAGCCCACCTGTCAATAAAGGCCAAATTGTGTCTTTTCCAAGGATGGCCTTTGTTCACAGGTTTAATTATACATGAAATACGCGTCTTTGCATATAATGTATTTTGTCTCATTTAGCAAACTATTTTTTCCGCGTGTAAGAATGACACAACATTCTTTATACATGTATTATACTGCTGTTTAATGAGCATTATTACAGTTAATGATAAATCATGCTGAGTATGACGTTTAACCTTGTGTATATAACAACACACCAGTCGTTTATAATATGTATTAGCTCACAGCACAACACGTGTGTACCTGGTGAATAATGTATTTATCTCATTATGTGTAGTTGCATTGTTCACGCATTTGATCAATTAAGAATTGATAGACGTCTTATAACGCAGAGGGCCGCGTTCGAATCCCGGTCGCGGCAGGTCATAACCTTCTTTTATTTTCCTCAATATGTTTAGAAGTTGCCGGCTCCTTGTGGAAGGGTAAGTTAGTATTTGTTAGTATACAGTCTAGGAAAGCTGGTTAGGTGAACCGGTCGCAGTATATAACTGAACAATTTTTGTGAAAAACGGCGTTAAACCCCGGTGACAATAAGTCACATACAAACAAACAAACTTATAACGCAGGACAAAACAGTACCAGAGTATAACGCTAAGTAATTTCTACGTCCCTTTCTATAAACGTTCTTATTGTCACTCAACGAGAAACGCGACTATGCCAACGTTCAGATTTTCAAAAGCTGATTGAGCGGAAACCGTTTCCCCATTCTAGCAATAGTGACCTTGACCCCAGACCTGAATGAAACGATAGCAATACAGCTACAAAGGGCTTTAATCACAATTTATTTCACTTTTATGCAGTCATGACTTATTTTGTCCATTACAGTCTCGATTAAAGTGATGAAGAAAGGCGAATACTTTCGTGAATTTTTCCTACAAGTTCGGCGTGCTAATTGTAGTCACCCATTGCAGTATGAACCATTAGGAACCTTTACAATCAGCCCAAAGGATAGCTCACTCATTCAGACGGTTTCATGTTTTAATTACACCTCGGTAATTAATTCTAGTAATAGTTATGTATGGTATTAACATTATTATAATATGTGTACTTTACAAGGTTATATTCTACAACTTTACAAAGCAAAGAAAATCAGACCTATATACTTACTTACTTGTATAATGTTTTACTCTAACCATTTTCTTTTCAATTTACGGTTGTGCTTAGGCGATTCAGTCAAAAGAGTAAAAAAATGCTTGTAAACGTGACAAGTTTCATATAGGTACAACGATGTTATCTTAAGTTAATACAATATAACAAATAAAATTAAGACCTGTCTGTACGCTTCAAGCTATCATAAATTTCTACTTTCTTAACTTACTGTATGGAATCAGGGATTGAAGACAAATGACTAGTCAGATGTATAACCGCTTGACCGCGGAGATCCCATTAAAACTTGTCAAAGCGGAACAAAAATTTAAAAACAAGCTGTAATTATAGGGAATTGACAAATACATATTAAACGGAGTGTGTTACGTCGACCATGGAATACTTATTTGAAATAATGTTAAGACTACATGTCTACAAGCTAAGCTAAATATTGATTAATATTGACCTCTTTTTTGTTCAATAATTACTCGTTCAGTGCTCCCTCCTGTAACGTCATCTCCAAAGTCCGATTCCCTCAAAAGAACGACAGTAAAAGGCACACATACTAAAAAACACCTGTCACGAATGTATCAGTTCCCTACGAACACCAACTCCCTCCAAAGAACTAGACGTTTTGCGACTCCGACAAGTGTTGCTCTTCGAAGGGAGCACTGTATTAATGAAATTGTAAGCCATGTACTCTCATGTTAGTTAAAATACAATCTAACAGATAAGGCGTAGTCGCCGTTCATGTGGTTTATTTTGTGGAAATGGTACTCCATGATGTTTAATCAAATAATATTTTTCAGAGTGCTATTTCACATAGGACAAACACCACTAAAACCAAAATAGACGTGATATGGAAAGCACCAAGTGAAATGATTGGCCACATGTACTTTGTGTAAGTTTATTCAATTTAATTGTAATTCTATATTCTTTTTGCGATCATTCATTGCGGGACAGTTACGCTATGAATGTTTATATAATTCTATCAAAAAAGAGAAAGGGATTATAATTATGTATATCGAATGATATGGCATTTCTACAATGTTCACATTACTTTTTCGATTCTCAGGGCCACTATCGTAAAGGACCGAGACATATTCTGGACAGATGTTAGATCGGAAATTATCACGCAAAGTGGGAAGAACGACCATTTATATGAATACTGTCCTTTAAGAAGACCAACAGATCCGGCAAATAGAACCACAACTCCTGTCAACTCTTCTCCAAAGTTTGATCAACCGACAACAGACAGAGTCATTCAAAAAACAGATATATCGACTACGACCAAAGATTCTTCAAACTCGGACAAAACGACATATATTAATACAAGCCCAACTTTGAATCCAAACCAGACTACGAGAAAACAAAGAAACACTGGTACACAAGTCTTGTTCACTGGTTATACTATACTGCTTTGTATCATCTTGGATTTTTTGTGAACAGGATCTATATTCGTTGTGACATTTTATATTGAAAACAATAACCAATACTCACATTATATTTTTCTATGTTAAAATCACTTAAAATGAGGCATTTATTTGTCAAAGATCGAAATCTAATTCATCGCTTAGAATGCTTCAACAAGAAAAAAAAAACGTTCGACTCCTTGAATTGAAATTGTATTCGAAGGATGTGTTCTGTGGCAAATTGAAAGACACACGTGACTGTTTGTTAACCTTGAAGTATATAATGTCACTATTGTCTAATATATGCATATTTGAATATTTATATGATTAAATAAGACCTACATAGTACAGTTACCTTACTTATGTTTGGTACCTCGTAGTTTTTATTACTTTCATGAAGTTGTTGTGGGTTCACATTAGTTAGAGGTGTAGGGCCGTGGCCGTGGTCCAGTGGTTAGTGCACTGGACTTATAACCCAGCGATCCGGGTTCGAATCCAGGTCGCGGCAGGTTATATCCTTCTATGAAAATTTGACAAAAATGTCAATTTTCTCCCATATGTGGAGAAGTTTCCGGCTCCTTGTGGAAGGGTTTGTTAGTACTGGTAAGTGACAGTCCAGGAAAACTTGTTAGGTGAACCGGCCTCCGTATATAACTAAAACATTGTTGGAAAACAGCGTTAAACCCCAGTGACAATAAGTCACATAAAACAAAACAAAAAATTAAACCGAATAACAGCTAACACATAAAACACATTCATAAGTGGACAACACCAATTTAAGCAATAAGTTAAATGAACATAGATCAAAAACCTACGTCTGATCGTACAATTCGTAATTCACAATATTTTTAACTTTATTAAGGTCATACTAATACTTTCTTCAATGTAAACTTTAAAACATGTCTACAACTACATCTCAAAATAGGGCATATTTGGCTCGTTTTTAGTGAATAAAATCAGAGATGATTATATACACCGTCCGCTATTGTTTATAATGTGTGAACTCATTAATAACGCCAACTACATTTCAGCTTTAAGCAAAACAAGTCCATTACGACCAAACTCACTTCAAAGGGAAAAATATGTCATCTACATTACACTGTAGTTGCTGTATGTCACATTTCTAGAGGGAGCTAACCCTTCAGCCAGGTCCTCTTTAAAGTTCATTCCGCCTGATAAAATAAACACGGTTTAGAATGTAAACTGTCAACTGCTTTTCTCGGGGGCTTTAATTATAAATTAATTTCTACTTGATAACATTAAAATGACCAGTGGTTTAGACAATGACATATAAATATGCCCAGAACATGAACATGGTGTGAATTTACTCAGTCATTCAACAAAGCAATCGGATTCATTTTCATTTGTTGTGTGTCACAGGTGGAAATAATCAGGATTATATAGTTAGGTTTTTTGGTACGAGGTTGTTTAAAATAAATCCATAATTATGCATATTCGAAAATACATTTATATTTTTTTTCTTAAGTATTAATTGTGTTTTTATAATATTCCTTTCAATTATGTTTTTTATCACCAACATTTGGTATTAATATCAAGCGTTAAAAATATAAAAATAGCGTTAATTTATTAATAATACGATATGTATCAAAGCATTTAGTTAACAGCCCCTATTCTGTTTTATACGCCCTTCTTACACAAAGGGTACAAAATGGAAATGGGAATTTATGAATCTCTTAAGGAAAACAATCAACAGAAAGTACAAATCCTTGTGCATACAATCTAAATACAAATATGATTTACTTAAGATTTTTTAACAAAGGCAGCCATGGAATGTGGAAGGAATACCCTCAGTTTCATTATATGCAGCATGGTAGCATCATGTCTATCATTTAGTTATGGGCCCCCAGCAACAGAACATGTCTGCCGGGAAATGTTTCCTGAAGGTCATCACGTTGATTCACAAACAAAGGAAGCACCTTATGAAATAGATCTTTCACAAAACACGTACACTCCATGGGATATTTTCGACGGTGAGTTACTTTTTGCTGCCTTTAAAGCATGAACAAGATTTATACCATTTTAAGAGTACATTACATCCCTTTGTATTTTTATGTATAATTTTACTTACTTTCGTTTTAATGGTGGCCACGTTGGCTGCGTTGTAAGGCGGAATTTTTGTGTATATGGCGTTTTCTGGGAATCCAGAATTACTTATCATTTGCACTGTACGAAGGAACCGATTTTGGGTTGGGATAATATGACGTAAAAAAAGAGTTCATTACAATGTACAATTTAGAAAAACACCCTTATTATTTTAACTATTTATCATTTACACACAATTTACATATAAATTATATTCAATTTTGAAAGTGTAAACGGTCGACTCTGTAATTTTCTTCTTAATGATTCTTTGGACAACCATCGCTTTAAATACTCCTCTAATAGCTAAACATTGGTCATTTTGAACATTAAGTTGCTCGTAGAAAAGACTAATTGTCCTTTGGAGACATAGATTACAACGAAGTGATGTATCGATTTACATATTTCGTGGAAAGGTTGATCAGAGTCAGTTCTCAGACAGTTTACTAAATTTACAGACATTAACGCGTTTACTTAGAAACTTTTAAGCGTTAATGACTTTCAATTTGCTTAGGTTAATGTGTTTGATGTTCGCTAATGTCATTTGAAATGTCCATTTTTACTCGTATATTAGAAGTATGTGAGAAGAAATCTTATAGTGAAAAGCCTTGTGTACTTTTGAGAATACTCATGACTATAAATTCACCTTTACAGTCTCGGTAAAAGTCAGGAAAGGAGGTGAATACTTTCGTGGTTTCTTTCTGCAAGTAAGACGGGCTAACTGCAGTCATCCGTTCCAGCACGAACCGCTGGGGACATTCACGGTCAGTCCAGAGGACGGTTCTCTCATTAAGACGCTTTCTTGTCTCAACAATATGCGGGTAATTACCTTTACAAAAAGTTGATAAAGGTTGTGAGATATTACTTTTATCCAGCTTTATTATCATTGTAATCGAATACTTGAAGATTACACTGCTCTGACATTATATATTATCAAATAATATTTAATTGTTTAAACATTTCTTAAAAATAGAAGTTTGGAGCACTTTTATGTAACTACATTTAAAATGCATACCTCTATTTATTGCGTAAATACAGTAAAGCCTAAATTAGAAACCACCTAAATATTACGGGCACCTCATTATAAAACTTCTCCTGTTTTGGACTGATTTTCATTAATTAATGTCCATTTATGAGATCACCCCAATATTAAGACCTATTTGGTTGATCATAAAGGTGGCCTTAACATCGAGATTTGACGGTACCATAATACAACGTGTTCGGGTTAGATACAACTAAATTGCCTCCGGGTTAATGAAATGGTGATCTCATGTAAATAACGTAAAGTACTAATGACGTGATTAGTGAAACACCTGAAGCAATCATTGTTTTACTTGTATATTAACTGACATTAAGCATTTCATGAAATATGAATACCAACCTACATTAATGTGCCCCATCTTCAAGAAATTTAATACAAGATTGAACCAAACATTCCTTAAATCTAATACGTACTACGTCACTTCTGGTTATGATTCAATTAGGCCAGAAAAACAATGGCCGAGTCTTGGGTTACCTGACTAACCATTCTGTTTTTGTCGACCCTAAAGTTTCTAATGGCAAATTCTACAGTACGAAAAAAAATAGGGAAGAATTGTATCTCGTAGTCTCGCAAAAGGTGCGTAGAAAAAAATAGGAAATTTCCTTGACCGATCTAATTAACTGTTTGGCCAAGTAACCCTAAACATGAGAGAGATACATAGAGGACTGAGTTGCTTATGATTCATTAAACATTGTATGATTGAACATTATAACAGTGATTGTATAACAATTAGTTTAGTAAGCTGTAATAATTCTCGTTCAATGGATGGATGGCTTCGCGGGTTCATGTAAAATATCGATATACAATACTATTGTTGGGACCCGAAAAAGCTCAAAGTTCAAATAAAGTGTTGAAGCCCGGTCTGAAAATAAATAATCATTATAATAAAAATTTTGTAGTATTTAGGCGGTTGTTAAGTGAGGCTTTACCGTAGTTAATGGGAAAATGGAAATGTACCTTGAATATAAATATATTAGCACTCACACAGCCAGAGATGTTACAAATGTAGATGAGCGTCCATAAAGTATTTTTTCAGAGCGCTGTTTCACACAAGACAAATATTAGTTTAAGCAAGGCGGTTGTTAAATGGAATGCCCCAGCAGCGATGATTGGACACATGTATTTTGTGTATGTATATCTAATTACGTTCATAAACATGTAATGTTTTAATAAAATATGAATCTCAAATGGAAATTTAATAATCAAATGATTGGTCAATATTTCTGTTAATTCAACACTATTATACTGATGTTCAATATTCGTTTCCTACTAAGTGTAAAATATTATATATATATATATTAAGAAAGTGTTATTCTGTTATTGAAGATATGTCAATGTTGATGTTGTGTACGTAGTTCGGTTTTCCCAATTGGGGTGTTGGGATTTTACCGACCGTACATATGCCTAGCTTATTGTTCTACGATCCAACACGCTCAAATCCCGCGGGAAAGACATAAGCGATTATACAAAAACAACTCCACCTGTCCATATTACAGATATTGAATTGTCCCATAAAACAAAGCGTAAAACAAGGTTACCAACTAAATAAGACTAAATTTGAATTAAACGAAATATATCTATCACCGATCGTAAGTCCAGGCGAAGATATTATAAAAAGTTAACACTAATAAATAGCCGACATAGTTTGATAGAAGCGTCGACTACCGACTGTAACTCTGGACTGCCAATTGTCTCTCTCTCCCGCTCTGGGCGGCGAGCGCACCTCTTTTATATTATCCCCAATGTAGGTACCCAACCTTTTCATCATTTTTGTGTGTTCTGCGCACAAGCGTGTGCAGACTCTGGACAGTATTATCAGAAAGGTCTAAAGATCAAGAACTAACATCATGAGTCAGGCATTTTTACCTGTTTGTGATTTTCTGCGTGCGTAGTCTGAACTTGTTATATGTTCACCTGACCCGGATAGATATATTTAGTTTCTACACCGGCACAGTTGTAACTGACTAACCGGTTTTCCGGTACATTGTTTCATTCGTTATTCCATAATTCTTTACTATAAATACATATTTAACATCATTAAGTATCAAATACTTATTTCATCCTCTATTTTCAATAATTTAGATAATAATGCATCTATTTAATATTACGTCTGTAGAAAGTTGATCAATAAAACAAGAAAACTCAAACCACAACGAACTAGAATGTATACAAACTGTATTGCGGCCAAATCCGAACAGAGGCCACCATGTGAATAAAAGCCACATTTAGTCCTTCCCAAGAGTGGCCTTTGTTCACATGTTTGACTGTATTTTGATTCAATTTTAGGGCTACAATCGTGAAGGAACAGGACATATTTTGGACGGATGTTAGGTCGGAGATTGTTACACAAAGTGGAAGGGACGATCAATTGTACGAATACTGTCCAATGAGAAAATTGATAGACGCACCCCATATCAACACCACTCCAAGACCTGAACAGACGGACAAACCAATCACTGAACCTAACTATGGAACAACCACAGAAAATAACTCAGGATCATTTATTGTTTTCAGTGCTTGTATTATCATTGTCTGTTTCACTGTATCATTTATATAATTAAGTCTCTGTTTATTCATTTGGACTTATGTTACCAACGACTGTAAGCCGTCTGAGTAAGTATTAATGTGTCCTGTTGTTTTTAGTCGTGCTAATTTGAAGTCAGGTGTACTGTACCACATTGAATAAGAAGCTTGTTCTTAAATAGCCATTTTGTAAATATTGCTGTTTTACAAAAGACAGTTCTCATTTATTTAAGATTGACATTGTTTAAAGGTTGTATATATAGAATAAAACAACAGCTGCTTAAATGGTGTTTGCAATAGGCGAGATAAAACAACATTTATCGATCAAAACTGTCACACCCTGAC
Source organism: Lutraria rhynchaena (assembly GCA_008271625.1). NCBI lineage: Eukaryota > Metazoa > Mollusca > Bivalvia > Venerida > Mactridae > Lutraria > Lutraria rhynchaena. The sequence goes on along the minus strand of VIBL01000142.1, from coordinate 999,289 downwards.
CATTATGAGGTGGTCAATTTTGTTTCTGTTCTCGTTACGCTACATTGTTTGTAAGTGCGAAGCTGGGCCCTAAAAACTAGCTTAAACGCCCTGTAACTTTACTACAAACCGTTCCAAGGTAGTTCCCTCCGGGAGACTGTGTTTTTCCTCCAGTATTTTGAGGGAAGGTTTGATGTTTCTTACGGGTTTTATTCTAGGAATCCTTTTCTTATCTCTGTATTCCTTGTCCACCATGTACATATATGTATGTGTCTATACATTGAATTAAAACAAGTATTACATGTCATTTCTACAAATTATATATAAACTTCTGTAAAGCTAACAAAATAATCCAGTGAGAAGCTGACAAAATATTCCACTGAAAATCACAATAAAAATAGAATTATTAAAATTCATGCATTCCTTCCCACGGTACTGAATATTTGATACGTTTCTGTTCTTCACTCGAACCTCACATTTATAGTACAATAGAAAGCATGAATTCATGGAAAATACACGGTACATGAAAGACGAAAATTTCAATTTAAGAACATACACCAGTAAAGAAAGCTTTAATTGGATAAGGGAATTATTGTTACTATTAAATCACTATTAATGCTTTGTATAGCTATATTGTGTAATCATATATTATATTGTCAAAACATAAGTATTCCGAAATATTGCTGGTAATATATATAATAAAGTTAAATTAAAGCTTCCAAATCTCCAGTACGCAAAATGATTAATTCTAGTCGGCACTACGGTACGCTCTCCAAGTGTTACAATATTTCACAAATTAATGCTACGTACGACATATATCTATATCATAAGCACTTCATGAAATAATGTAGAGAATATAATTCTAAAATCAGATCAGTCCGAATGTAATAGATCTCAATTATATCGTCCAACCCACAAAATATTATCTGACTCAAAATTGTAAAATAGGTTTATCAGGAGATGCTACAGGGTATCTGTATAAAGGAACGAAGGCTATTAAACGGAACAAATCATGAGACTCGACCTCTGAAAGGAAAAAAGGAAATGGTGACGAAGGTCAGAGGTTGTGAAACTTTAGATTGATCTAAAGCTGATAATTATTTTCAGATTTCTAATTGAAAGATTACGTTACTTCTCAAACAGTAATTCTATACAAGTCACATCATTAAAATATCCACGTACTCATCCAGCACACATTTGTCTGAAATGAGTTGCGATTTAAAGTAAGATTTGAAATTAGAGGCTGAGTTTATAATCTAAGACCCAGTATTGCTACCCCCTAAACACAATCGTTAAATGAATAGAGAAAGACAATTAAAAAATACACCAATATGGTCATTCGTAAAAAAATGTTTGTTTGTGTGCAGTTACACGGCTAGCTCTTTCAAAAATCGCACAACAAAATTTTTCAGCGATTTTGACAAAACGAAAAAAACGTTTCGTTCAGTATTCCATCTTTTCGGTTTTTGAACAAGCACAGTACGTTAGCAAAAGAAAAATGCTTACCTACTCAGCAACTGTTAGTGTTTGGCTCGCGTAACCGCAAACCAACATGGAGGGGGTAAGACAAATAGAAAACGAATGTTATGATGATTACATGATGTCATCAAGTTTGCATGTTATGTTTTAATTTACCATCTGACTTAGAGTGCACAATACAGTACTTTTCTTCATCTCTGACGATGTGTGTTCATTTATACAGGTGTACGTGTGTTCATTTATACAGGTGTATGTGTGTTCATTTATACAAGTGTATGTGTGTTCATTTATACAGGTGTATGTGTGTTCATTTATACAAGTGTATGTGTGTTCATTTATACAGGTGTATGTGGGTTCATTTATACAGGTGTATGTGTGTTCATTTATACAGGTGTATGTGTGTTCATTTATACAGGTGTATGTGGGTTCATTTATACAGGTGTATGTGTGTTCATTTATACAGGTGTATGTGTGTTCATTTATACAGGTGCATGTGTGTTCATTTATACAGGTGTATGTGTGTTCATTTATACAAGTGTATGTGTGTTCATTTATACAAGTGTATGTGTGTTCATTTATACAAGTGTATGTGGTTTTTTACCTTCCTTGGATATTGTTTTACGTGGAAGTGGTTACTTTTACTCATAATTTGTTTGATCAGCCAAGTTCACTTCTTGTCAACACAAGTGTTTCATTATCTTTCTTAATTTTCACACACTATATTTACTTATACAGTGAAACCTATGAACAATGGCTAACCTTAGGAAAGACAGAATATGGTCTTTATTGATAGGTGACCTTTATTCGGAGGTCAGTTTTGCTATATATTATCAGTGACAGTGTTTCAAAGAATGGCCTGTATTCACAGAGTGGTCTTTATTCGGAAATGGTCGCAAACAAAGGTTTGACAGTACATAACTATCAACGGACATTTTAATTCTCCCTTTGTGTCTTTTTATAAGTAATTTTTAATTTGAAATTGTACTGTTAAAGTTTTACACACGCGTTTTTAGCATACATCCAGTTTATTGGAGCGGTGATTAAGAAAAAATCGTTCATGAATCCCTTCACAAACATTGCACACAGAAATCATATTTCTTTGTAAAAGGCGTCAATGTGTTAGTAATTTTACGATATGTGCCACCGGGTGGGGTGCAGAAATTTCAAGTAGTACAAGTATATCCGATATGAACGATACAGAGAACGCATTTTGGATTAAATGACAAATATCAGTCGATTTCATATTACATGTATTTGTACTCATTCTTTGTTAATAAAATATTACAATAAAACGTGTATTAATTAAACAGAACTAACAACTCAATTATATAATTTCAATTCGTTGGCAAGATAAATTATCAATAATGAATGCATATTCTGTTTTGCATTTTCAATTCATCGCAAAATGAACGTATTTATGATTTTGCGATTTTTACATGCGACTTTGAAACTTAAGGATCGGATTGCTTCGTAATTATCAATTGATACCAGCATTGGTTTTTAAATGTATCTTTTTTCATATTTATAACGTGATTAATTTACAAAATATGATTGGATAAACAAAAATCGTTTTCTTTTGCTTCAGCTGTGATGGTTTTATGGACATTTTTTCTGAGCGACTGTTTAACAAATGAGAATTTTGTTTTGCAACCATTTTCATTTCACATGTTTTATGAATGTTTTGTGTGTTAAAATGTTCTTTCCCATCATCACATAGAAGTAGAACTCATGAACAAGTTTGGGTTGGCAGTAGCTGAAATCCTTCTTTGAGGTTTAACGTCGCACCAACAGCCAGCGTCATTTGGCGACTTTTCAGTCTAAACGGTAGAGAAAGATCCCACTGGAAGAACCTTAAGCTAGGTAGACAGCTCCCCCTTATGCGATTTTTTCTGATCCCAGGTGGGATGAGAACTAAGGACAGCAAGGAACTAGTCAGAGACCGTGGCCACTCGACCATGGAGCCCCCTCCCAAATTCTTCCTAATCAGTTCTAGTCTGTTTAGGAGTAGTTATAACACGCTTTCTGATGTTTTGTTACGCATTCATATTTTGATGTTAATGTTTCATAAAGCCATTATTCTCATTAACACGAACGACAAATGTTAATTAATTGTGTTTCCTATTCAAGCAGATGGGACTAATCATCCCGAAGGCCATCACTCTCGTCAATTACATATGACAACAAAAGATTATCAAGAATCTCTTTAAATCATGTGTCAAATAGTTGCCATAGTAACGGCAAGATGAACATAATCTCTTTGTCTACGTCACTGAATTTCTGTTTTGTGTCCCAAATGGGAGCATGCTATCAACCGTTGTAATATCTTTATAGAATCATAATAGCTTTGTCGCTTCAAATAATAATATTGGACACAACAACAACAAACGCAAAAAACAACATTTTTGGCATTTTATTAAATTTAATCTCTAGAGTTTTAAGGGTGTAGTGATCTAACATTTTGTATATTGTGACATATAAAATTCAACAACAATTGAAAAAGGTTAGACAATTAGTACATGGAATGCGACTATCAACATTTAAACATGTACACAGAGGTGCAAAGGATACAGAAGAGGTTAAAACAGAAAAAACATATTCTGAGTGAAAGCAATGATGCGAAAGAAACCCATTTCAGAAAAGACCTATGACTTCGCTCTCAGTATAAACACAAGAACAGAGTTTAAAATGACTTTCTAAGGAGTCGCTATAACAAACTGAAATAAAACTAAGTGATACCCAACAAGCACAGTCGCCAGAATGGTTTATGTATATATGTAAAGATTCCGTGGAAAGCCAACTCATTTACGGATGTGAAGAGTGTTTAAGATAATTCTTATCATCACAAGGCATCGTTGCAAAAGCACCAATATAAAAATATCCGAAAATACTAATTAAATGCAACGAAGTGTATAAATATATGGCTATACAGTACAACCTCTCCAAAGCAACACCCTTTGGGAGACGCAAAATTATGACGTTGTTGAGAGGTTGCCACTCTAGAGAGGCAAAATAAATAGTCATATCGTGTTGTTGTTGAAGGGAGGTTGTCGCTCAAGAGACGGCCGCTCTGGAGAGGTTGCACTGTATCTTATGCGGAATTGACGTCAAATAGCATTATTGTGAGTAAATAGCTGAATGCAAAGCAATACGAAGATAAAATATACTGGTAATAAAATCCACAGAACCATGATATCGTACATCAATGATAACTGTAATAACATAACCGTATATCAACACTCGGAGTCTATTCAATTGATAAAAATCAAGAATGAATTGTCATAATGACAAACCAACCTCATTTGTATACTAACACATCAACGCATTCATGGAAAAAGAATCTAGCAAGTGGGTGTTCGCGACACAAAAGCTCTTGCAATCATGGTTATTGTGACGCATGTCTTTTGTTTAATACAAAAAGAAGATTTCGTAATTAGTGGTAACTACACCATTAGTCGGTTATCAAAAAGATGGCAAAGATAATTCTTATTAGGCATGGATTGCATTTGATGTCCATAGTTTATATCCTGTACCGATATTGTATCTTGTGTATCTAGGTCATTACTAACTTCATATTATTACACCATTCATTGCTATGACAACGAGTGATTTATTTGAACTCCCACTCCCACTTCCTCATTTATTTCAAACCTCGGGATAAATCAGGGAAAGTCTTGTCGTATGTTAATGTAGCTTTGCCTTCTAATCTGTTTTCTCTTGTAAAGAAATTGTATAATGAAGGCAGACTAAATATCGTGCTCGACTAGACAAAATGCAATCATTTAACAACAAGAAGCGATGCTTTTTAACCAAAACATGTCTTGTTTTCTCTGAGAAGTTGCATAGAATAAACATACGAAGATGACAACAATCATATGCAAATTCGAGAAAAGTAAGCGATTCCAAATTGACAATTATTTACAACGAGGGGGGGGGGTATGTGATCTCATGAAGCATTTGCATACATCAATCGGTAATTAATATTTGATGTTAAAGAGATAATTGTATCTATCACAATTACATTTAAAACACATTTAATGCTTAAGTCATATATTTTCATAATTTCCCCGATATTTCAACTTGATAATGAGACCACCCCACTATTAAAACCTATTTTTTACCCAGAGGTAGTCTTAACATCTTAGTTTTCTTTAGTTCACCAGGCATCACCCCAATAAATTGTCATTCATGAGGGTAGCATCGACAACTGGAACAATCACACCGCTTTAGCACCCTTAGTTACATGTGTACATTCTGGAACTACGAGACACAACATTATGTATGTTTTACTATCTTTCCCAAATTAAAGGAAAAGTTTTTTCTTGTCAAACGCAGTTAAGAAGCCATTAGTCCGATAAGATAAATGAGTATTATAGTTACGTCATTATTTGCTTGAAAACAACTGCATCTGTAAGAAAAAAACTTGTTTACAGTCAAAATAATCACAGATTTGAATTAAATTATGCAAATAACAATCAATGTCATTGATAGAAAAAAGTCAAGTTTTCTCACTAATTGGTAGGTTAAATGGGAGTGAGCGGAAAACTTTTATTTACTAATGACACTCACTAAAGTAGAGATGAGCTGAAAGTTGATAATTTTCTTGTTTCAGAATAAGAAAAGCATAAAAGTGGTGATACTTCACGTTCATTCTGAGGCATCCGCTGACAGAGATGATTACACAGTTTGTTCGTTGAACATTTCTAAAGGCCAGTCAGGCAAAAATTACATATAGTCAAATTGAAACATTTTCATTCAACATTACATACTTGACAGAATCTAGAACGTGTCACAAATACCTTGAGCATTGATATTAAGATTCTATATGTCTAAATTCAGTTTGAACATCGCTAGTTTTTTAATGTTTACCAATTCCCTACCTCGAAATACAAGGTATTGAAAATCTATTTCCCTTGATCTAAAATAAGTTCATTTTAAAATCTATGCTAGGTTCGGTTAGATATAAACCAGCCATCAGAGGATTTAGACTCACCATGCTTTCCCCTAATGCTTGGAAACTCGCCCTTCTTTGTGGCTGTGGTGGGTCGGTTATCCCGAGAGAACCAAATATACTCCCCCGACTCCCTCGTCTACTGTCCGGATCCTATTAAAAACAAAGATAGTGTTACTTATTCAATTTCAGTTGCATTATCTACAAATGATGATGTGCAAATTATATATTTTATGAAAGGTGATGGCGAATTTTCATGACGGTATAATCTAGGGACTTCGAATGTCACTTTTATTGATCCAGATTTAATGATTATATTTCTTATTCTTTCTGCAAACAGTAGTATGACTAGTTTTATTGTTGCCGATGAGAGAAATCTTAAGACATTAAAGTCAATAACACATACAACATAACACAAAAGCTCATATGAATAACTAGTTTGAATGTAAACTGCTTAGTCTTAAAATTATTCCACTTGAATTATTTTGGCGTAGTTTGGACGTATTTTGATAATATTACACAGGGAAAGTACAACCATGGTGTTGTCTACCGGACAAATATCACATTTGAGGAAACTGTCCAGCTAGCTTACAGGAGGTCGGTGGTTCTACCCAGGTGTAAGCCTGGGGTCTTCCTTCACATTAAAGCTGGTAAGTCGCCTAATGACCTATGCTGTTGGTCCGACGTTAAACCCCAGCAAAAACGTAATTCTGACCCCCCCTCAAAGAGTTTAGTGTATGACTAGTAATAGAAACTACAAAACAAAGAAACCAATGCCTTGACGCTTACAATACCTGACTAGAATCCAGGAAATTCTTTTGTGATTTGGAAGTGGTTCCCACACTAATGTTTTGGGAGGAAAATATTTAACGAAGAATTGTATGAAGTACGGATATGACGGATACAGTGTGATCAGCATCATTGAGCAATAATATGACACAAATAATTATGTTTTAACAATTAAACGACAACCATACATGAAAACACTTCTTTCTAATATGCATAACGTAATATACAATAACATATTACTTAGCAAGTTTAAATGATTACATGGGTGCTAAATGTACAGAGATGCTGAGATTTTAACCCAACTATTCAAAAACTTAATCACGTGACGCTGATGTGAATGGAAGTACGGTTATTGTTTATCATATTGTAACAAATATATATATACACAGTTTAGTCCCTCCGCATTAAATGAGCTGAGTGTACAGTATAACCCCTCAAAATCGGACTCCCTGAAAACCGGGATTCTCTCAAAATCGGACAATTTTTTTCTTTGCAATAATCAATAGTTCTCTGAAAACCGTACTCTTGGCCCAGTCCGGAAGGGGTCCGGTTTTCGGGGGTTATACTGTATTATACTTCAGTCCTCACAAGTAATTATGATCTAGCGTCTCTGTACATTTATTAGTCTGAGATTATATATGGGAAGCATTCTATCAATACAGCAATTATGTTCGATAAAAACAATATGCGACCAACTAAGGTCCTGATATTGTTATCTTTTCTGCAAAGTCAGAATGTATTTTCTGTAAGTCACAGTGATTGATATATGACAAAAAGTGTCTAAAATGAAGCAATGTTCATATTGATATCCAATTCCATGAAAAAAAACATATTATAAAACACACAACAATAAAACAAAGTTAATTGCCGTTTTAAAATGAACAAGACATGTTTCACAAAACAATATTCAATACATGTATTTAATTTTAAAACATTATCATTGCTATGTTTTAGTAATAAAATGAAATAACTGACATAACGGTAGTCCATTTCTGCGAGAATAATGGAAAGCGGAATGATGCAATTTGAATTTTATTTTTGCGAAGGTTACCGTTAAAGAAATGAAATAAAGACTGTTATGTATTGTTATAGTACTTATAAAAATCACGTGTACAGTAATCAATTGAAATAACACTATAACACAAAAGAAAATAGTCCTTCGTAGTGCTCAAAGTTAGTATAACAAACCAATTCATGCAGATCATATAACCATTCAAATCAAATAGAACTGTTAAAATTAGTCATAGAATTATGTTTAAAGATATACACTTTACAATTATAATAGTTATGATACACTGTACATCAAAACACCATTCTCTAGGTTACTGTCTTCTCTTACCTTTTTTGTATTAAATAACTGTAAACAAAAGCTGCGTATGAGATTTAAAACGAGAAAAAAGAGTATAAAATACCACAGGGTAACAACTTTCACTACAAGACACTGGAGTTTTCAAAGCATAATAGATATTGGAAATGAAATTGTCAATACATTGGAAATGACAAGCTTTGGGTGATGTAGAAATGGATTTCACATCTATGATCGATTAGTCTTACGTGCATCCAGAACGGACCGAGGCTTGTCGCACTCGTTCGCCGAGGACTGCCTTCATATTCGTCGCCCCAACCTAGAGGAAGAATTCCCAGACTATGGGTACTGGGTTTTCGAGGTTTCTCGGATGACTCTCCAAATGACGCTATTGGTAATATACCCACGCTGTGCGTACTTGGCCTCCGCAGTCTGTCTGATGATCTGCGAGTATCGTTGGAAAAAATCGAACTCCTTCTGGAGTCCCCAAACAAACTTACAGAAAAGGAGAAGGGTCCCAGACTTTGTGCACTCGCTCTTCTTTTCTTGTCCATGTACTCCTCTGATGGTAAACTGATCATAGGTGGCGCTGATGATGTTTGGGGTGGAGCTAAACTGTGACGTCTTGGTAATTCAACAGAATGGTGATGGGTTAGAGTTTGGTCATCCTAAAATGTACGCATACATTTGTTTTGCCACAGATATATTTCCCAAATATGACTGAAAGTTACGTTAGATAACGCAAAAATTAGTACTAAAATGTTGGTAAAGCCGATTGACATAGGGTAACTATTTTAAATCCATTGTTCATATTTAATTCGTCAGTAAAAATATGACATTCATAAATACACATGTTATACCCTGTGTTATTCATATTCTGACTATATTGAACTCAAGTGGGGAACTCCCAATGGTAAGCATTAAACATATAGAGTTTGGATATTAACGGGTTGATTGAACTACTCAAGCCTACTTCATTGCTGATTTGAATGAGTAATAGTCTCAACCTCAATCAATACAATAGACCAACGGTAAACTGTATTCATTTAACAAGACATCCATACCAAAGAGCATCCGGAGACGTTTGGTGATAATGATTTAGGTTTTGGTGCAGACATCTTTTGATGTGTTTCTGGTGTTGCTGGAACTGTAAAGAAACAATTCAATGGAAATAGAAATACAATGAAATTCATGATTTCAGATCTATGGGACTCTTGCTGTATAAATTTGAGTTTAGAATTTACATTTGGGAGAACGTAAAGTTATGTGCAAGAGATATCAGCCGAAGTAACCAAGAATAAAGACAGGATTTATGTTGACGCAACGGACAGGATTCGCATTGCTTACACTAGTTTACAACAGGCTTTGTTTCATTCAATCTTTAAATCAAGTTAACATCACGGTCCTGTAAAGTCAACGTATCATTTTCAAATTATTGTATTATTTTAATTATTGTGTTATTATTGTTATTATATCAAATATTTTAATTATTGTATTATTATTGTTATTATATCAAATATTTCAATTATTGTGTTATTATTGTTATTATATCAAATATTTTAATTATTGTGTTATTATTGTTATTATATCAAATCGCACCCGGGACCGGACAACTTTCACATGTGAGGAAGCTATCTACCCAAGTGTACACAAAAAAATGTTCCTCCGCTGTTAGAGCTGGAAAAGCCACCAAATGACCGTGGCTATTTGTGCAACGTTAAACCCAAGAGAGAATGTTCCGTAGACATTACTAATATCAAGAACCACAACCAAAAACTTCATTTTCATACCTGTTCTGATTTTCTGTAAATGTATAGCATCGTCCACAGAAAGGAAGTTCCTGGAACTATCTTTGTTCTGACTTTCTGCCGACATGTTGATAAGGCCTCTATAGAGTAGATGCATAGATAAAATAGTAAAAATAAATCATACTGTAACGGTGAATTTATCAAGAATTATTAAGAAGAAATATAACATATATGTACATATATATTACTGATAAGTTTACTTATGTTTTAGTCTGATCATCAAGTACAATACAAAATCGCGAATTCTATAGTAAGCATATATTGATGATTTTAGAAAAATTGGCTGCAATGCGCGTATGGTGCAATCAAGCAGTAACGATAAATACGCAGGGCAAAAGTAACCGCGAAGTTATCTACAAACGATTAATCAATTCCTGGCTGGTTTTATCAACATATAGCTGAGGATTTTACAATAAAAATCAAAAAGGGACCGTGCATAACCATGTCCGAATTTAAAGATACCTTGTAAGTTGGTTGGACTGAATTTTGGGTGAATTACTGGTAGGTAAAACAGCGCAGGTTGATGTCGACAAGCCGTCGATATGGTGCTAAGTAATGGTGTTATGGCAAAAATGTAACAAACATAGAACGAAATGAACTGATTGGTCATGGTGTTACAGTCCAGTCATACACTGGTCAGTCCCTTAGGTATACCTTTATAAAATTGCACCTTGTTCAGAATAAAATGACTCCAATGCAGTTGTGAAACTTGTAACTGGACACACTTACCGTTGAGGTATGGGAACTGTAACCGTCTCCTGCTTCATCTTATCTCGTCTTTTTCTGTCTATCGACTCCAACATATCCCGCAAGACTTCCATTAAGGCACTGAACTGAAACAAACAACTATAGTTAGAGACCTTATTGCCATTCTACTGGAATCATTTCAATAATTCATTGTCTACGAATGATTTCGTCCTAATCCTGATGAATTAGTGTATATCATGATTAGAAACAGAAGGAAAAAAGAAACATCCCCATTGGCGGAATGATGCCATGAATATTTGTGTTATAGGCACATTGTAGAACATAATACTAATTCTTAAGAAATTAGAAAAGGTCTATTGTATATTTTATCTAAAATTATTCTTATTTTTCATTTGCAATGCATAATACAAGTAGACATTCAGACAACACCTAGTACATTATTTTGTAACACAATGTCGAGATCATTAATCATGAGGAATAAGAATGTTCGGAAGCGAGAATTCTACAGGAGCAAAGTTTTATTGGTTATGTCTCCAGATAGGCTGATGTACACGAAAAATATGTGAGATAAATTATATAGTTGGTATACTTGAAGGATATAAATGTCTTAGTTTTTATATGCGTTTGAACATCCCCGTGAAGCGATTAGCAAAAACAAATAATCAATAGAATTCTGAAAACGCTTCACAGACAACTAAATCAAGTTTGAATTGACATGAAGTGGATCTAAATAGTTACGAAGTTATGGCAGATAAATAGTGTGACTTAATTTAAATGTTCTAAATGTCTACAATGCTCTAGCAATAAATGTTTACATAATCAACCGCTTTAGTTTTTTGACCAATTATGTTTTGATTTGTCTATTTGGCGTACCTTTTAATGTTCCGTATGTTGCATTAAAGTCATCAGTGATCAGTGTCGGTTGTTTTAAGGACTTTGCAGTTTAGGGGTTTTAAGGGATGGGTATGACCCCAGAAGATGGGTTTGCATTTTACGACATTCTTTATTTCTAGGTGGTTGTGTAGGTGTGGTTTTTGTGTCATGATGGCTGATTTATGGCTTTGTAGCCAATGCGGAAAAATGGAACTTTTTGTATGAGACGTTTCCAAGAGGAGCGGTTTTTTATTTTACTTTTTACTCCACCTAAGTGTAGAACAATGAAGCTTAAATACGTATCCGTACAAATATAAGGAACTGAAGAGAACATGGACGACTGGGTACATCAAGATTGAGTATCAGAATGAAAATATCGATTACAAAGAAACAGCAACAACAAATTCTGTTATTGAGCAAATTAAACATCTTCTACCGTCAAATTACAGTCTATTATGTTAGTTGCCTTAGCAGCCGGTATGTTGATTATGTTAGGCTTGGTTTATCTGTTCGTTTTTTGTATTCGCTAATATGTATGGTTTATTATCTCATTATGATACTTGAGGGTTTCCTTATCGCTTAGTCAGCAAGATCATGCAGTTCAATAACCTTATTCGACCTGTACAACTTGGAAGGTTCTCACCAGGGGTGGTTACAGGATTGTTTGGTTAACTAGGGGCGTAGAGTCTAGATGTTTATGTGGAATGTGGGCACAATCAGTACATCTTATGTTTTCTTATGCTTGACAGATTTTAGTGGGGACGCATGCCCGCTCCCCCCCCTAAATCCGCACTGGCTCTCTAAAAGTTACATATAGATATTAGGAGCATAATGACCAAAAATCTAGGTTGTAACATATCTTAGAATGATTCAACAAATATGATGGCAATTTTAGACGAGTTTTTTTCAATTTTTGACGTTTTTAATTTATCAACGCAGTAAGTCTGCGGATACAGTGACGTCAGATGTCCAAATGTGATGCAGTGCAACATCTCCAAAGCCACATCCTTTGGGAGGAGCAAAATTATGTTTTGAGAATATGTTGTTCTAAGCAGGCTAATTCAATAGTTAAACCACATAGTGGGAAAAGGCATGTTGTTGTTGAAGAGAGGTTGTTGCGCAAGGGAGGGCCGCTCTGGGGAGGTTGCACTGTATTGAACTTGAACTAGCGGGGGGGGTCAAAAACGCACCATTCAATCAGGAATGAATCAGATCAACAATGAAAGCAATCATTGCAGCCACATTTACAATTAACAGATAAATTGATTTTATCATCGCACTCAGGTGGTAGGTGAATAACGATAGCAACAACTAAATGTACTTAGAGACTACATTTCACAAACAATACTGCATTTAAACTTTACAAGACTTATATTCAAATTTTTTACGCACCCATCCGCTTAAGGACTTATGGGAAATCTGTGAGAAAACAATCTCAAAGTAATCAATTACTTGTGCATTTCTAATCAATTATAAATTAAGCAAAATATTGTTAGTATAATTACCTGTTCCATACTGAGTCCGGGATTCACCGTTTGTGGTATCAGAGGAGGCATTACTTTTGTCGCAATCAAGTTGTGAGTCAATCCAAACTTTTTGTCGCTCATTAGGTGTTTGTATATACCTGAAACAGAGGAACAATACACAAGAATTTACTTTAATAATAGGCGACCTTTAGGAGAGGCTTCGATGATGGTAACACACAATGTGATGCTCATTCTTATCTCTTATAATAAAACGATTCTTACGTACATACACATGTATCACAAAAATAGTATTACATATATTTACACCAATACCTACACGTACATAAATCATCAGCTGGCACTGACCATATTGACAATGACAAATTATTTTTGCTAAAGGTTTTTTTGACCTTAGGAATTTCAGTATTTTAATAAAACGTTATTCCGCATGTAAAACACACACGAAGAAGACATGGTTGACAAAGAGACGGTCTAACCAGATGCTTGTCTTATCTATATCAACCAGTAATGTGAAAAAATAGATGTCGGCTATTTCTTTAATGTATTCTCAAATGGTTCAAAATCATCACTTAATATGATCTAATACACGCTCTTTCATTATATTGATTATAATTAAATAAATTTTCAAATAGGAATAACAAGCAATATTATTGGATGTATAACGTCGAGGTATGATTGTTCTGATTATAAATCACAGCATGATAGCTTACGGAACTCGCGATGCATTCAAAGCTCATCGACACGAGCCCGCTATGAAATGAAATTGAATTGCAGTCAAAGTGAGAAAAATAATGAAATATACCATCGAACTAAACTGTACGTACCTACAACTGCCATTACAATTTTAGCATCTTGTCCAAGCGTTATATCCATCAGAAATGGTAAGACTTCATCCAGTATAATCATTTTATCCAAACTATCAAGTACTGTATCGATACAAGTAAGTGCGTTTATTCTCATCTAAAACAAAATAAAAAATAAACTATACTCTGTGTATTAATGATTCTCTGTTTGACTGTCTAGTCATACTAATTTATATACGACTGCACTGCTATTACCAAATTCTTCAAATTATTCCGTCGGGAACATGTCGTACTTACAAGGTGTCTCCAAATGCACCATTTGATTACAGCGTGAACCATTAAAGAAAGAACTAAGTGCAAAAGAAACCACAGTGTTGAGAGTCAGTAGGGACATATCGCCCAGATTAGATCAGTTGTCGGTTATTTGGTGCTCTAATTCACTTACCAGAGACACATTACAGTTTCCAACAACTTACCTTCATATTATCCGATTTATTGTAGAGTGATTTAGCACGTGGTAGCACCATAGTTTTCATAATATTATCATCCAAGTATTCCTTGATTAGTCGTATACACCCTAGCGCCGCTTCCTAAAAGAAAATAAATGAGTTTCTAAAATTAAAATGACATTCGGTATGATGATCGTTCTTTATTTAATTTCGGAGGTTGATTTTCTTGTAAGTGGATTGTGTTTCAACTGGCGCCGACTTAAGTGGTACGAACTGAGACTTTTAGATATTTTAATACGCTCTGGCTATCACCTTGATTAACATTGATCACAATACCGCGGATAGTAAATATAATTAGGGGACAATGTGCTAACATATTTCTGCCCTATATTTGATTTGGATTTATCTGTCTAGAAAACCAGTCGTGATATTTTTCAAACACCAGGTACAGGAGTAAGATTTGGTTAAACAAAGGCTTAAAACATTATGACCAAATAGGCCAACGCGTTCAAAACTCACGACATGTATGTTTGACAGATGCACTTCTCCTGCAATTCTAACGCCAAGAGCAGACAGGAAAGAAACAATTTCATTCATTTTACATATGACTTTATACATTTTTACATAGTATGTTTAAATTATAACATTATTTGCTGATAGGATACATTTGATGGTAGGTGAAACTCGTTGAATCAAGAATGAAACTATTCACTAGAATAAGTACAGTATAACCCCTGAAAACCGGACCTCTTTCGGTCTGGTTCAAAAGGATGGTTTTCTGAGAATTCCGACCTTCAGAGAACTATTGGTTATAGAAGAGAAAAAATGGGACTTGAATAATCGTCCGATTTTCAAACAATTCTGTCTGGTTTTCGGGGGTTTTACTGTACACATAGAAACGAAGCAATCACACAAGTATTTCACGATAATAGACGGATAAAAATCATACACAACACAGACATCAATATCCACCAGTTAATCATTTGATCTTGTTTCTCAATCTCAACTAAATAACTGTCAAACTACGTCTGAATCAACGATATACTCGTCTAGATTTTCCCAGTAACTATCATTTTCTGAGCGCTTGTATTTTTTCACTGGGTTTAACGCCGCTTTTCAACCATTTTTCAGTTATATACGACAGCCGGTTAACCTAACCAATTTTCCTGGACTGTATTTTAACCAGTACTAGCTTAACTTTACACTAGGAGAGGGCAACTTCTCCGCACATATGGAGGACAATCTACATTTTTTTGTCAAATTTATATAGAAAGGTATGACCTGCCGCGACCGGGATTTGAATCCGGGTCGCCGGGTTGCAAGTCCAGCGCACTAACCATTGGAACGCGGTCGCGGCTTCTGAGCGCCTGTCACCAACGACTGGATGGATTCACTAACATTAATCTAAGTTTTTTAAGCTGAATTGGAAGATTTAAACAAAACCGTTAATTGAGGAGATACTTTTCTGATTGGATTGGTCGTGTAATTACTGTTTGTGTTGAAAATCTTAATTACCGAGCCATTGTTTTCGTATAAAAACAGGTCGTTAAACATGATTATTAAAATAATAAGTTTAGAAATAGATTCACATTGCAAAGTCGGGCCTATACCTTAAGTATGATGTATCATTGTTTCTAGTTACTATTAAACATACATTATGTTATATTACAATTTTGGTAAAATGGAACAAAGCCTACTTACCTGAGCCTGTATAGAATTGGAGTCTAGCGTATTAAACACCAGTGGAATTATCTCCGTTTTAATCTCATCAATAGGCGACTTTGTCAATAAAATATCAAGTTTATCCAACAAATAAACTGTAGCCTAACATTTGGAGAAAAAAATACAAATTAATTTATTGGTATTGTACGAGATATCAATGTTTTATTTCATTACTTCGGAGAAAGCACGAGTCCGGAACGAGATCGTTATTTTATCTGATTTTAAGAATCTTAATTCTTTTCATGGAATTATACACTCGGCGGATATTTGCCAAGCTTTCCCAGGTCTAAAACACGCGCATTACACAAAACAGGAGATTATTCTAACACAAAAACAACATTTATTTCATCAACAACGGATGCCAATGTGCAATCTTTTTTTCCAATAATATTCATGAAAATTAAACATTTTATTTATGTAACAAGAAAATATGACTTTCGTCCACAGCTTTTTAATTTAACACGTTTCAGTAATATATGCGGAATTGATTTTGTTATCTTTTCAAAAATAATAACAACACAATATTTATTAGCTGTATGTCGAATATGATTTATGCAAACAAATGAAATACCGACAAAGCAAGAGCGACTTAGAAAATTAACAAAAACACAAATTGTATTTCCTATACAAATGCACGTTCAAAAAGTAAATATTTACGTGTATCGTCAGTCTACAAACTTTTCGATAATTGTACAAGGAATGAATCAACTCAGAAAATCAACTCAGAAATACAACACGTACCTGCATTGGCCTTGGGGAAGTCAAAATGACTTTAAATTGTGGTAATATCACATTTGCATAGTCTTGCTTGGTAACATGGTCAATCAACGACAACATTGCAGGTAGAGCCATAAACATCGTGTCTATTGCCATACACGACTCCACAAGATTTGGCAGCACGTGGCCATATAATACTTTCTGTAACCAGACAACGATCGTTTCTTTCGGGTCAGATAAATGAGAACCTATTGGGTACTTATGTTAACGGTACAGAAACTTCAATTCTAAAATTCATTTGATAAATACAACTGTATTTTTTTCTGAAATTACTGGGATAATGAAAATATGGATACCAGCACCTTCTGTAAATCTTTGAATATTGAAGAAAAGCTAAGTCTACAAAAAAGGTATAGACACCACAATTAGGCTGAGCGTGATGTTACACCTTACTTTAATAACCAGACATCAGAAATTATTATATTTGATAATACATCGGGACCTAATTCATACATTCTCAATAATACTTCGTACACAAAGGATTAGCTCTCTGACTCATATACTTGTGGTACACGTACTAAAGACGACCGAGTTTATTCGGTGCAGTGTTATTATGTCAAGAAAACTATTGCTTATAATTGTATAAAATAAACATAATATTTAAACTGTGGATCTTGCATTTCCATGTCAATTAGCATAATGAAGTATGTGGAACTTATTCACCAATTAAGCACACACTTCATGACAAGTACTTCTGTGCTATTCAGAATTCCCATGGATTTATCGTGGCCATTGTTATATCTCCTGCATATGATAAAGTCTGTCAAGCTCGGTGTTTTTGTACTTAAACTTAAATACGTTCAATAAAGATCACAATAAAAAATCGAGATAAACTTGAGAATCAGGGTGTCTAATTCACTAAACAATGGTGAGCATTATGTCGCGATATAACGGACAAATGTGACACATTCTGCTAGTTTATCAAATAGGTCAAATATCAAGGACGAGTTTTTGTTAATTAGACTTGTACTGTATTTGGAAAGAGTACATTGGAAGGAATCTAGTTTTACGACAAAGAGCTTTCACTTGTATTCGGTTCATGATTTCAGACATTACCACCTAATTAGTTGTTCGCGCGAAGTACAGACAATCCCAAAACGTAATTAACCGACTGAAAAAGTGATGAATTGCCAAATAAAACCCTTACTTTATGAATATCTGGAATGACTTGAATAAGATTTGTGTAAACTTCAGCTTTCTGTTGCGTAGTCTCAAGTTGTTCTAAGTTGTCTAGCCTTTGTAGACATGAGACGACAGGGTCATGGAAATAACGTAACTGGAAACAACGTAGACAGTTTTAAAAGAATTGTTAACAAAAACATACGTATAAATCCATCTAACAAACCATTAAACCAAACAAAGCGTGTTGTTTTACCAAATAATGTAAAGCGTCGTCGTGGAATACCATTGAGGTCAATGTTTTTGAACAAATTGGACAAGCGTATGTTATTGTGTTACAGATGAACTAAATTTCAGAAATGAAACCATTGTTGATCTTGCTTAATGTGATTCCCGAGTTCAAACTATTGAAAAATTTATCTTAACAGAGAAACTGCAAAACATTCAGAGCCATTTCTAGTTGAATTGAAAGAAATCGTGCTACTTCATATCATTTATCTATCATTTTATTAAGCATATTTTGTTACCATACAAACTGTAACACAGATATTCCTTACCAATGAAAAAAGCTGAGCAGTTGGTCTGTATCGTGTATCCTTGTTTATCATTTTCTCTACAGGTTCAACTAAAGGTAATGGCATCTTGTGAGCTACATCGCCAAATTGTTGAGTCAACTGAAAACATTAATACAAAGCTCCGGTATTTATATACAGATTTAGAACCTATGTAATGCGTTGATGCATTATGATCGCATAATAATTTTTACCCCAACCTCTAGAATACAACTACTAAAATACAGATCCAACAAACATGTAGTTGCACTAATTTTGATACATATACTCAATTCAGTTACACTCTATACTTACACATTCTACATACATATGAATAACTATGTTTTTTCTCATGTCCTTATTGGCAATGATGTTCAGGGCAAAATCAGGGTAATTGTTTCATCTAATAATGTGTATTATCGGTCTGTATAGATCGATGCACATATGTAATTACTGAACGCCATAACTTATCATTGTATCTTGATAAAAGTGATCCATCATCACACAATTTTCCACACTGTGCAAAACACTATTATCTTATGACATGTTTCTTCCGACGCAGGAGTATTACGAGTTTGTTTTGCTGTTTGATTAACATTGATGCGAAATCCAATTAAATTCCGTGTTGAACGTCAAGCGAACTTTCTGAAACCAACTAACATTTGTAATCTTATCAGTGGCGGGTTTAATTAGTATAAAACCTCTAACAAGTTCAACAAGTAACTACTACACTGACTCTTAAATTGGTTTGTATTTTCTTTTTTGTTATGGTAAAAAGTCAATACTCGTGTGCCATTAAAACGCATAACTTAAAACCCATAAACTAAGCTATTGTTTAAACCCAGGATGAACAAAATGAAATCTGAAAATGTTTGACTTTGGTTCTTTTGGAGGAATAAACAATTTTAACAACTTTATAAGCCGTAAAACTATTTTTTTTTTCGTTGCTCAAACATAATGACCCTTAAAAGACTTGTGACAGGAAACATTATTTGTTGGTGTACACGCGTCCATTCTTAATGGCGTCGAACTTATTGATCCTGTAGTGTCCGTATTGACAAGATGACGCACATTTTCCCAGCGATTGACACAAATAATGACATTAGCTCCAACAAGTCGCGGAAAATCCTCACACAGGGAGATTCACAGAGACAGAGTGGAGATATGAACAACAAAACAAAACCCAACCGGTAAATTCAAATTAAACACATGTAAAGGGCTAGGTGATTGAGTGAGTATGGTCTCTGGCTAGTAATCACTAGCCCCTCACCACTGAGTATCCGAATCCCTCCTGGTACCAGAAAAAAAATCACATGTGGGGAAGCTGTTCAGCTGGTTTATGTAGGTCGGCGGTTCTACAAAGACATACGCCTATGGGCCTCCTCCACCGATAAAATTGGAAAAGCATCACGCTGACCAACGCTGTTGTTGCCACGTTAAACCTCAGTGAAAACATATACACATGTGATTTAATGAAAACATTAGACAAAGAATAACATAATGCTGTAACATTTGTCCGTAAACTATTCAGCTTTAAAGTCGAGTTGTTTTGCACTCTTTCTAAGGACATACGAAAAGTACAATACAATTTTATCATAACTGAGGCGTGGTTGTCAAATACAAGACATATCCAGCAGACACGATAAAAGCCGATAGTCCAGAGAAAGGTTACGTGAGGTGACTTCATCATGCGGGAAGGCTGCAATGTAAATGTTATTTCTAGCAGACATAAAGTTTTGTTCTCGCTTTTCTAGAAAGTTTTTGCTAATTTCTTACTTCAACGTTATTACTTTTTCATTACTTTTTGATAACATTAAACGCAAACTTATGTTTTCTGCAGCTAATTTGTGTTTTTCCTTTGCCTACAGACCGCATGGAAATCAATGATAATTTTTGAACTATCTAAACACGTAGGTTCAAAATATGATGAAGACAAATAGATAAAATTAAAGACAAAGTATAGAAATAAACAGCTTCTATTTATTTACGTTCTTGAATAAGTACGATCTAGTAAAAAGCATTTTTAAATCTTGAGGGTTGATGCATAAAGTCTAGAACCAGATTTCCAGGACCTTTCCTCATAGACCATCCGGAACAAGCAAATACGGTTTACGCTAACGGTCACAGAAACGAAGGAGAAAACACAAAACAACAATACACAAATGTCATCAGGAACATTTTGCTTACCTGATCTAGTTGTTTAAGGTAAGTTTGTGGGTTGTATTCACCATTAATCAGAGACAATCCATTATTATAGATACAACATACTGTGATACCGAGCGAGAATATATCGCTGGTCATGCCACATTTCTTCTCTGTCTGAACTTCCGGGGCTATAAAGTTCAGGTTTGGTTGAGCGAGTTTGGATAGCTTTGTCGACCAAGGTTGGCAAGAAATTTTGTCCTGAAATTAAATATAAAAAACGCCGTATATAACTGAAAAAAATATTTTAAAAAACGACGTTAAAGTCTAGTGACAATGTCACATAAAAACAAACACACAAATATAAAAAAATGAAAAAAAGCCATCATAACACTGTATTTGGAAATAAGCAAAGATACATTGTATATATTCGTATAACAGTAACTGAACTCATCATATGGAATGAAGAACATTCCAAGGTTATGTAACATCATCTATGCAAAATATCACGCTATTTCCATATAAAGTCTTACGAGAATTGAAAATTGTCAAAGCTTCCCCTTTTATAATCTTTTCTGTGATTTATGACCTTTCTGAAACTAGAATTGAGTCGGCTGGATCGTTCCTGTGTAGTCATACCCCTGTCACGAAACGGCATCATAAATACATGTGATGTTAATTTAGCTTCCGGCGCTTGTAACGCAAGTCCATTCATGGTAATTATACTTACCGAGTGTCACAGTATTAATCCCTTGTCAGTAAGTAATGGGAAGACATTCAATAAATGTGACAACATAATGTAGAATAGATTCTGTATACGCTAACACTATAAGTATTTATCTCCCTTGACGGACCATTAATCAATACTTCGCGACAAACCAGGTGATGATGGTAATTTAGAAAAAAAAACATCGGCTGTAAGGAATCCTTTTAAAATATTACTCCTAACTTAAATTGTCCATTTAACAGTTTAAATCGTTAATATGCTAGATGAGCAATATTATATTGTATCACGGTATAACTAAAGATCTGTGATTATTCAGACAATTGTTCTGGAAGAACTTGTGAAGGTACCGATTACATTGTAAAGCAAAGGGAGACAATTCAGTGCTCATTTATACGTGTTATGTCAGTTCGACATAGAAATTGACGGTTTAAAATGTTAAATTTAATATTTTGCACGCATAAATAAAACATCAATTGAATGTTTCCAGAATACGTTCAATTAAACCTTGACAATGGCATACAAACGCTTCCATACATTTAAAGCTGTAATGTATGGCAGATTTTTTTTAAAAAATAGAGATGTTTATTCCATTCCAAGTTGAAAAGGAGAAACACGCATTGAATCTTCGATAGTGTCCAATACGTGATACAATACATTCCTTTAATTGACTGGGGTTAAACAAAATATTCAGTTCCGCATAGGGAATAGAAAATGCAAATCAATGTTAAAACTTATGCAAAACCTTAAGTCCCATAAAATGAAATTTTAGCAGAGGAGACATAAAATAAAGACAAGGATTCACCAAGGCAAGCTACTGATTTTGGATGCTGTTGACAGGATGTTCGGCTTGCACTTTCGTTGTAAGTGACAGACGCATCAAGTATCTTGTACACTATAATTATCTTAGTGCGGTGACACTAATGAGTTCCAATGCACAATAATTCACCACCAGAAAAAATAGGTTTTTTCCAGAAAGGCACAATGAAGATGATAAATGATACCAAGTCTTATTCATCAAGATCAGAAATCCATCCAAATTTTAGCTGTTATACAGCGAACTTAATCAGACTTAGGTGTAACTATGAGGGACTGTTAATAAACAGTTTCTCAAGGCTGCGACAAAATAGTCCTTCATAGAGAATTATGTTCCAAAATGTTTTATTCAATTGTGCTAAATTGAAGGTCTTAATTAGGCATAAGTACTGATCGCATTTGTCTTAACTGGCTTGACAAGTTCATTATGAAGTAAAATGTATCAAATATACGTTTTGATTAGTTGAAAGCTGTAGAATAAATACTGTGCAAAATCTGTTCTTTACATGTACGCCATCATTTAAAATTATTGTTCGTTCAGGGATCTTTTATATAAATGGATTGGACAGGACGCAATGACGGGTGGTAATGCAAAACTGGAAACCAACATGCCATTCAAACATGTTTATGTGCCAGCATCATCACAATTTTAAGTCATTGAATTGAAGTAAACAACACATACACATAGCAGCGTATGGTTCTGGTATGAAATTCCAGCACAATAAACAACTTTCTGTGATATAATCTCATTTGGCGACAGCAGTTAAAACAATGATGGTAATACAGCAAGGAAGAAATAATTTTGTTCTTGCTGTGAGACAGACAACTATTTTGGGCTTGCCTTAAATGTGTTGTTTATAATAGTTATTTTCCAGGGTTTCTTGCAGTCAGAAATAATTGTTATTATCATTCACACGCCAGACATCATTTGTCATAAATGATATTTGGTGACATCATAGTGATTATAGTTATTTACCATATTCATATTAACAGCACAGAGCACTTCTACATGGATTTGGTATCATCTTAGAGATTAATGGTGAACTTCAGAATCATATAACAGCTGGTTTGAAACGTAGACGTTGTTAACACGGAGAATTGAACTGCCAGAGAATGTTTACTGATTATTTGATTTGATACCAAAGTTGTGTTAAAAAATGCAACGATAATAATTCTGAAATAAATGTGACGTCATTTGTTGACGTGGATGCTTATATGAAATTAGGAAAACAACGGTATGAATCCATTTTGTGAGTACGTTGACCATTACATCCGGGTCATTGAATTATTCTTATCACATTTGTGCCTTCAATTTGTCTTCCCTTTCTAGTCAGATTTTAATGTATCAGTTAAATCGCATAAAACACCAATCAAATATACCTTTTCCATACTCATAGTATATTTTTCATGCTGTCAAATTGATTAAATAGTTTCAATTCAGTTACTTACATTAGTGGACATGTTTCCACCAACAGTGAGGTTATCATTGTATGCTTTGTATTTCGTCACTTTAGCAAATAAAAGCCGCAAATTTAAAAGAAGTTAATGTAGCGTAATTAATTCGATGCAAACAAGAGGCTTAATGGAACATTAATATATTCTGTTAGACTTGACACAATATCCTTTTTGAGTGTCGGATGTAACGCTGGACTTTTGACAAATGGTACATTATATGAATCTCGCTATTTTATCCTACATTGTATAATGATTGAACAAGACAGGCGTCTGTGTACAGGAACATTGTATTTAAGCCTTCTTTGTCTTACTCTTTGCAATGTTAAGAAAAAAGTCACCAATAACCCATGCATGTACAGTATCGGTAAACAGTGGTACACAGTTGCAAGCTTCTCGAAATGAAAGCCATATTTTCTAAGAATTTATTGATTAATTTGAAGTTCCTTCCAAATGCCTTTAATAGGGTCTCCGCGTAATTGGTTTGTGAAGCTCAATACTACTTTTTTGAATTGATGCCAAGAGACCCCAATTACAGGGAGAGTTTCAACAAGCATAAGCCATTTTAAATCCACTGGCTTTAGAATTTCCTGTGTTTTAATTTATTGCAAAAAAACAGCACATTTTGAAGCCAATTCATAGACATGATGATTGTTAAATAATGACGTTTGCAAATATAATTGAAGCAATACTTGTTCAATATGTTATCTAAAATGAAGCTTTTTGTGAATGTAATGAAATGGTGACAAATGATGGCCTTTTAATAGTTGTTCAAATGCATTATGCTTGTAGTGCAATATACCAAATAGAAGGAAATCGAAAACCACATCATGCGACCTGTTCAGGGCTTCAGACACCATGTGAATGGAATTGGGCTAGTTGCAAGTGTGTATACAATGCTAATATTTCATGTCTGCAATGCACAAGGGAGATAAAAGGTCGCATAGAGTTGGACCGCAGTTCGCATTTCCATTCTGGAACACAGTTCGCAGTTCATGATTCAAATTGCGAACTGCGTTCTGAAACACAGTTCGCTGTTCGCAATTCGAATCATTCTAGAATGCAGTTCGCAATTCAAACATTATTTTAAAGGAAAACCATATTGGTTATAGTACACATACTTATTAATTAAGACTATCAAACTAAAGTATACTCCTCACAGGTAAAAAGTATAAATTGCGTCCTGACTAAATGGTCGGCAATTCAAACAAAAACAAATTTATGGAATTTCTGCCTGGAATCGCACGTTTTGTGGACTTTATATTCTTTCTTCTGTTTTCCATACTTCTTACAAAGCATTATAAATTAAAACTGGTGGGTCGAATTTTCTTATAGTAATCTCATTTAACTAAAATACTTCCCTACTTTAAATGCCATCAACCCGGCTGTTCAACCATCTGGATAAAGTTCTAACTATACAGACAAGGATTCGCAAGATTAAAAAAAATGGTCTTTAAATTTCCGGTTGAAAATTACAAAATTTATTGTTATTTATCTCTAACAATGGATATCAAGATAAAAATACGAAAATCAATCTAAAATACCAGCAAGCTGAAGGTCAAAAAAATTCAAAAATCTGAATCGCGTTCTAATTTTACAGAACGAATTTCTTTTAAATAATGTGCTTCCAGTTTACTGGAGAATATGAAAAATTCCTACGATTTAATTATTTACATACAACCATTTTGAAAACAATCACTTATTGAGTTGTTGCGTTCCAACGGTGATCACAGGAACATTACAACATTACAGAACAGAACAGAATAGAACAGAAAATAATTCTATTTGCATCCACAGATTACATTTTAGGTAACAACATAACATATGATATAAATATATCACGGTCCAGAACGCAGTTCACAATTCGAATAGCGAACTGCGAACTGCGGTCCCATTTTACGCAACTGAGATAAAATGTTTTTGCTTTTTTTTTGGAAAACTTCAACATGGACAAAATAGCTTTTATGAGCATTTGTCTGACTAAATGACATGTGCTCGCCATGCGTTCACTAATCAGCGGCCTCATTATCAATGATCTAGCACATGTTTCATGGTAAAAAGCATATTCTTGTGGCACTATGTTTCGCCGTTCTTATAGTCACCGTGCGCAGATGAGCTTAGATTTTCGTTGTCTTAAAGTGAGACTAGTTTCTGAGTTGGCTGTTAGATAAATCTCAAAGGCTTTCATCTAGTGAGATTTTCTCGCCTGACTGTATACTACCAATTTTGAAAATCTCTGCTGAATTATTATACAATGGTGACCTTACAAAGCAGTGTTTTATGTCTACGCTCAACAATAAAGTTAAATTCTGTGGCTTGTTGTCTGCCGACGTTAGACGTAGTTTAACAGTGATTGCTGAAATTTAATGACTAGGTCTTGGTGGAAATTTCCCTGATGTATATGAACAATAGTACGTTTATAATAAGGAAATACGGCGTCTTGTATTTATTGATGTGTATTTCCATAACAAACAACATTAAAATATTGGCAGGTTTAAATAATGGAAAATGTCTACGACAATTTCAAAAGATTATAAAACATCTGTTGCACAATGGTGGTCATGATAATCAGGTAAGTGGGTACCTCAGAGAGGTAATCGTTTTGGTAATCGTTTTGGTAATCGTTTAGCGAAGGGTCGTAC
This sequence comes from Lutraria rhynchaena, assembly GCA_008271625.1. NCBI lineage: Eukaryota > Metazoa > Mollusca > Bivalvia > Venerida > Mactridae > Lutraria > Lutraria rhynchaena. Next base: position 972,715 of record VIBL01000142.1, on the reverse strand, counting down.
GATCATCGCGCAGTTAAGATATAAGAATAGGTTTTATATATCGTTTTTATTGAACTCACACCAATACAAGTATAAAAAACGACAATGGTGACCACATATTAACTAGTAGTGACACACATGCCGCACTCTAAGTAATTATGTATCTGTCATTAAATGAACAAACGAAATGAACAAACTAATCTAAACGAGCGATATGGTAAGTTTGTCAAATTTATATAAATTAGAGTTTCTTAGGTAATAGCGTATTGTATATTGTGATTATTTATCTGTGACATTTTGTTCATGGGTCATTCGTTGTTGATTGGTCAGTGATTTTGGCGGGAAATTCAGTCTATGTCCTTACGTCAAAGTGAGAAATTGTGTTTCAAAGAGTCATTAAGTTGATCGCTGGTAGAACTTTTAACATAAAGTGATACAAAGATCTATAAATCTTTTTTTCACCTGTCGTTACATTAATTATGAAAATGATTTTATACGCATGTTAAGGGTGAATTTTCAATAATGACATTTCACTCCAGTCGACCATGAATTTGTATAATCTAAAGTCTTATAAAGTATTTGAAATTTGCTTTCACCATTGGCATGATCGAGTTAAAGAAAATAGTTCAATCATACGATGCCGACAGACATTTTATAATAGCAATAATAGAAGACAAGTACAGGGCAACCTTTCCAAAAGCAACACCCTTTGGGAGAAGCAATTTTATGTTGTTGTTGAGGGGTTGTTGCTCTAGAGAGGTTAGATGAATAGTTAATATTTTACAGAAGAAAAAATCATGTTGTTGTTGAAGGGAAGGTGCCGCTCAAGAGAGGGCCGCTCTAGAGAGGTTGTACTGTACTTTGTGTTTTTTTTCATTCTCTTTTCTTTTGAAGAATTTTAAAACAGCCTTGTGAATAACACAGTATCTAAAATAATAACGTGAAAAAGCTCTTGTTATGATATTCATTCCGTAGTCTCCGTGATGAATGTGCACGAATGCTGACAAGATCAGAAATACTTTGTAATCATTAGTAAGTCAAATAACGCCGGAGATATGCTTCTAATATGCCGAGAAAATAACGAAAAAGACCCGGAGGTTTGCACAAAGCACGGTATTGATTTTGACTACATAGACAATATAAATGAACTGATTGCAAATAAGTGCCAATTCTATTTGGATGTTTCAATTTTACGTGTCTGAGCACTTATTGTATTTCGAGATTTATCTTTTATTTGTTCTAAAACAACCTCCGATATACATCATCATTCATGCTTATTATTTATGATACCATTTCAGCAACATTTGCCTTGTGAAAGTATATTTTACGTACCATTTAAGATGCTTAAAGTAAGGTTTAAACAGAGAAAAACAAAAATAATATACGGCAAAAGATGCTTAAAGAAATAAATACAATTATGCTTAGTCTACAAAATCTACAGTCAAGCCTTTCATTCAAGTGAAAATAACAATAAGACGTAAATAACAATCTAGATGTAATGCGTCAAAATTAATTAATTAATATGAGCTTATATGTAAATATGGATTTTTCGTTTGACCTGATCGAAGTCCGGAAGTAAATTTGTGTGAAAATGGCTCAAAATTAAGTAAAATGTGACTAGATTTCGGAAATTCCGGTATTTAAAAGCACGGTCTGTATAGAAATTGAATGGAACAATGTAACAAAGAAACACAATCTTTTAAGGAGGTTTCCAGTGCTCAGAAGGTCTAATATTATTGAAGTTACACTTTATCTCATATTATTGACACAAAAGTTTCTAGACAAAACTCTTTTTAGACATTTTTAGAGAACTTTTTTTCGAAGAATTTGACTAATTTTGGTTAAAAAAGCAAGCATACCGGAAGACATTTCTAACGCAAAAGTTATTTGGACATTGTAATGTATACGTAGATTCCATAAAAGTAATGTGGGGGCCTCTGCGGTCGAGTGGTTATTGCCATGACACTAGTAATTCCAAATCTCTCAGCACTGTGTTCAAATACTAGTACCACCCGGGACAAAATTTCATATGTGAGGAAGCTGTCCAGCTAGCTTATAAAAGGTCGATTGTTCTATCTAGATGTACACCAGGGGTCATCCTTAAAGCTGGAAAGTCGCCAAATGACCCTCAGGCTGTTGGTATGTTGTAAACCCAAGATACGAAAACATATATAATAGAAGAAGTACAAGGGTAAAGTTAATCACTTCTGGTGTTCTACTTTGAAAAAGAAATTTATCAATTCACTGGGCTTTATTCGATTTTTATTTTTAACGCCATTTTGTTTTTCAGACGTTATGTCATTTAATACAAAGATGTTTAACCTGAGGGAACCTTTATTGTAATTATAAAAAATAACGTTTCTTTTAATTACGGTCCTGACCTTCAATAGTTCCAGAGACGCCTGAAGGTAAATATTCATAGATTAAAATCATCTTGCAAATTAAGATTTGAAATTGCCTCTTTATGCATGGACAAACAAACATAAATGCACTGTAGTAAAGAGAAATCAGTAAAAGATAATTATCTGCAAAACGAAAAATGGGTCCTAAAATTGTCATTTTTCCATTGAAGTCAACAGATTTACAACCTTCTGAATAAGGAAGAGATCGCACAATTAGATAACCCATTCTGCACCTAAGTGCACCACCTTCTAACCATTATTCTAGGAGTCAGACATTGACAAAAAGAAGCAATTAAACATATAGCATTGGCGACTGAAACAGGCATTGAATCCTAAAATGGTATAGTATAGAAATGCAGTCAAAAATATGAGCAAAGGCCACCCTTGGGAAAGACAAACTATGGCCTTTATTGAAAGGTGGCCTTTATTCGGAGGTCATTTTGTTCTAAATAATCAGTGACGGTTTTTCGAAGAGTGACCTTTATTCACAGGGTGGCCTTGTTCGGAGGTGGCCACAAACACAGAATAGACTGTAAACCTTTTTCTTGCCCGCAAAAAAAGATAAAAAAAATCAATCATCAAAATAACAATTAAGAAGCGGAGATAACTCAAACTTATGTCTGGTATCACCAAAAATGTGAAATTAGTACAGAAGGAGATCGAAATTGTTACTGACCATCATATATTACGGTAATTATGCTGGATACGACGTTAAGCCATACAACTACAAACGATTATTGCCTTTACCAATATAGATGTTCGTAATTAACCAATCATCTTCACAACACCAAGGATAATCAATCCTACAACTCTAGTATATTGTTCTGGGGAGAGAGTGATTCAATAATCGGTGCCACAGACAGTCCCTGTACACCAGGGGAGTGGGCTTACTGAAAAAGGAACCATGCAAATCGTTTCATATAAAAGCCGACTTCGTAGGTTTTTTCCTGACGAAGTTTAAAACATTTAAACATCCAGGGATTTCCAGATAAACCAAGTTATTATTTTTTCTAGTATTGAAAACCCAACATCATGCGTTAACCTTGGATAATACAGTGTCTATTTATATACAGTCTAACCTGCATTTGGGACCGCTTCCGAATAAAGACTACCCTGTGAATAAATGCATTTCTTTGAAAAACCGTCATTGATTATTTAGAACAATCCGACCTCCAAATAATGGCCATTTGTCAATAAAGGCCACATTTTGTCTTTCCCTGCTATTTTTCACTGGGTAAATGGAAATATTTCAAATACTGGAGCAATTTTACAGTTCGAAGCAAAATGACACGTGATTGCCAATTTTCAGTTTTTGTACATTATTTTAAGTTTTGACGCGTCGCCATTAGCTAACACAAAACTAACAACCTTCACGACATGAGTTTAAGATTGTTTACCACAGAAACAAATTGCTTTAATTTCCATTGCTTTAATAATGGATTGAAACATGAACAGCTATAACCAGAAAATGCGAGTTATTTTCAATGTCTTGATCTGGTGTAATATTGAAATACGTTGTTGTATACAGGTTTTGAATCCATCACAAACCAATTTGTTATTTTTCACTAAATGACAGAAAAACAAATTAAAGGAGTGATTAGGGTCGCAATTATATGTCTGCGAATATAAACAATGCCTCAGAATCAACTATGCCCGAGATATTGTTAAACATGGGTTAGACTAAACAGGTTCTCCTTCATTAATGGCAAAGCGAAAGGAAGAGGTGTGTGCGTGCGTGCGTGCGTGCGTGCGTGCGGGTGCGTGCGTGCGTGTGTCCCCTTAATTCGAGGAAGTGAAACATGCATTTTCCCAAAAGCATTTGATGCTGTGTAACTTTCCGCTTCGAATTGAATAATTGCTGACTACGCATGGACCTTTTCTTAAACAAAAAGAAAAGTAATTTTCGAAAATTACGTGTCTAGACATATTCCATTTCATCAAGTAGAGACTTTTATTAGAAAATATGTTTATTTGTACAGTAAATAATCTTTATATGACATTATATAAGGAAAACTCTAATAGAATTTGGAAAGATTTGTATAATTTTTGGATTTTTATGCCGCCGTATGGTTTACAATGCTATTTTAAACGCATTTGTTATGAATTAAACAGACGTTATACCGCCAGAGACATCCAGTTCGTACATGGGGAGTTTTCAGTTTTTGTATTTACATCTTTAATAAAGCAACTGTCTAAAACAAATTACTTTGTTTAACAATCTGATTGAAAACTCACATTTATTTGTAAGACAATGTGTTGCCATGATAATAGTTTATTGCGCTATTTTTATTGGCTGTTTTTTATGTATCGCGTAGCGTTAAAAAACGTGTATCCTGAGAAACCAGGATGTCAGTTCCCAGTCCATCCCGACCTGTCCTGATTTGAGTTGAGAATTTCTTGTTTAACGCTTAACGACAAATGTTTAGTCATACTCGGGGCGGGCAGACTAACTTAACCAGTAACTTAACCAGTGATCTCCCCTCATGTCAGAAATTTCTGCCATCACAAACCTTTTCGTCAAGATTTTAGCCCAAAATCTTTTCTTTCATTTTTGTTATTATATTGATATATCAGTATTGGTGTACATCAAACCTGTAAAGTGTTTAATGGTCCAAAATTAAGATGTAATGACAAAACGTAAAAATAAAGTCACTGAGGCACCGGTTTATATGTAATCAAACCAATCTCCTACACTGTGATCTCCGCTTACAAATATCTTTGTTAGCGTTAACAACATTTTGAAAGTCTCTATTAGTAAGTTTTTTCATTTTTTTTTCAACAATTTTTCAGTTATTGCGGCGACCGGTTCACCTCACCAGTTTTCCTGGACTGTATATTAACCCCGTACTAACTTACCCTTCCACAAGGAGCAGACCATTTCTCCACACATGGAGAAAAATTGACTTTTATGTCTAATTTTCATAGAAGGGTATAACCAGAAGCCATCGGGATTTGAACCCGGATCGCCGGGTTACAAATTCAGCGCGCAAACCACTGGACCACGGTGGCGTCTTATTAGTATGTCATTTGCACTGGAAATTATGCCACTAGGTATCTTTACTGAACCCAAATTGTGATGTCCTGTTTTAAAGCAAACTAAACAGTTTTCTGGAAGCTTTTCTAGGCGTATTCGACATTTTAACAATCACGTGATTCATTTATGGTCACGGGAAGATGTGTGATGGCCGTGGTAACGATAGCGTAATTAGTGCGTGGAGTTGTCAACCAACATTACGCACTTTCCTAGAGTTCCTTTCATTACATTTGTATTATCATGTTTGAATCTAAAGTCAATAGAGACGTATGTCGATTATAAGAAACTTCGACTGTTTAGTCAGCTGAGTCGTTTACCATGTCAATATTTGCCCAAATCAGTGTTTGCTTATAGACTCTTCAGTTTCATCAACCACGAGGACACATCTACTGGCTTCATACCCGACATTTATAGAATACTGGACAAGTACCAACTTTAGCACTATAATGATTGTTACGCACGCTATGCCACATTTCCTACAAAGACAACCTGGAATAGGATACTTCGCCAGTGCGTAAAAACTACAAGCACTTCCAGTATGGTGGAGGAAATGACGGGGAATGACTGGTTAGTTCCGGGAGTCATCAAATACAACCAACATTCGAATCTGTGGCACATTTGCCGTTTCACTCCATCCGTCTCTCGTGTCTGCAGGAAGTTAGTGCGTACATGTGCAATGTGGGTATCCAGACTGTATATCCGGAAATGTGCGAAGTGCTTTTTATATTATATTCCACCGGATAGTACGTTGCATTGGTTACACGCGGTATGGACAACTTATTCGTATGCCCATTCATCAGTGTCGTAAGGTCTTGGGACTCGCTGTTGAGAACAATGGTCACTCACTGACCAACTTCCCTATTGCGGCAGCACTGTGTTCGTAGTCATGTTAACCTATGTACTAGTACTTGTATGTGTATCATAGTCGATAATGCTGTCCGGTACTGCCTTATGATTCGTTTCGGTAAGGTCGTACGCGAGTGCAGAGTTGAGTTTTTCGAAATGTTAGTAAATTCTACTTATATGTAGCAAGTGTGTGTTTTAATAGTCTGGTACATCAATGTAGGCATGCGAATCGTACATGAGCGCTGCAGTTTTATTTGTGTCAGTTGTTCGCATTCACTGTACATGTATGCACATGTCAATTGTTTGTTGTACATGTATTTGTTGATATTATGTATGTTACGTATTCATTGTACTTGTACATATGTTTTGCTCTTCAAATATGGAGGAATAAAGAATCTACTACGACATCTCACAATAAAAGCAATAAACTTGTCGCACACTTTGATAAAAATCAGATTCTGTCTATAAAGATTTTAACACCATTCAGAGACGCGGAAATAATTTCCTATAATAATTCTCTGATTCATCGATAACACATATCAAATAGTTTGACCAGAGAAAAGTTGAATATATGTGAACCCTATTCAGTGCTTATTTACAATTTTACCGACACGACTTCAATGTATAAAAAAGACTCAATAAAATTTCTGTGTAAAATACACAGACAATATTTCTTAAATAATTAAATCAGTAAAGCATTCCTTTCTCAATAAATTTACTTCACTCATTCAACAACTGATAAACAATTGTATACTGCATCTATTTTTGAAAAAAAATGTTTAGTTCAATATCATATATGGAATGTTTTTTTTTTACATAAAATGTTCATCTTGTATATATTGTATGTGTTGTATGTATGTACCATGTTTATATATATAGATAATTAATATTGTGGAATTAAAAAAATCCACTTTTTTATAACGAATATTAACATCCGTTGATGGTGAACAGTTTCACACAAACCTGACAAAGCAAGACACTTCAATGAAGATACGTGACGACAAGAAATTAAAATTAATTCAGTCATTAGCAAGGAAGTGTAGAATCAAATTAAACTAAAGGAAGTAACTCCAGAACAGAGTCACCCAATACGCCTGTCAGCCTCAGAAATCACTGAAGAAAAAAAAACTCTGACAGAGTCACCCAATACGCCTGTCAGCCTCAGAAATCACTGAAGAAAAAAAAACTCTGACAGAGTCACCCAATACGCCTGTCAGCCTCAGAAATCACTGAAGAAAAAAAAACTCTGACAGAGTCACCCAATACGCCTGTCAGCCCCAGAAATCACTGAAGAAAAAAAAACTCTGACAGAGTCACCCAATAAGCCTGTCAGCCTCAGAAATCACTGAAGAAAAAAAAACTCTGACAGAGTCACCCAATACGCCTGTCAGCCTCAGAAATCACTGAAGAAAAAAAACTCTGACAGAGTCACCCAATACGCCTGTCAGCCTCAGAAATCACTGAAGAAAAAAAACTCTGACAGAGTCACCCAATACGCCTGTCAGCCTCAGAAATCACTGAAGAAAAAAATCTCTGACAGAGTCACCCAATACGCCTGTCAGCCTCAGAAATCACTGAAGAAAAAAAAAACTCTGACAGAGTCACCCAATACGCCTGTCAGCCTCAGAAATCACTGAAGAAAAAAAAACTCTGACAGAGTCACCCAATACGCCTGTCAGCCTCAGAAATCACTGAAGAAAAAAAAACTCTGACAGAGTCACCCAATATGCCTGTCAGCCCCAGAAATTACTGAAGAAAAAAAACTCTGACTTGAAATGAAATTTACTGGTCAATGACCATATTTAATTGAATTCGCGAACATTGTTTTTAGGCGGAGGGGTGAAAGAATCGCATAAGGATATGTCGAGGGAATGTGTTTGCCAATCGCTTAAGTTGTATTTACGGAATGAAAATGTATCACCTCATTCAGGAAGTTTCTCTTGATCTGTAACACTGCTATTACGCAACTATGAACTTTATGAATACAAATTCAAACAGAATTTAGTTAGAAAAAATAAAATGTTCCAGATTCCTCTTGTCCGACCGACCCTATTTCTGTCTGTCCACACTGGATCTATTTCTGTCTTGGTCATTTTTCTTTCGCCGATATTTTCACTTTCATTTGAACTATATATCCGAAATTATGAAAGAACACATTTGAAAAAATGCCGACATACCGACTTTGTATTTCTTGAGGAGTGTTAGTGGAAACATGGCATATTTTCCCCCGAAATAATCGATGCGTTAAAATTACACATATTAAACTAATGTACATTTATATTATTCTCCTTTATGATTTTTTGAGTTTCTAATTTGACCCAATCCATTTGTATCCCTTTTCCCATAGCCAGTTTTCCATATCGCGATCTTTAAAAAAACAATACGAAATTATGAATGAACTGAAAAAATACTTAATCGTAAAAAGAACGATGAAAATTACATTTGCAGCGATCACTGAATGAATTCTAACTAAACCAATTACTTCAAATCTAGACAAGACTGACATATTCTTTAATTTACTTTTCAAACTGGTAATAACCCACTAGAAGCCGAGAGCTGGGAGCATTCAAAATTAACGGTCTTGTAAATTTGACTTTACATTAAGCTGGAAGAATTAGGAAACTATGCGGCCCGTTGCACCCCACGGATAATAATTACCGCATGTTATAAGAAAATTAATGTCTTTTGAAAATAAATCATTGAATATGTAACTATTCGGAAGAAGTCATTGAACAGAAAAAGAGTGACCTTTTTCATTTTATATTCTTCAGAGAACGGTTCTTTGGTTCATATTCCTCGAATAGACATATAACTATGGTTACAGTAAAAGTAAAATTTTACAGACAAATTGCCAGTAATATAAATATGACTTAATACTATGATATGTACCTTTTGCCATGAAATGTAATTATTTAATGCTATTTTCAACAGCTCTGTGTATATATATACATGGTCGTAAATGTTACCTTTTGCAAGTATTTGCCAATTTATGAATGAAAAAAAAACTGAACTGAACTGTAAACCTTGAGAATGAGATCACCTACATAACAAGACCGAATTCATAGGTCACCAAGCTGGCTTTAACATCAAAGTTTACTGTATCAGTTGCTTTACCAAATCCATTTAACATGACCTTGATACATTAGACACATCATCCTACACAAAGTACACTGGTTATTTATATTATATGGCTAGGAATTTGTCGGAAGTTTATCATTTAATGACTGAGATGTCCTTGCGTTTGAGTGTCTTGTTACATTTTAACTCAGCATGAATCATAGTTATTATCATCTGTATAGCAACCATTTCTTTCCATAAAATGAAGGAAAAGTATCTTGCCTTTGCACAGACACTGATATTTCCAATCTTCTGACGTACGTTGCCATGGTGATTTTTATAAGCCGTTAACCGGTGAATCATTTTTTGTAATACCATGATTAGGGTTTATCAAATGAAGCATATTAGTTCAAGACAGAAATATCTGAAGGTCGAATTCTTAGACAAGAGTACAATAATGGCACATACGTCTTGATATCTGATATAGAAAGGTGATCGTGTTTTTTTTGTGACAGAAACTCAAAAAGACACTCAAGCTATACAGAGTTGTTCTGACGATTAAGTCCGAATATTTTATCTTCGGTAGTTCAAGTATAACATTTTCAGCAACATAAAATGTATCCTCATTATTTAATACTATTTATACAATAATTATTTAATATATGGTTTTGTTGGTTTAAAATTCTGTTAATACTGAGGAGTTTATGGTGTGTTATGAAGAAAGACATTTACACTAAACGATAAAAATTTGGCCACTCAAAAAAACTAACCCTTTGCCTCATAATGCCACATTTCCCCGCATCTGAAGCAGACGAGTTTTGTGGCAAAAGAAGCAATTGTTTGTAATGAGTAATGACTCCTTTTACCCCAACGTTTCCCACTCTGTCAGGGAGAAATACCCCATTTTTTTAAATAAATATTTGTATATAATATTTGAATTTGGAAGAGTCCAAAATATGCTTATGAGGCAATGTGTTAAAAATAAATGCTCAGTAAATAATCTAATTTCGCCCCTAGTCATTATTTAGTGTAACGGTATATACTTGTTTTAAATTAACACCATAATGGACTGTATGAATCAGATTTATTCCGCAGAGAAAATACCCACGCTATGGTACTCTGGAAACAGTAGATCGGTGATGGATGTGAGAAAATAATCCACTTGTCTGTAAACTAAAACACAGCAGGCCAGATATATGTTATCTCCAACAAATTAAAATGGCAAACAATATCAGTTTTTATATCTGGTAACACAAATGGTTAATTTTAACAGATATTTTATAAGGAACGTGCAGATTGTAATGCATTTGCAAAATGCGATCACTACAGTGAAAAAGACAAAGTATGATCAAAGCACTTTTAGAAAATTCTACTGAGTGAAAAAAGGATTAATAGACATAATGAGACGCCTCGTACAATGGATACTAATGCATTGTTAGACCATGCCTACATTAAAAACATGCAAAATAACATGTCAGAACAAGTTAGCAACACTGAATAAACTAGACCAATTTCCCTGTGCACATTTACAGGGCAATGCTTTGACTTCAGATCAGAAATCATTTTTGCACTTACACAGATATCAACGCAGTAATTTTGTGACATTGCCTCATATATTCAACTTTGTATCAATCCTTTTTAGTACTTTATATATATTCATATAAGTTCATACATTCATATTTGCATTAATGGTTTATATTTTGCTTCAGCATCAGCGTATGTACCAGTTAATTGCTCCTCAAGGAACGGCACGCGTGATAATGGTTCTCTATAGGACTAGATTCAAAGGTGACATATTTCATGTGACAATTTATTCAAAGCTCAGCAGCGGTAGTTGGTTTCATTTATTACAAGCACAAGATTATTACAGTCGCATCAAAAATGCGCATGAACCAAAATGCAAACTGTCAAATTGGATTTTTAATGCGTACCTTTTCGTCTTTAACTTTCTCCGAGAACCCAGTACCAGCAAGTTTCCAGCTTCCATCTTTTGTAATCAGAACAGACTGTGGACACATGTTTCGATGCACCATTTGTTCTGAGCCATGTAAATACGATAAAGCTTCCGTAATCTGAAATATATTGATAAACAAGATTAAAGGAGAAATATAGCATGGAGTCTTGAATTATGCCCTCCCGCAAGCTTTTGTACCAGCGTCTCTATGGATTCCATGGTGTTTTTGTTTCACCATGTTGTGATAACCAGCATGATTGTTTTAAATTTTCTTAGAGTTTACAGACACAATACAGTGTTTACAATTTTGAAAGATTTGTTTAATGAAATGGTGAGTTATGGCTGTGTAGTCTTTTGTCTGAAGGTAGATATTTTGCATGTGTTGTTTCACGAAGATCCACTTTTCTTCATGTGTGTAAAAGAACCTATACGTAGCTCTACTTATAACCGTATTTTTAAAATAATTTCTCGCAACCATTTAAATACTCAATTGAGTTGTCCGCTTTGTACTATGCATGCGTTTATTTTACAAAGTGGTGGGATTGACTGTTTTATTGACATCTTTCCATTTGTATGCATTTAAAGCTAAGAAAATCTGATTTTTTTGGACTCATATAAGAAAAAAATAGACGTTGTCATAATTGTATTATCTACATGAAATCCCTAATGTCTTTTTAATTATTTTACAAGAGCTTGTTGTCTCTATTATTGTAGTGTATATATAATACTGAACAAACAGACTATTAGTTACACCTTCGGGAATAAATCTGATGTTAATATTGGGTTGTTTTCATTATCAATTATCAAGCTGATATATAAAGAAAATATTGAAAACCGACCAGAAACTAAGTGGTAGATATAATGAGGTAGATTTTATATTGATATGGCCGCTAAAAGACGTTTTGCTTTACTATCAAGACGATGTGTTTAATTATCTGGAATTAGTCTGCCGTAATTTCTGCAAGCAATATCACCGTTCATTGCAAAATTGCAGGATTTGATCAATTGTGCAGGCTTTTTTCAAAACATAATTCAGCACCAGCAGTAGAAATAATAAGACGTTTGAACACTTTAATCTTACGGAGCCCCTAAAGTGACATTCAACTTATAATTTGACTTGTAACATTCTTTTTATAGTATTAAATAATATTTCGTAAATACGATATAACATTTCGTATAAACGAAATACTAACTATATACGAGATAAAAAAGAGTGCTAAAAGTTAAAATATATTAACATTATCGTCATGCACTTGTGAATGGAGGACTCGGAATTTGCAATATAAGTCCATGTATTTTTAAAATGTGGAACCTTTGAAAAAATATGAAGCGCCATGTGAGACATGGCTAATCCCACGTCGAAGGCTTTGTCAGAGCAAGAAGAGCATGAAGAGAGAGGGAAAGAATACATTCTTCACAGTTTCATGTAAATATTATATTTAGTTTTTAAAATGTGGACTAAATAAATGTTTTCCTCTCATCACAATGTAAATAAAACAGAATAACTCAAACAGTTAAGAACTCGCGCTTCATACAAACTGTACATATGGAATAAATCTAATGATAATTCAAGTTTCAGGGAAATATATTGAAGGGTTTGGAGTTAAGTTCTGGACAAAAATATATCTATGAAATAAAACAAAGGGCATGAACTATAAAAACTAGAACATGTAACAGTATGAGTATCAATCTTATAGCCCTCATATTTCATTTTAATGTTTCATCTGAATAATTTGAACGGCAAAACTTTTGGACGGATACTGAGATTGACGTAGGGACAGATGGTCTTTCACTGGGAGGGATAAAAATTATTGTGAAAAAAAATATGTAAACTTAGTGTTGTATTTTATTCCATTGCCAAATGACTTCATGTTCCCAACAAAATAATAATATCCAGATATCGATCAATGCTTGTAGTTACGATACTCGGGGAAATATATGAGGATTAGACAAGTTCCTTCAAATGGACTTAGGCTTAACGTTCCAGTAAATGTCAGTACAGAATCCGATGAATTGGAGAGATCAATGAAATCGCCAATGTTGCCTGCCGGTTGGAAACAAACTTTGTGACAGAGATTACCATTGTCTCATGAGATAAAACTCACATTGAAAAAAATGCAGGAGATTAGCTAAGGAAGGATATTTCTTCTAACGACAATCCTAATCCTACGACGAAATCTTTTTACAAAATTAGGAAGAAAACGCAGATGTTTTATTTAAAAAATAAACAAATCTAAAATCTTTTTTTAAAAAAAAAAATTGAAGGTTACAATATTGTTAATGATTAAGTTGAAATAAATACAACTGAAGTCTCCGTATATTGATAAACAAAGGATACAATCAAGTCACAAAGAACAATGACACTCCAGATGATAAACGTACCTCAAACTATAAAACCCCTACGACATAATTTCCGCCAAAGAAAGGATACCCCTGAATAGAGAGGAAAAAATACAACACACGACAAGCCAAGAAATGAATTAAATAGGAATATGAAGAAAATCGATCAGATTTGTTTCATTCCTTAGAAATTAGTGCTTGCAAAAATGGAACAATCTAAGCATAAGGAAATTATCTGAAAGTGTCGTAGAAATCTAGGCGTTATATACTACATGTCCACAGCAGTTGCACAGCAGTAACTGAAAAATTTATGGATGGTTACCAAGCTATGAAATGATAAGTGTAATAGACAAATAGATCCAAAAACGACAAAATTTAACTTCAGGAGAAATAATTATTTTGGAGTCGTTCAACAGTTCAAGAAGCAAGGACTCCAAGGTACCATAGAGTAGTGCTGATCTGTATGGATCAGAAAATGAAAATAATTGACCTCAGTTGTAATTTCTTCATTTAACACGAATCCCACACAGTTCTGTGCTCTGTCGACTGAGCGTTTTTTTAGTACGCTAAATCAGTATACATGTACTTGCAATTAGGATTTGCATGACAAACCGTATTTTATAAGAAATTAATAATATAAAGGGATAGAGTTAACGTAACTTTCAGAAATAGATGGCCTTATAGACACTTTTAATGCCAGTGCAAGTGTTTCATAGCGTCACAAAATATATTACCGGATTCCTTGTTTAATCTTCGTTTTATGCTGGCGTACGTATAACTAATTGTACCAATTTCCTGCTTAACAGGTATAATAAAATACGCATTTATCTTTATTTGCTATTGGTTTATCTATTGCTTAGTAAATATTCTAATTCCAACATTAATGGTTGTCAAAATTGCGTTGTGCGCATAGATACAAAGCATTGTGTAATATTTGTTTTCAAAATTGCCAACGATCACATCCCACGTGTTTTTTTTTTAATTTGATACCATTATTATTAATCGCAATGTTTGATCGTCATAAGCATGCACCAATTATAAACTGATTATCATTAAACCAATAAATCATCTTCCTTCAAAATGATCTCCCTTCTCGGTTTATGTGATAATAATGACAGTAGCACTGAAATGAACATTCGATCACGATGGCAAATATATTGTATTTATTCCCCCCAAGACGACAGTGCATGAAGGGCAAATAAAGTGAGAAATTAGGTTGTGTATATTCCATGTTAATAGATCATTTCTTGTAATGACCCTTGTGAATTGATGTTAACAAAATATAGGACATCGTGGACCATGAACCTGACATGATCGTCACTGGACAGCAGTACAACTGATTAAATTTCTAGACAATGATTTTGGTCATACAATAAAAGATGATAGACGGTAGATTATAAAAGGTACCAACCTGACTGTGCTATAGCTATAAATAATACCATAGAAGCTTTGAAGTTACTATCATTATTAAAACCAATCAGAGTAACGTGTGTTTCAGTCTCATTTCTGCTGATGATTAATGTGATAAATTGAACATTAATTCCATGGTCAATATTCACTGAGGCTAAGTATATCAGGAATAGATTAAGTTGGCTCAGTGTGTCCTCGTATGTGTATTGAGTACTGAGAATTTTCTATGTAATTAACATCAAAATATTGATTCATCAGAAATAGCTTTCTGATTCATTCAATTTTGTTATTTTGTGAAAGGATCAAAACAGCACAAAGGGCATTTATTGGTACTTTAAGTTGTTCCATTCCGACTGCTTTGCTCATAAAATCGCGTCAAAATGCAATATAAACGTTTCCCCAGCTACATCGGAAGAGCAATAACATTTTATGCCGGATTGTTCGTGTAATTCGTTAAAGGTGTGTCGCAATGTGTTTATACTCTCCCTTAATGAATGGTGGGCAATAAAGTGAATAAACGATATGAGTGTAATAAGAACTAGAAATCTACCGGAAATATCAAGTATCATGTACTGATACTGACACCACGTGAGTTCATTTTGCCTGGATTGATTAGATGTGCTTGTCAGTAAGACTTCATCATTAGCATAGAAAGGCTCTTACACACACGCCTTGCTAATATAAATTTTGAAACGCATTAAAGTCAGCCCAGTTAAGTGTAAGGTCTACGGACCTCGGGTTTGTGACCTCGATCCTAGGACGCGGTATATGTTCTGTTTGAGATCATCATGTTGTGAAGATGGCGATAACTTAAGGACAATGTTAAAACGGGCACAGAATCCAGGAAATGTGGTTAGGCTAATTACCTGTCGGTATATAACTGGAATTCTATCGAAAATAGGCCCAAATCCGAACTTTACGTACATTTGTATCTCACAAAGCATATAGCATGACACATTGAATGAATGTTCAAATTATTACATACGGCACGTAGACGGTATTAACGCATTTGGTGCTTAACCTAAAAATGTCCAAATCGTTTATGTTCTTTCTTCTGGTCTCAAAATAAACATAATGATAATAAAAGTGTTCTCGTCATATATAAACGCTATCATTCCAAAAACTACTGAACGAAGTCCCTCATATTTATATAAATATCATTGTCGTCTTATTTGACCGACCGTAATTAATTTTACAAAGTCTAATAAAATCCAGATTATTCTGTCAAGATTACGATGTATATAATCATAATGGGTTTATATCTAAAAAAGGAAAATATTGATTGTTGGAATATCTGGTAACATCAGATGAAAATGTTAATAAAATAATTGATTTTAGCAAGACTTAATTTAATAATAAAAGAGAAACCCACAGCGATAAGAAGGCTACATTTACACGACAAGGTCTCCCAAGGTAGATGATTGTGTGTGAACACTGGGTGGTGTGGGTGACTTGAATCTCACGGAGCGGATCAAACACAATAAGAGTGATGCAAAAAACCAAAAGGTAAAAATATATATCCGAAGCGGACATCAGTTAACACAAATATATTGCTTTATGTAAGTAATCGGTAATATTGAGCCCATACACCACTATATATATTGTGCATAAGTTATTCTATACTATAAGCGAATATTGTTTACAATTATAGAACTTAATGAATCACTATAAAAATTGTAAATCCCCCTACATTATAGCGAGCTCCCTCCATATAAACTGAATAAAGAAAATGTCGTACCACTGTAATAATAAATAAAGAAAATGGTGTACCACAGTAATAATAAATAAAGAAAATGGTGTACCATAGTAATAATAAATAAAGAAAATGGTGTACCACAGTAATAATAAAGAAAGAAAATGGTGTACCATAGTGACCATAAATAAAGAAAATGTCATACCATAGTAATAATTATTAATAAAGAAAATGGTGTACCACAATAATAATGAATAAAGAGAACGGTGTACCATAGTGACCATAAATAATATGAATGGTGTACCACAGTAATCATAAATAATGAGAATGGTGAACCATAGTAATCATAAATTATGAGAATGGTGTACCATAGAAATAAAAATAATGAAATTGTTGTACCACAGTAATCATAAACAATGAAAATGTGTATATAACAATGATAGTAGCTGCAATGAATATTTAAACGAAGCTACTTAAATTGTTGAGTGTATTTAGGCTTAGGTCATTATAAAAAACATCACGTGTTATAACTTTGTTATTCTGTCTCTGAGAAAGTCGACTAATTACACAAGAAATTAGCATAATCAGCCCATTGATTTTGTATTAGTCAACTCACAAACAGTGGGATTATAACTCGTCGTCATTTATTTCAATTTGTCAGGATTAGGGTCATACAGAAACTTGAAACAATACTTTTGTATATTTTCAGTAAAATGCAATTTAGTCTTCGGCTTGATACCATGAGATAGAAAAGAAAAACATTTACCAAAAAATACTTCTCAAAATTATGTTTATCATTGTTTTAAGTCTTAAAAGTTGTTTTAATGCACTTAACTGTTGTGACCAATTATCTGACTTACTGTTCCCAGCTGAAGTATAGTGTTTTTTTCGGTCCAGCGTCGGCAATAATTCTCAACACGCTATTGCCTCGAGCAAAACAAATATTTTTGCATTGTACATTCAACAATAAATGAATTCAAAGAACATTATACATTCATCATTATATACTTCTGGGCGTGTGTTTCTGATACGTTTTTATAATCTTGCAGCAAGATGTCAAAATGAAACGTTAGATAATGTAAAATGGGTGTGTGAAGACTTCTGTATACGATGTACGTGACATCTTGACATGTCTCAAATTCTACATAGGAGGATTGGATCCATCTGACAAGAAATTTGCATAATCGGTCTATCGATTTATCAATGCTTCTCGACAACCAGATGACAGGAACATTGATTAAAGTCGTTTATTTCAATTTTAAAGTCGTGGTTTCAAATTGAGTTGCATGCAAAAACAACCAGTATGTACATATTAAGGCAAATTAAAGCAGAAAAATCAAATTATCTACAAAGGACGCCTGAAAACAGTGAAATTCTCCGTCTATGCTGGCTGTCAAGCGGGCCCAAATTTCCCAAGTCTACGTTCCAAAAATATCACTCATGTCGCCAACGAGCAAATGGATGACCTTAATCAAATTGAAATAAAATAAAAGTCACCTTAAAGTCACACTACGTAGAAAATATTGTAATTGCCTTTTTTATAATTTATCTATAAACTATATTTCACTAAATAACCTGTAAGCTGCGTAATGCAGTAATAAGTCACCGTTAAAGAATCTAAAACTATATAAGAAATCATGGGACTTCAATGAATACGTATGAGGAGGATTTGTATTTATTCGTTTCAAAATTTGTTAAATGTTTAACATGTTTTTAGACAAATACATGGAATGAAGAATATTGATATTATTGAATTAAAAGTAAACCAATGGAGTAAAAGTTAAAATGTCTGTTATTTCTCAACCTTCGTAACGTAGTTACGTGTGAGACAGCATCTCAAGAGTGAATAAAAGCTTGGCAAAGTCGTCGCATAGACGCACAGTATTAACGTAATTCTAGAGACATGGTAGGGGTATAATGTCACGTATGTTCTGCGGTGTTTCTTTGAAGTTCGTTCAATACAGCTGTCTGGGTATTGCTTGAAAGAACGACTTTGTCCCACACGGGTTTGATCGGATTTAGATTGTCAGTGCAATGATAGCCATACAAAAGTTCAATGCAGCTTCCTGGATATCAAATACTCGGGGAAATCAATACGCATATCAAAACTAACTATAATTGCAGTTGTAAGGAGTGCTAACTTGTTCGTGAGTCAGACTATATGTACACCATTTGCATATTCTAGACAAATGTCTATAACATACGTAGATACCATTTCTGAATACGGCACGGCATTCCTAGAAATGTCAAAAAATCTATACGGAGAGACGTCGACTTACATATCGCCAAAAGCAGCATTATCAGTACATCAAAGTCACCAATTATCCAAATGATAGTTGTATCATGATTTATTTCAATTAGAGATAATTATATATACAGTCGACTCTCGTTACGTCGATTTCGCTTAGCACGATTTTTCGTTAGTACGACCTAATTTCAAAAGTCCCGAATTTTGTCCTTCTTTATTCATATTAAAATCGGCGTTTAACACGAACTTACCTCTCGATTTTTTTCGTTACGTCGATCTAAATTATCCAGTCCCGTTCGACGTATCTCTACATAAAATCAATAGTTTAACTCGATGCGTTTGAGATTTGGCCAAGTTCGCTGTTTTTCACACCTTTTATCAATTACAACAATGGATAAAGATCAGTTGAAAATTTGTTTGTCATCATTTACTCCAGGGTGCAAACATGTCACATATTGAATGACACTTAAGCAGCCATAGAAACCTGATAATGTTTGCAAATAAAATTTATAAATTATCATAATCTTCTGTTGTTAATTTGGTTATTTGTTTATTTATTAATTACAAACATGTAAACGTCACGACGTGCTATTCACACAACGCACACCGGTAGACGATATAGTACAACATGTAGCACACACACAAGGAAGTGGATCATGATCGTCGATTTTTAGCTCGATTTTCGTTAGCTCGATGTATTTTTCCCAGTCCCACGAAAATCGAGCGAACGAGAGTCGACTGTAGTTGATAAAGTTCATACCACGCCCGTTCCTCCTTTCGTTAGGTCGTTGATTTTACATACTTACAATACAACCGCCAATCATTTTCTACTTTTGTATACAAAGCTGACCTAGCCTCAATTGAAGGAATTGAATTGGAGAAACAATGTTTTTATCAGTTGTTTAATGCTCGTAGATGCAATTCCTTGTATAAGAGGGGCATTCTGAAAGTCTTATTATTAGATGCGCGTCAGTTACTGAGCATGTTTACAAATACAGTAAAACCTCTTTATTACGAGCATCAATACCACGAGCACCCGACTTATCTCGAGGAGTTCAACAGAATTTCCGTCAATTTTTGTTCTGAGTTGTGCAACCATCAATAAATCCTCGTTATTACAAACACCACGTTTATTTCATCCAGTCTGTTCCGATGATTCCTCGAGGTAACGAGGTTTTACTGTAATTGACAAGTCCTGGGATTTTATGTAGTGTTATAAATTATAAATTTCCTAAAATCCCACGCGCTTAACCGACTAATCCATTGACACTGCACGAAGATATCGTGAAAAATAAAAGACTTCGGAATGTTCCACGTGTAATGTTTTAATGTTTTGAGCATGTTTCCTCCAGAATCAATCAGATTAAAATTTCCGCTCCGCATTACGTTTTCAGATTTGTTTTTACAATCTAGCCTTTTACCAGTGCATTAGCAAAAGTGGACAAGACGATTTCAGTTTCCAAATCTAACGTTAAACCTACCGTGCCGTGAAATTAGGTCGTTTCTTAAACGTATCTGCTATCAACAATTCCACGAGACGTCGTGTTTTGGTGATCGCCCGGGCAGAGAAGCGTGTACAGACTGACCAAATTGAATGATATCATTAAGAGGATTTCATATAATCAAACCTCTTGTCAGTGCGTTGATATTCTGATATGTCACTTCAATCAATATAATATAGGTCATTAGCGTCTAATATATCACGCAATTAAATCTGAGACGAATGAAATCTATCATGATCAGCTTATAGACTTCTCAGCAAGGGACGTTGACGATCAAGAAGGGATGGAGCTTATCAAAGTAGATTTGCCTTTTCGATGCAAATGTGCTCTAAAGAATGGAATTAATGATAACATATTATAACATGTCCATGGTCAGTCATAGCCAAAAATGTCCGCGGTACCAATTAGCCCAAACGAGCTAAACTTAGGTTTGTCAGCGAACTTTAATATTTGAAAATCATGTCCATCAATAGTCAGTGCTGGTAATCATGTCATAATTACACAAAGGAAGCTGAAACTAATGTTCAATATACATAAATGAACATAAAATGTACATAAAAATGTACATATTGTTACTTAATCAATTACACGCAGTTTCATCTGATTAAGAACATAACTGCGTTGTTAGCGAACGCATATTGTGGGTTGCTAAGGACGACAAGTGCCTAGTTGGATTATTTGCGCATTTAATTCCCACTGGTGACAATTTAACAGTTTTACAATTTATAAAACAAATTGAAAGTTAATTAGAATTGGAATCCTATGCAGGAATTACCATGAATCGATTCCTTTCGGTACAACATGGACATGAATTAATGAAACTTTAATCAAGTTGATTTTCCATGTAGATACATCGGATAGAGGCAGTTTAATTACTAATAATTAACATAATATGTTTGATTAATTCATTTGGTCATTTTCATTAATCTCCACTGAGCCTGACAGTGAATTCAGTATTACAATTTGTGAGCATGATCGTGTTCACAAGTTCCTACTGTGCACATAGCTTCATAGTGTATACTACTCTGCGTCAAACAGTCAATTCTGTGACATTCCATATGTGTTATTTCATGGAAGCGAACTTTAATGACATGACCAAACCTTCAGAATGTACGCCATAGAATGATTGATCACGCGACGTGTCATCTTTTAACATAATTCTGATACATTAAGTCGGAGCACTTAACCATGAGAAAATTTTGAAGTGGAGACTTTTGTTACGGGGAAATCATACTATTTAATAGAATTGATTACAATTCTGAAAACACTGGAAAACATCATCCATTGCACTTAGGAAAGTACTCGGAAACTTCTGTTTAGGTAAATATCAAAATGTATCATTTTGTAATATTGCAGAGGGCTTAAATGTCAAGAAAAGGTTAAAACCCTCTAATTATTAATGAAACAAATTTTGAACACACGGAACGTAATTTCGTCACACGAATGCCGCCTTTTTGCCCATGTCAAATTTTATTTCGAAATACATTTCAAAAGCAACCATTGTAATTCAAAACAAGACGCAACTAACACTTGTCGTTGTAGTCTGATCCAAATGTTACCTTGAAGGACGTATTGGATAACCTTGGCGGTTCTAGTTGCAACAAACACAGTCTACAATGTGCAGTGTAATATGATGTGGACATAGTAGAATGTCATGATGACATACAGAAACTAAACATTCCATGGAATTGTACTTCTTTTCGGTAGAATAGATGTATACTTACTAAGGAAATGTTCTTCGCTTTGTTACACAGGGTCACCTTTGAAAATTAATTTAGATAAATTGAAATAATTAATCTTTGTTAGACGTTGAACAGAACCACCTTTCTAAATTCTAGTCTGAATGTCAAGGGAAATTGCCATAAATGTTCCATAAATTCATAACCAGTGGCAAGAAGTTACAGCGGTGTAATTGATATCCCGGAGTGACAAATACAATATTTCAGTGTTACATAAATATTGAATGATACGGAAGTGAGCTTTTGATCAAAATGACTGATTTCAACGTCTAATAAATACCTGCGGAGATAATGTTCATCAAAGTACAATAAAATACATAAATCAAACATGAATAATGACCGTTATAAATGACTCCGTAGAAACCACAGGAAATGGTAAAAGTTAAATCATATTCCACACTCCTTCCTCCAGACAGTATCGCCTGAAGTAGGACAAATATCGCGTGTTTTATAAATAACATGTAAACTAATTATAAAAATCCTCGACGGCAAATGTTAGACAGGAGAGACGATAAAACTCTGGTGTGGCAGATTCTTCCAAACACAAACTGAACACAGTCTAGAACAATTATTTAAGGACTAGAAAAATAAGAAAAAAATTCATCTTACAAAGAAATAAAATATGTAACATTTATTTTTTTTAATTTGAATTCTAAGAGAAACAGAAGCCGCATTTTTATTACATTAAAAAAAGAAAGCAGACGAAATGGCTATCACTGAATGTGTTTGTTCCAAAGGATGTGGTCATATTTTAATAACAATGTGTAATATAACTCCTCTAGGAACAATAAAATCAATAATAACAGACATGAAATTAAAACATACTGCACTCTGATGTGAACAAACGCCAACCGTAACATATCTACGGCATGAATTAATATAACCCGATGTCATTGAAGGCACAAAGTGCAAACACAAGATAAATTCCTGTAACGACAATAGAACCAATTATGTTTAGTAATGCAATATCTGAGCTGGTGTGCAAAAAATGCCATTTTTTTGTTTTTGTTTACTTTTCTCTTATTTGTTTTGTTTGTTTATATTCGCATATAACATGTTCTTCCACTGACAATAAATCAAATAACGGAATTTCAAAACATCCTAACCTTGCAAAATGTAATTGTTAAGCATCGATTTATGTTTATGAACACTTTGCTGCAAGATCAAAAAGGCATTCTGTGATCCAATACACATTTTAGACTAGATTCATTTTTCGACAAAGTAATCTAAAATAGTCATGTTCATAAATTTTCTCGGATGTGTTTAAGACGGTCTTCTGCTAAGAAATATTTAAACACAAATAAATAAATCGTACTTAATTTATTGCCAATTAATATTTTAGCCGGCTGGAAATTAGAAGAATCAGAAACGGGAAGTGGTGATATAAAAACTGAAGTTTTGTCTGGCGTGTGAATATGCGAAATACGCATACCTATTTGTACGTAAGAACTTCATTCTCTATCATTTAAAGACCTATTTGTGCGTCAATGAATAAAATGCAAGTGTTCTGCTCAACGAACAATGTATGGTCTGGCGGGTTATTTGCCAGACTTATGCGCCAGAATAATTTCAGTCTGCTACTTTTGAGTTTTGTAGATCAATGCATAATATTGTCTGTCGCGCAAATTATGCTAAATGTTTGACATAAGGTTTTAAAGGTCGTGATTATTCTGGTTTTCTATTTGTTCCGGCTTCAGTTCTACATCTTATTTTGGTATCTGATGTTTTTTATGTAATTTTATTATTTGTTTTGTTTAACTGGGTGTAATTATTTTAAACCTCTTGTAGCTTTGCTTCCACGGTGGTACTCATCGAGACTGTGCTTTGTCCTCTATTTTTGTATGTTTCTATGTTTGTGTAGGTTTTCGGTTAGTGGGTTTTAGGAGGAGAAGGTAATTCAATTAAAAAACGCCGTGACTTTTGAACCATAAAACTATTAAAATGGTTTAGGAGCGTCTGTTGTACACAACATAGTACAGAGTCAATAGAGTCACATATTATTAATTTTTCTAAAAGTTAAACTACTGGTTATCAGGAAAAGAGAAATAAATTCTTACTCCCCGAGAAATTGTCTTTGAAAACAAAAGGTAATTAATGTGCTTCAATATTCTGTTTCAACTCCAATAAAGGTTAAATCAATGTAACATCGGCAAACAAACAGCAAAATATTCAAAACCTTGTGCAGGAAATTCAAAACTGTTCTTTTAAAACAAACAAACAAACACATAAAAATAATAAATTATTGAACAATTCTTTGGAATTATTTCTTGACACAAAAAGGGCTTACCTGTAATATTCCATATTTGATTTCTAGTTCGAGGAAATCTTTATCCTGAAAGAAGATATGTAAAGTTGTATAAGAAGAAAGAAACGGATACAATAAAAAGACATGTAATTCAGTATAATTCATAGTTGTTCAAGCCAGAATGTGAGTGTCGTCAAGCAACTATCGTTGACATGAACACCACTCTTTAACTTTCAGGGAATGGATTATTTTATTATGACAATAGCGTCCATTCTAAACAAGACGAAAACTGTATTCTAGGGAAACGCCTATTAAAAATTAGACGGATATAACCGCCACAACAAACACACAACCGCCACTAGACAGCACGTACGAATCAGTCAAGGAGAATACAGACATCAGACAAAGAACAATCCCGAGGGTAATGGTTTAATATTGTCTGCAACAAAGGGCTTTTTGTGTCTCATTAAAATTAAACAGCCCGAAGGGACGACCAATAAAAAGAACACAAGCCATAAGTTGGAAGATATTACATAAGAAAAAAAGTCGTAGCTAAATAGCACCTAACACCGTTCTCTTTGATCGAATTCTCGTAGAACTCGACAGGGGATATGAAACAATAGCAATGGCCTAGCTCTTCCTTTGGGAGTGTTGAAATACCAACAAAACATTTATAAACAGAAGCCATTAGCTTATCGTTAACTTTAAGGTATTCATGTACAATAGTAGATAAATGAATGTATTGCTCATTATATTATATATTGGTAGCTATTGTAATTGCAATGATTATCAATTAAATGCGGCGCATTGATATCAGTAAGCGCAAAGGACTAATAAAGAAACACTTACACAACTAAACAACTAAGCTGAATCGATAGAAAATCATTTTAATACAATCTGCACAGATCATGAAGGGGTATATATTCATAAGATGAGATATTGGAATTATGCATTGCTCGTCGTTTTGTTGTTCAAAGAGGCTACTTAGTAAACATCTATACATAATAAGTTTCAGACTTAAACCTAATGCAGCATGTTAACAATGTAACCAATACAGAATGCGAACCAGCTGAACAAACTAAATGAACCCGGGAACATTGAGTGGGTAGATAAGCACAACAACATTTTGGGATTATTTTCAATCCATTGTTATGAATAAATTTCCATGAATCATGGCCAGCAGATATTTTAATGACAGGCGCTTGTTCAGTGTAGTAGTAGGGGTACATTATTCTGATAAAATCTCCAATATTCCAGCTTTTGATATTTGTAATATTCGATTGATTTTACAAAGGGGATTCTGATGTTTTAGAATATGATGCCATATTTTCAGAAAAAAAAACAATACGTGTTATTGAAATAGAAAATCAAATCAATTTCTTTCCTGCAAAATGACAGTCTGAAAATATGGGGTTTTGCCTAGAATAACTCAAAGCTAAGAAAGAAACAGTTGATTGGTATAATCTTTGTTAGATGATTCCATGTTTTAGAGATATATTACTTCAGATAATAAAAAGCGAACTTTGATGAAACACTAAACTTTCAATGACATTTATAAAGCAATCAACTCATTTAGGTTCAGTTTTAGTGTTCAGTGAGTATTTAAACTCGTGTTTTCCAACATTGATGTATATGTAAGCGTAAAGCACGAATGGAGAAATATGTGTTTATTTTTTACACACTTATCGTTAAAACAGAACTTAATTTTCCACTTTTTCTCATTACGATATCTTTACATTGAAAATGAGAATTGCGCACTTCAGAATAAATAATTACTCTTAAAGCATTCCATCATGACACTACTATTTAATCAGAAGGTGTTCCCAAGTGAACACAAAAATTAAAATATCTCTACAAGAGTGTGAAAAGAAAATGCAAAGAATATAATGATAAATGAAGAAGCAGACACTTTTTGCCAATAGTGCACTTTCATTGTGATAGCATTCCAGATGACAATTAACTTCCAACACGGGGAAACAACCATTTCTTAATGAATTATACAACTTGTTAATACAAAAATTAAGTATGTATAACCTTTCTTAAAGTACTTATTTTGAAATCATATCAACATGTTTAAACGTACTATTACATATATCAAGTGAATGTTTTACATTGGAACATATAATGTATAATGTCAAACTAAGTTAAGCCATGAGTAGTTAGTTATTTCAAACCAGGTCATATAATATTTACATTTTGTTTCCTGTGGTCTTTGTGAAACATTCATCTGAAAAAAACACGACCTTTAATTCCGACTGAAAGACACAAAACAAAACGAACAATGACCATAAATGTATTAATGGTACAATTTATCTAAACTTATATTTTTCCATTCTTCCATTACGCTTCACTTTCTGTAAAGCTTGTTTTCTTCCTTATTTCCCAGTATGAATATACCAGTTTTAAATTTGGCTTTCGTGTTACCTTTTTCAGTAACCACTTTGTAAATTGATCTCTCCCCTTTTTTACACGTCATCGCGAGTTTGTTAGTTATATTGCGATCTTCTCCCAATTTGTGTATATGCTCAATTTATCTTCCCTTTTATTTCGCTAAAATATGATGACATTAACAAGTTCTTTTCCTTCAGATGGGAATTGTGTGTGTTTGGGATCTTGTTATATATCGTCAGTGTTACTTTCATCAAAAATACACTGATGATGTTTTACATTTTAAAAGATCGTGTAGTGAATTGTTGTTGGTGATTCTTTGCACATCGAAGACTATCAAAAATACATCACTACATACACCAAAAATGGTGGCGCACACGCACATACTCAATCTTCATTGTAAAGGAAAATCTCACCTTGATGTGTGCTGGTACAGGCACTGGTATTCGTTCATAATTTCCTAGATAGTTAGCCAAACTAGCAACAACTGGTTCTGTAGCAAAAGCCAAACTGTTACTGAAAATAATACATTGACATAATGTCAGCAATATTCAAAGACATAAGGTAGATTCAAAACATGTCTAAGACTTGACAGCTTCAATAATATCTATATAATAATTTACATCGTGTCTGGCTATTTTAATAGAACTGCCATTTCTCGATATTACGAACGGAAATTCTGCACAGCTGTCTGCCATTCATAATAATTCGTCAATTTTGAACTGTTATGAAAGTTTTATAAAAATAACTATGCAGCAACGATTTGTAGATAAGAGCTATAGGTGATTCATGGATCTATTTTTTTTTTGTTTATTTCATAGACATTAACACGTTAACTCGATGATCATCAGTAATTTCGAGTCATTTAAAACCTGTCTCACAGTCAGGAACTTCACGACAGAAATCAATGCATGCAATAACAAAGCAATATTGTCGTGTTAACGACGTGACTTTATAATCTACAACATCAGTTTCTCATTAAATTAAATGTATTTTCTGATTATTGGGTCCTATCAGGATTTACACCAGGTAATGTGAATGTCAATGGTAATAAAATTAAAGTAACACCAGTTGTGCTATATATTTCACAAATCTTTCCTACAGTCACCATGTAATCTTAAGTTTTATTATCACGTTCTTCAGCATAATATTACTGAAACAAATAATACCAGTATTAAAGGATGTCATTCAGTTTTATTACGATGACTTATTATTCTAAAATGCACTCAAAATAATGGCACGGAAAATGAGAATATTTGAAGAGAATATCCTTAATGCTTTCATGAATTATTTTAGATAGTAAATTCAAATATTAATGGAATGCAAGTTTATTTTCAATTCACGTTATTTAATTACTGCATGAATAAAGCTTGGTTCAGGATTACCACCGATAATAACCGTCAATTAATCCGCTAATACTCAAAGTAATTACTTTCATGTGAATTTGAAATGTCTTAGACTGCAAAAATCAATTAACTATTACCAGTGTAATTTGATTCTTTTGTTCATATCAAATTTATAGTTATTAATAATTCTTCAATCAATCACACAATGGAAAAAACACTTAAGAAAATACAATAGAATGTTCCGATAATGATTTACCTCCAGTTAATTCTGAACACAACAGTGTAATAAAACATGCTCCTGTTAATCTCCCAGGGGCTCTTGAAATCAAGCATCTACTAGAAATTACAGGTTGTTTAATAATGCGGTATTAAAGTATCACTTTTGTAGCAACATTTTATAGTTTAAGTTGTGTTCAAGATATGGAAACTAATATCATAGATAAAAAATAACATGTTCAGTGGTCTCTTGAGCGAGTTCTGTTTCTTCGGGTTTTAAATTATCATCGAGAACTCATCCATTATTTATGTCTCGAGAGATTTTTAAAATCATAATCGTGTTTTTGTCAATCCTTTGTATTAAAATCATATGGTCTCACTTTCAAGCGTTTCCAACAAGTGTTTGCAGTGTTTTATCTCACAAGCGTATGATAATCTTCCGCAAGTCAGAAGTGGAGATCACATGACATTAGATGTAGTAACAAAAGAACATTTAGAGTAGTTCAATTTCAAAGCGATTTTCTTGTTTTATTTCGCAAACTTTACTTCATATACGGCTTTATAAGATCGATAAGATACTAGCAAAATAAAGTTTTCGGACAATTTGCAGTTTGGAATAAAGGGGGACATTGATTTCACATTAACTTTAGTTATGTACGTACGTTTGTTGTCGTACAATATGCAGGCGAAACTATTTATATACAGTTTTGTAATGATACACTCGTTTTGGCGCTTTTATTAAACATCAGTCACTTTTAAGCATGGATAACGTGATCACTAACGTATTGATGACGCACTCGGGCACATGTCTTTCACATCGCTTTCCTCATGGCGCGGCAAACTAATTGTTTTGTTGCGGAAATGAGATGATGTTACGTCAACAACATTTCGCCATTTGGACCTTATCAAAAAAGGCCAATAAATCTATCTCTTGGACAAATGTACCAATATCCAACACAAGCAATATACATAATTCTTCGAATAAACGATAGGCGTCCGTCTCGTTTGCTCATGACATGTTCCAGCTATCCTGTATGTTCCATACATTGACAACACGAAGAAATGGCCAGACAATTCTATTGGATAAATTTGATAATACTGTACTATCACATATCGGCGGAATGTTTGGTTCACAAAAAAATAATAATTTGTGTTATAGCTTAATATATAACTGTTTACAATGCTCCCGGCGCAAGAAGATACTAAAGACATTGTTACACATTAATGTGGATACCTTAAAATACTTTATTGCAAATATCTTAGTAAGACATACAGTACAACCTCTCCAAAACAACACCTTTTGAGAGAAGCAAAATCATGTTGTTGTTGAGAGGTTGTTGCTCTAGAGTGGTTAAGTTAATTGTTAAATCGTACAGTGGGAAAAATCATGCCGTTGTAGACGGGAGGTTGTTGCTCAAAAGAGGGCCGCTCTAAAAAGGTTGCACTGTAGTTACAAATACGAGAACAAAAAAGTACCATTTATTCTCCAGAAGAAATTTTTGCTTATTTTTGCGAAATGCTCCATTTACGTATTCATGGTTTCTGTAAATACGGCCGTACAATAATTTCATAGTTTCTGTATTAAGATATCTAAATGAAACGGTGTTTCCAGTTCAATGTTTTATACAAATTAAAAGTGTTTTACAGTATGTTTTTGAATACAATTGGTTTGAAGCGGATAAAATGTTGTTTTAATACTTTCATATTCTTATCTAATCGTATTGTTCAAACCATTTGGCTTTGTATGTTATTTTAATACATCCGTATAATTTGGACTTATTGACATAAAAATACAGCACTTCTCGTCGTCTTCTTCGGGAGCAATATGCTAATAGTACACAAGATATTGTTTGTATAAGATTTAAGGGCGATCAGTAAGGTCATTGTGGATGGTATAGATAGTAAATAGCCCAAAAATAGAAATGTCGACCAGGAATGACTTGTTTAAATGTTAGTCAATGGCTGCATCGGCATATTTCTTGAGACAAAATGCGAATTTAAAACGAGTATTAAACTGGTAACATTCATTGATTTGTACGACTTTGCAGTAAGGATATATATTGAATTATCCCAAAGCAAAAATCCCCTGAACACAGGACTATGAGAGTTTGATGGGATAAATTCGGTATTATTAATATGTCACTGAAACAAAGATTTATATCCTAAATTATGTTTAACTGCGGAGTTATTGAGAGCATATTAATGCTTTTCGTCTTTTTTCAATTTGCTTGGTGAATTTGGGGATATTTTCCCAATTGCGGAAAACACAAATATTTGTCAAAACAGATTGTTAGTTTCCATTGTAATAGAAAGGAAACAACCTTGTTTTATACTTATCTTCGGGGGTAAATTATCTACAATCATATGTTGTAAAGTTAAAAGACAACGTTTTACTTACAAAATTATAAGACTAGTTGTTCAGATATTCAGAACAAATTCATAACCAACATGAATTAAACTAATGTACTAAACTAGTGCTTTGGTTCAGGAGTTCTGACAAAAAGTGGAGATATGTTCATAGTTAAAGAGTTTAAGATTGGCCTGTATATCTGAGAAAATAATTTAATTATTTAATTTTAAAAGAACTATGATAACATATTTCGGACTATTTCGATCCACCTCTACATAAATGATAATCCATTTTAGTGATTTTTTACACTATTATGTTAGATTTGAAAATGGACCTTTAAAACACTCGTATCGAAGTGTCTTAAAACAGCATACACAACAGTAAACTAAAATAGAACATTAGCAAAGAAACTTTAAGGTTCAAAATCTGAAAGCCGAGAAGAGAAGGTATATATACAAACATGAGAATATCACGGTCGTAACTCACTGCAGATTGACAATTTCAGCAGAATAATTGGTAATACCGAATGAAGCATTCATCTAATTAATACATAAACAAACACCTAGCATTCGCAAGCAACACAAAGTAAAGAGAAATCCCCAAGTTGAATAATACATACACAGCCAAGTACATAGTTAATTGACATTGTCCGTAAGGCAACATAGCATTCAAACAAGGAACAACATAATTATAGGCTCTACAAAGTACGTAATTATAGATCTAGACTAAAATTACGATTAAAGAAACAATGCCATGGAGGTGATATAATTGAGAATTTGGTTTCGGCTGTCAATGGCAAGTTCAAGAAAGCGTTAAAAACGAACAATTTGGCTCCCAGGAATGTCTTTATAGCGAAAGACAGACCATCATAACAAAGGTCAAATGCTCCTTGAATTTCAAATGTCGATATAATGAGAAACGGTGGCGTGCAGGAATGTTATCTTTATATTCAGTTCATAAAATATCTTTAGGGCGTTTTGTGTTCTCCAAGCAATATTTGTGATTTGTGATCCGCCGGAGGCTCGGCTACAGAATTGTGTATTTATTTAGTGTATGTTTACAGGCAATGCCTCTGTCACCAAATGAAAAATGGTCTCCAGCTAATTAATGCGGCTGAAAAAAAAACTGTCTGACGAGCATTCAAGACACCCAAGAATAAAAATGTTAGTAAAGTTACAAAGCGTCTAAAAATAAATATATCCGGAATTGGTGCATTGCATACATATGGTACACATCCATAACATTCAATACATGTATAATGTATAAGTTTGGAAAGTTCATTCATCATGAAGGTATCTCAACGAGAGGCGTGAATGAAGTGAGATGAAATAACAATGCCGAGAGTAAAATGGAACCAATCGAACCTCGACATGTTTTTTGCCTTTTATGACAAGTGTATTAAAAGACTGTCAGGTGTCTCCGTAGTCAAGGGGTTATGGGTCTCTGACTAGTAATCATTAGCCCCTCACCAATGTGGCGTTCGAATCCTACACATGACTAAATATTATATGAGAGGAGCCATCCAACAAGTTTACGGAAGGTCGATGGTTCTATCCATGGTTTGATAAAGCTTGAAAGGTCGCCAAATGACCAAGGTTATGGTGCAACGTTAAACTCCAGCTAAAAAAGCTTGCATAACTGGTGGATGACATTAATTGTCATGTACTATTTAGAGAGATTTCTTTTGGGAGTATCGACTAAAAAATGAATGCTTCATTTGTTTGATGTCCAAAATTAAAAATCAACAACTTTAAGTGCGGAAGAAATTACCGGCTAAGTCGATTCTACTAAATTTGGTATTGATTAAATTTGATTAAGCAAAAGTAAGTACGATCCAAAATGCAAATTCGTTGTTTTTTTTCTTTGTTTTTTTTTTCTTTGTTTTCAAAGAGCAGTAAGGTAGAAAATTGACAGATAGATGCACAATTTCAGGTAAGATCATGACCAATAATATATATACATGTATACAAAATGTATTTATATTCGGTGTTAAGATTTATAACTTTGTTGTATATTACTCATTCAGCAAAAGTCTTTCCTCAAATTGTTTGTCATTTAATGACTACAGCACATCCTGGAAGCTTGCAATTACAATAAAAAAATCTGGTAAATACAGTGATATTCCAAATGATGATGATACGTAATTACTCTTGTCGTACGTATTAAATCAGAAATCTAGTAAGAAAGGACTGCCATCACACTACATTAGTCCAATAAGCATATATCCCTGGTGACAAACCAAAATCACATTATTGTGCTAATGTGAAGGAGGAAACGAAATGACGATTGGAAAATATTCTAACTGAAACATTCCCTTGACGTAATGCATATTGTTCAGATTATTGAACATACTTATTTCTGGAAGTTAAATACTTATTATGCTAAATAAGAATACAATAAATGGTTTTATGTCAATTATTGCGAAATATGTTTGGCCTTTATAAACGTCATTGCCTTCTCTGATTGACGATTTTATTAGGTTTGAATGCGCATTTTAAAAGTTTATGCAGTGTTTTAGGTTGAAATTACTTAATTGCCAAAATGGAGATATTCTTTCTAAAATTTATGATCCAATAAAATCTTCAAGGGGATTGTGTTATAGAATCTTGGAAGGAATGTCGTTAATACCTGACAATTTGTCCATTACTAGAACAGAAAAAGGCTTTACTATAAATATTTAGACATAATTGCGTTTATTATACCCATATAATTATCTAAATAATGCATTCACTTTAAATACTGAATAACCAATAACTGTAAACGTCGTGAAAGTGGTATAAAAATAATTATTGGAGTTAATGGACAAATTATCTAAACATCAATACATTTATGATAAATAGTGTAATTTCACTGCTGTAATGTGAAACTGTTCTAAAATCAAGTACAATTTTTTTTGTTAATTTGGTTGCCATGTTGGGAATACAAATTTCAATGTCCCACTTTCCATAACTAGCGAGCAAAAACGATTACAAAGGTGGCCAAATCAATTCAAAATTTGATTTTAATAACTCATGACAACCCATTGCCAACTGACGCAAGGGAAGTGAAGGCCGACGTAAAGGAAGCAGAGGCGGGTTAAAGAGAAGTAAGTCGATTCAAGAACTACGAACTCGTATTCCAATAAAAGTTCATACAAATTCAAAGGATGTCAAACCCACAGACATTATAACCAAGTAAAGTAAACTAAGGTCTGAATTCACAAAGGATCAGTCAAACACAAGGGAGGAAAATGTAATCTCATAGAAAGTCACAATCAAATTAAGCCGATCACTCAAGGGAAATATGGACCAATTAAAAGGTCATGGATCACACAATGTCACTATTATATTATCAAACTTTATGTAATTTATAGTTATTAATAGTAGTCGAAATTAGATTTTCATAAGTAGATTATAATTATAGTATAATTATACAGAATTATACAAGCACAGTACATATATTTAGAATAATAAACATATAAAAGTAAATATTTCTTCAAACGCGTAAATGAGCAAACACTACTGCATTACATCCAACCAACTTGTTAGAAATAATACTGGAGAGAAACAGGGAAAAACTAATATAAAACATTTTACTGTGCTTAAATGAACTTACAAACAGCGAAATCGTGTGGGCACAATTTTCCGTATTTGTTATAAAGTAAAATCATCATGAAATGTAATTTTTATTCTCAGCCTGTAGTCCAACACTGCAGGTGCTCTAAATTAATAATGCTTCAAGCGAACTAACAACACAAAAACTTTCAGGTGAACTTATTGACTGTATTGTTTGTCTGTTTCCCTTGTCATTGTGAATTCAAAACATTACGGGGATGGAAATCTCGGGTTATAATCCTGATTATGATTTTAAAGTTCTTATGCACTCTTGTTAATGAACTTTCGCCGAAATTGTTTTGTTTTATGTGACTTATTGTCACTGGAGTATAACGCAGTTTTTCAACGATTGTTCAGTTATATACGGCGTCCGGTTCACCTAACCAGTTTCCTGGACTGTATACTAACCAGTACTAACTAAGGAGCCGGCAACTTCTCCATATATGGAGGAAAATCGACATTTTAGTCAAATTTTCGTACAGGTCCAGCGCACTAACCACTGGACCACGGCCGCAGCGCTTCGCCAACATATTTGATATGGAATTTTTGTTACATTTTCGAACATTAATGTCTAGCTCAAGTTCAATTAAATTGTTAATATCATCCTGCTGTGAACTTAAAAGAAGGTACTTTCAAAGTCAATATGGTTCAAATCCTTCCACTACATCATATTGAAACTTTATAATCAGGTACAGCTATGTAATTTCGAAACAAAATAACATAGCATTTAATGAACACCATACGTCAATGACCGTCGTATGTTTCTCAAAGTAAGCTTGTATGACTTCAATATTACAACAATACCTAAAGAAACTGTTAGCATTTGTTAATGGTGTCAGATGAGGCTTCAGTGTCATTCATATATACCTTGAACGGCAGATGACCCAATACAAATCCCAGTGGAATATTTAATGGTAATATACCACAGTCCCAAATACTGGACGCATTTTATAATATGCATATCTTATTATTAAATCACTTTGGCAAAGTACGTTGTAATAATATGTCAGTTATTTTGTCTAAATGTCTAAGTGCATAAGTTAAAAATGTTTCTAATGTAGATGATATGATTTTTTTTCTAATAATATCTTGACATCATCGCGTCTAGGAAATTACATCCAAACGTGTTGTCTGTTGCTCGAAAGAGCAAACCCGTCAATATTTATTCTAAGATGTTCTAAACAGCAACCGGAAATTTCTATATTCAATTTGATTAGTACTTACATTAGTATTATGATATAGATAGAATTAGATATATGGAAACAAGTCGAGACAGTTCTAGTTATGAAACAGGGCATGGCCGGTCATATTCAGGAGGTAGGGCCTGCCAGCGCAGATAAAAGGGCAAAAACTCAAACTAGCACTACATAAGGCGCATACAAGAAAGTGTGTTTGAAGGGAGAATTGACGAACAAGAGATCGACAAATGAAGACAAAAATAATTAGTGGTAAGCAATGCTATAACAAACTGGGACACCATCGTAATTGGCATTACAATGTCAGGTACATGTATTTTCCGGTGCACAGTTCACAATGCAAGTGATCCTGAGTTACTTGACCGTTTTCTAGCGTTTCAAAAAGAGGTACGATGGAATTTATATGAATACTATGAATGCTCTTTATCTGGCGGGTTGGATAATTTTGAAATATTTAGATGTAAATTAATACAAAAGAGAACAGTCGAAAGTTGAGCTTGAATTAAAAGAAGACGAATGCGTCATTACACAAAATAAAGATACACTACACCAAACGGCAATATTGCGAACAATGGGAAAAAGATAAAAGACAACTCCGCGTAAGAATGGCTTAATTAGATACAAATATTGTCTTAATAGCTCTAAAATTCTCGAAACTAAGCTAACAGCGATATATCATCATTTGCATAAAAATTGCAAAAATTCTCTTCCAGTTTTACATCATTCTCAAGTATTTGTTTCCATTAGGTACGGGAATAACATAAAATACTTGTTTACAAAAAGTGGAGTAATTACCAGATAATCATCAAAGAAACATGCATGTTTTGGTGCGTTTCACACGATATTGATAGAAAGTTGAGATCTGTAAACTGATATTTGATGCTTGCACGTTACGTAAACACGCTTGTATAAAAATAAAGTGACCGTTGACATAACGAATGAAAGAAATGGAAGAAGCATGTACGTCAATGAACATCTAGTATGGCATTGGGTGTCCATAATATTTGCAAAATATAAAGAAAAACAAGCACTCCAAACGTCAATAATATCTGGCGGTACTCGTCTATAAAAGGAAAAATACAAGTTCAATAACATTACTTGCGCATCATTATAAATCAGTGATTGATCCGAGGGTTATATATACGATAGTGAATCACTGTTTATCGATTTCTACAGAACTTGGAACATTTTTATGTCACTGTATTATCGATGAAGTACCTAAATATATCTAAACATTTTGGTGCCATAAATTCTAATTTCTCAAAGAGATTTCTAAGTATTTAGATGAGAAATATGTGACTTGTAATTATGTCGTTTCCATGTAACCGAGACATCTTTATGATACTCCGCGTTTTTTAAAGATTTTTTATTGTCTAATAAAATGTAATAGAACGCAATTTATTAAGCTGTTCGAAATTATGAAATATATGTCATTGGCACGCTTTGACTTCGATATTCCTTGTACAAAAACCAAAGACACTTAACAGCGTCTGCGGGCAACAAATCAATAATGTTGGTTGATACTTGACAAATGAAGTGTATGAGTCTTAAAAACGAAATTCTATTACATATTTAAGTATAATAAACGCGGTCTCATAAATTTAAAGTCATTCAATGATAGCGTTAGAAACGGATACGAATATTTACAAAGTGTTTGAGGATGTGGCAAAATTTAAGAAAATCATAATTGCTAGGTTTTATCTACATTATGCATGTTTAAAATATTGCTGCCCCACACTCGTTGCACATAAGTTGTTATCTTGACTGCAGAATGTAAACTATCTGTAATATGCTAAATATAGCAATAATTTGATAAAAAACACGGATATTTCTAATCTAACTTTTTTTCTTATCAAATAAATTACTGTATTGTCATGGAAACTTTTCGGACGCCCTTTGTGAGTATCAATGAGAAAAGTATGTTAGATTGCCTCAAAGAAATGTGTAAGAAATTGACATAAACGATGTTTTAGAATTAGTTTCATTCCATGTAGTACAAATATTACATTTTATGAAATAAACGATGATGCCCCAAAAGAGGAGAACATGATTGGAAACACGTAACGTATGTACTTTGTATAACCATCCCAATTA
This sequence comes from Lutraria rhynchaena, assembly GCA_008271625.1. NCBI lineage: Eukaryota > Metazoa > Mollusca > Bivalvia > Venerida > Mactridae > Lutraria > Lutraria rhynchaena. The sequence continues at coordinate 935,083 of VIBL01000142.1, read as the reverse complement.
ATCAGAAACTTCCGATCACACATCACAAAAGGTAACATATGAAAATCAGGACAATAGAGCTAAGCAACAAATTAATATACATCTACTTACTGGCATTCCTCCAGTGGATGTACCACAGAAAGGATTTTGGGGTGTTTTAGTTTAGACAGTTGTTGAACTTCTCTTCTTAGAATTTCTGAAACTACTTCCCTTCGTCGTGGTTTATGTAACTTGTCAGCGATCTTTTTGTCGAAGAAAAACACGGACACTTCCTGAAAGGAATAGGAGTGTAGGTCGTGAGCTACGAACAACAATTTACGCCTTTTGGGACTTCGAATGTTACGAAATGATTTGCATACATTTGCATAGTTGCATCCGTAATCATTACAAAAATAAACTTGAAACTATCAAATGAATGGAATCGTTTCTTGTAAAACAACTCGTTCGCTGATTTTCTTTGAATAATGTTCAGTTCTGAAAATGAATCAGTCAGTGTATATTTCATATTTCGAGTAAACAGCAAACAAAACTGGTAGCGTATAAATTCCTGCTTATTGCAGAGAACACATTTTTCATGCAAATTTGTCCGACGTATAACAGCTAATACTAAATCATCCAGAATAATTTTCGTCATCTGTGAACATGATATTCACCGAAAAGTATTTACAAGCAGACGCTCGCATTACAAAAATACAAAAATAAACAAGTCGGCGAATGTGATGTAATTCGAGTCAAAATAAACAGAAACCATTAGCCCTGTGTTTCATCACTCTGGTGAAAACACAGCACATATGATTCATTAGTCAAACGTGAGGTTTGTGGTAGGACCATACATACGACTATCGGAGATTTAGAACATTCTGATCACACTGGCTGATTCAGTACCCCCATCTAACTTAGGAAGTATTTGGTAGTTTGATATGCGTCTACGCCTTACATTTGTGATTCGCCTGCCGATTTACTGCTATGGAAATTTTACCGCTGAACAAATAAGTTCTTAAATGGCGTCTACAAAAGACTATCTAGCGTTTTCATGGCAGAATTGTCCTTCAACCAGCGTAATCTTTTGCTTTCTACAGTAAATGTAAACAACAAATGGCAATTTATAAAAAAATACAGTTTCTTTCACGGAGGCCGCCATATTTGTCAGTTTTACATCCGGGAAATTTCAAGTAGTTCCTATGTCGGAATACCAGGCAGAGCCAGCCAAGATTAGACGTAATCGGTCGAGGTGTGCCGTTTTGTATTCAGGAAGTACTGCAGAAACTCAATTCAAATAATCACCATGTGTATCGGGTGATTTTGTTTTGGATAAATTAAGAAAGTCTGTTTCAGGACTTGATTTGCAAGAGACTGAAAATCTTAGATAGAGTTGTTGAAGACCATGAGCGTGTGCTCTCTGAGTTTAACTTGAAAATTAATGATCTGAAGTTTCTGTAACCTTATTCTACATTCTCAGTGAACTACACGGCTTCTGATACGCCTGATGAAGAAAATTCACCCATATCATTCATAAGTCACTAAATATGTCAAAACCTGGTAATGTTATGAGGAACCAGATGAGTTGAACGCCAATAAGAGAATAAAAGTGATTGCAAATAAAGCGAATCAGTTTACTAGAAATAAAACAGTTACTGTACCAACGAACAGGACAGGACAGAAGTATAAGGTTAGAACAAAAAATGTTCATCTGTGTCTATTGTTAACTGATCATCGGAGGAAGGAAATGTAATTTATTTGCAGTGCATCAAGATGGTTTTCTACAAGATAATTATCTGGTCAATAAAAATCAAAGTATTGGTAAAAACAACCTCATAACGCTTTATCAATGTGGTTATCTTACGAAAATACCAATCTTCGAGTATTTTCATTTAATTTTAAATGAATCATGAAATACAATCAATTATTTTATTACAGTGGGGACCCTCAAAACCGGTTCCTCTATAAACCGGTTTCCCCTCGGCCAAGTGTTCTGGTAGACTTCATAACTATATAATTCAAAAATCCCCTATACGCAGACATTCCCTCTAAACCGACCAAATGACCTGGTCCGGTGCTCGACACGTTTGGAGGGGTTCCACTGTTATTTCATTTAAGAAATACATAAAGTACATACAGTACATACGATGATCAATTAATCTACTTGGGAATCAGTTATAGCTCAACCATGTAAATATATAAATACATACAGGAATATATGTTTCAGGATGTCAAGATCCTAATGGTGTCATAAACATGCTTCATCATTATTTATATAGACTTCATTCATTCATTCTTTATAAGGCAAATGAAACGGCATTATGTACAATGCCTTTGGCCATTTACATACATACATACACTATGTCAAAGACCATACAGTACAAAATATAACATGAACTACGTTCAGTAATATAGAAATGGTTATAGCGTTAGTCGGAGTGTTGGTTTGTCTACACGATGCTTAGTTAGTCGCTTATCACAAATCATTCTTGAATTTTTTCTTGATTCTTGATTTTGCAAACATTCCGGGAATGATCACTAATTATTTTAGCATATAGTTCTTTTTTCAACACTAACCATTTACCATTATACGGTATAACCTCTGAAAACCGGACACCATCCGTACTGATTAAAAGGTCCGGTTTTCCGAGAATTCCGGTTTTCAGAGAACCATTGATTATAGAAGAGAAAAAAATGGACTAGAAAAATCGCCTGATTTCCAGGGAATTCCGGTTTTCAGTGAGTCTAGTTTTGAGGGGTTTTACTGTACTATAGTATGACATAATTATATACTAGTTACAGATTTCTTGCTTTGTATATTTTATTTTTATGCTGTAAATGCAACGTATATTTTAGATTTGAAATAGATGCATGTTACAATGGATACTTTTAGAATTGCACAAATCTAGAATATTTATTGCTCAACAAATTAATCGAATAAAGTGGAGCTTGCATGTTAAAATTGGCAACATTATTTATATACACTGCGTATGTACATGGTCATACTGAACAAAGTATACCACATAGAAATATCAACAACAAAACAAAATGAATTATCTTTTCTATTTCACCAAAAAGTGAAAAAGTAAATTGTTTGCCCAAAGGGCCATTATACCACGCTCGCTGTCATGTGCTATTTAATTTCGCTATATCTATGTTCCCATTGGGTGTACTTTCAGCAACAACAAAAGTGCTATATATTTCATTATATCACAATATTTTCCATGTGAAATTATACCCATGCATGAATAGTGATGAACTATAATGACTAGATTGAAAAAAAAATCTATCGGGATATTCTGTTAAATAACATTGGAAATTAATCAAGATATCTTAAAATCACTTCCAGATTTCCATGGCCGTTGAAAGGGCATTTAGGATACGCGAATCCATTAAATTAACGATCATAGGGTGAATCAGTCGTTCGGGACGTATCAACTTTCAGTAGCGGCGTCAGTGTTCACGCTGTGGAAAGATCGCACCTTACCAAGATTGCACCTAGCAACGCATATTTACGAGTCTGGTAATGAACGATGTATTGATTCAGACGTGAAGCAATTTTTGATTCACGACCAAACAACATACTTAAATATTATCCCAGTGTCTGTCGCTACACACAAAATAAAGGCTAAGTACAAAATTGCCCTATTCTGGAGACTAGAATATTTTTTAACATTTCGGACAATTGAAGAGGTGTTAGACAGAAAAGAATAAAGATACCTTATAACACTGAACTCTTCAATTGATAAAAACGGTGATACACGGTAACACTGTTACAAGCTCGATGTAAAGACAGCTTTGTATGTTTGATGATATATCTGAGGGTCGTAATTGAGCAGACATATTTAGGAAGCCATGAAAACTGTCATATTGTTTTCAGTAACATTTAACAGTCCACTTACATATTATCTAAAGCGGGTAACTGATAATGTTAAATACACATTATCTAAAGCGGGTTACTGATAATGCTAAATACACATTATCTAAGGAGGGTCACTGATAATGCTAAATACACATTATCTAAAGCGGGTTACTGATAATGCTAAATACACATTATCTAAAGCGGGTTACTGAAATGCTAAATACACATTATCTAAGGAGGGTCACTGATAATGCTCAGTACACGCATACGTTATATCAGGCGAATAACTGATCATGCTCAATACATTTTATTTTAGTAAAATATTTATAATAAAAAATTGCTATGTGGATACCTAATAATAGAGACGTTTATATGTAACCGGTACGAGTTATTATAGCATTACGCACATTATTGTGATCTCAAAACATATCGTTAAGAAAAAATGTCTACATGTAATTTACAGTTAAACATACACTTAAAAGACATCATTTATACGTCAAATGTTGGCCTCACTCTATTTTGAATCACTCGATGCAGCGCCAGGATGAGCGGAATAGCTTTAGAAATAATGTTTTCAACGAAATCCAGAGAACATGTGCCGCGCCAAGGGATAGAATTCAGTAACCTGTAGACCTAACGCTAACCTCAGCTTAGAGCTAAGCGGATGCGGCTTAAACTTGTCCAAGGTAAGTTTTAGATAACGCGCTTTAATCATCATCATCTGTATGGAAAACGTGTATATCTCACTGAGCGTTCCTACATCGCAGCGTCTCTGAAGCGGACTACTCGTGAGATGTGTCATATCAAATGAGGATAACTGATTATATGGTTCTCACAACGTCTCTAACGATAACTTATTATGTATATCTGCTGAGCTACTAATGAGAATAACTGATCATAGGTTACAGCATCCCTGATGCAGATTGCCACTATATCTTCGTTCAGTGAATTATATTTGACAGAACATTGTTGCTAACAACAAACTTTAATGGGTTTCTGCGATTTACTAAATTTATGTCGGCTTGAATCAGAACATTTACCTATAGGAAACGTCAACACAAGATGTTCGGAGACTATTTTATATTCAGAGAACAATACTTGTGAATATAAAATATACATGTTTTGGCACGTCAACTGTTCGTTTTGTGAGCATGATTTAAAGTAAGGAAAATCGCGTAGTGAATTCCACAGAACAATATAAATAATGCATGTTAAGCTTATTCTTTTATCGTTTGATTACTATGCGAGTTGTTCGTTTTCAAATGAGAACGAATGTTAAGTTGAATAAAAATGGTCAACCAGTCAGAATTTATGAAACAACAGGATTGACCAACCAGACAAAATAACCTGGACGTGGCACGCCTCTTTGTACTTAATCAGACAGTAGTTGATAAATAAGGTCGACATTTACCTTATTGTCATCCATTCGCACGGCATCAAATATTTTCCAAACCATCTCAGGGCCGCAGCTAGCCACGTGTTGCCGCACATCATAATATCGTGTTATAGGATTCACTTCATCCGATATTATAGAATGTTTTAGCATAGAAAATACTTCCATTGTTTTGGCCAAAGATGAAGTACAGCACGATATTCTACATGTTGAACAAGACTTTGACTCTATTTGTGGATAGAATTCGTATTGGTCAGTATCATGGTACACATATGGAGGTTGGTACGACATGTGTTTTCATCAACTCGGGACGACAGACTACAACATCTGAAATAAAATATAAATAAACATAAGGCTCTTAGAATAAAAAAATACATCATTTTTAGCTCACCAGAACCGAAGGTTCAGGGTGAGCTGTTAGGATGGGTAGGTGGATGCTCCGGCGTCCGTCGTCTGGCGTTAACAATGGTCTTCTCCCCAGAAACTACCAGTCGGATTTACTTCAAATTTGCTGTGCAGAAGCCTTATTCAAATTGCTCATATTGTATCGGTTGACCCCTTTTAGGGGTCGTTAGAGCTAAAAATAGAAAAACCTTTAATCATATTCTTCTCATGAGCCAATGGATGGATCATCACCAAACTTGGTCTGTAGCATTCTTATATAGACTTTTATTAGATTTGCTCAAATGAAAATGGTTGGCCCCTTTTAGGGGCCGCTAGAGCTAAACATAGAAAAACCTTTAATCGTCTTCTTCTCATGAACAAATGGATGGATCATCACCAAACTTGGTATGTAGCATCATTATATGGTCATCTCTCAAGTTTACTCAAATAAATTTGGTCAGCCCCTTTTAGGGGCCACTAGAGCTAAAAATAGAAATAAATTGACTTTTTCTCATGTTTCTATGGATGTATTATTACCAAACTTGGTTTTTAGCATCTTTAGATAGTGTTCTATCAGATTTGTTCAAATAAAAATAGTTGACCCCAATGAGGGGCCGCTAGAGCTAAACATAGAAATACCTTAAAATGACTTCTTTTCATGAACCAGTGGTTGGATCATCACCAAATTCAGTCATCACGAATATTCGTTTGTAGTATCCTTTGATGGTCCTTTATCAAGTTTATTATTGTTCCCCATTATTTGCCCACAAGTGTACCTTTATTACCTTTTTAGTAACAAGTTAATTAATAGTTATTCTGGTGAGCGATGCAGGGCCATCATCGCCCTCTTGTTAAATTTATTTAGAAATCAGTGAAAACCATGTGAAAGATACAGTTACATACATCAAATTAAAGAGATGTGACAATGGCAATGGTATACACTAGATATATACAGGTTTGCAAGATAAATGCCTTATACAAATACATGAAAAAATAAGTGCTAAACTTTCATAATTCTATCTGCAACAATCTATCAGAAACAATAGATGTAACTTAAGTAAAGTATTAGAGATATTCTTGTGACGGTCTAATTTTAAGATGGTTAATAAGAGATGACACCGAGCAGTAGCGGAGAAGGTTTACTATGTTTTCATTTTGTAGCAATAAATAGTCGTTAAGAAATTACATAATACATATATTAACACACTAAGCTATCTGTACGTCAACTTAGTTCAAGACACAGACTTATGTTTTCTTTATCAATATGCCCGCATCCTTAGCTTTCAGATGGCAGTACCACTTAAATTATGTATAATGTGTTACCAGCAATACCGTAAACTTGGAATACATGAGGTGTTTCCGCGCGAACATAAAGCCGGTATGTCACTCAACACTGCCAACGTATATTCTGTCTGTGTCTATGGGCAGATAATAATTAATTACTCAAATGCTAATATTCTTGATTTACACATCAGTTTTGTGCAAGAATGAGAGTGTTGGGGTTGAAATCAATGTATACATCTCAAAAACTGTTGAATTGGCATATTATGCTATAAAGAGTAGAAAGATAGAAGGGCATGGGTGAAAGGCATGCTAAGCGACCCTGTGGAAATTGATGCATAAACTAACATGATATGTGGTGTGAGAGAGCGTATTGGAAAATGCAAAACTCACAGGAGAGTATTAACAACAGAACACATACATCACTTACACAAGTTTGATGAAATAATATTTGTGGGATCAGAAAGGAGCAGAGACCTCTGGAAACTTAAAACATCGTTACCTCAGCATTGATTCATAACACCTTAATGAGATTGAGATAAAGTCTTCAGTAAAGAGGTTGCAATTCTAGGCGGCATAAACATCCAACCAGAGAAAACAATATGTAACTTAACGGATCATCAAGCTACAATCCCCGAGGCTATAAAACTTGAGAACAATCTCGAGTTTCATAACTTGGACCGCGGAACTGAACTATCGAGGCGTGAGTAAGTTCACAAATAGGAACAGTCATGGACATCAATGTTTTGAGGGTGCATATAATTTAATAATGGACTGGTGTAGAGGCATTTTATTACCATCAGATAACCCATTTACAGACCAACCTGTCCACGGCGGTCCATTCTTGAGCAACTACCTCCCTTCAACAATAACACGATTTTTCCCACCGTACGATTTAACTATAAATTTAACCTTTCTAGAGCAACAACCTCTCGACAACAACATAATTTGGCTTCTCCTAAAGACTATTACTTTGGTGAGGTTGCACTGCAGTTTGTTTTGATTACATGGATTTAAAAAGATACACACATCCGAACAAACATGAACAGAAACCTTCCGTGTGTTCCTTATACTTTTAAGCGACAATCTCACTTCTGTGTGAAAGAGCTTACATTTTGAGACGAATCTATTTTATTCTGACTTGATATCATTAAAAGGAATAACTAATTTTGTTGTGTGAAATAATGTATTTGTAACATCAGTTGAAATGGCTCGATGTGAAACATTTTCACGTTATGATAGAGCCATTCTACAGATAATTCTCTTGTCGCGTATGCTTGTAGCAAAATGGCCATTATCGGCACTACTACACAGTTATAAGTGAGTACATTTATACGACGGAAAATACTATAATCACACAGAAATGCCATTTTATGACAGAAAGAATGAATCAGAACTAAGTACATTGAGAAATGGTGTTGTGACAAAAAATCTCTGATCATCTATAGTTTTAGTGTTATTTTATTGGCCATTAAAACATTCATCGATGAAATGTTTCAAATATTTTGAGAACATTAATTTTACTACTGGGCAATTATCTAATGGCTTATGTATACCAAGAGGTTTATAACGAAGCACATGACGAGCTCCATCTTGTCTCAACAAATAAAGCACCTTACAACTGTATTTATCTACTGATCATCGACAGGAATGATAAACATTTCAAAGTAAAGAAAATGATCTAAAAATCATACAAAACATCCCATCTTCCCCGAACTTCTACCCTCCCCAAATCCCCAATCCAAAACCCGGTCTTCCGGAAGGTACCGCATTGGAACGGTCTTACTTGTACTTTATACTTCGGACGCATAAAACGACTGTGCAAACGTTGAGATTAACAAAAAACAACGCAATGATAGATGTGAAGGCCGAAATTATAAATCTTTATATTATATGCAGGTTCAATAAGCAGCCAATCACCATGGAAGAAAACATGTATTGAAAAGTACCACGCTGAGATGAAAGCAGACCAGTCATTTTCAAGAGAAAATATCAAATTAGACTACAGGTATTGTCATACAAAGAAATTTAAGTTTTCGACAATTCCATCATGACGGTTCATGTCGATGCACCCGATCAATTATACGAAACAGACGGTTAGACGACAATGAGATTTTAAGAGGAAATTCAATGGATAACAAAGTATTGCAGTCCTGATGAAGCAATATAATTATTTTTACAAGCAAAGATAAGCCAACAATTTAACGTCAATTTATTTGAAACATTTGTCACAGCACGATTGCACAATATTCTTTAGCATCGATTCATATTTAAACAGATAACGCAATTTCCTTATAATGTGGCCGAATATCATTATTATGGGTTATGAAAGATAGGGAGATAAAAACGAAGTAAATGTTTCTGAGAAAATCTTGCTATCGTTTATTTCGTTCACAGAATTTATCGGCAATGGAAGGTTCCAATAGAGGTTGTATTAATTGAATCACTTCAATTTTCCTTATGAACAAAACTTCAATTTAATATGATAAAATACGATAAATGTTAAGGTTAGGATTAATATATAAGATGTGTGATGTTTACGATGGAAAGCTGACTGTAAGGATCATGATAAATTATGATGTAGCCCTTACAAAAGAAATTCATAAAGGCACACTAACCGTGGACACTTAAAATGTTTGCATAGAATAGGAAACACACAAACGTCGCAATGCAAATACAAATCGTTCACCTCAAGACACGTTGTTTTATATAATAAAATTATGTCTAGTGAAGAGTCTATGAAGCGACCCCTAAGCACTGTACTTACTCAATTAAATTACTCATATATATTGATCCAGTAATTGTTTAAAGCGTTCTTACTGATATAGAATTTGACATTAATAAAGCCAAGGAAAATGAAAGTACTACAGCGGATGCAAAGGAAACATTCTTGGAAATATATAATTTGACAATGTTTTGATAAATTAAAAAAACATAGGCGGTGGATCGGTTATAGACCCTTAAGATTATAATAAACCAAAAATGAGTGTGAAATGAAAAAGAAATTGGCGCAAAGTTGCGTTATGTATAATATGTAATCTTATTCCTGGTGTTTTCTTGTGAATTTAGAAATGGATAACAGTTATATTTAAACAGGATTATGAATTCCACATATCGTCATATAAAATGCATTACAACTATCAGCTTTACCCTTAAGTTGCAATTATTTCCAAATGAAAAAGTACGTAGTGTTACATTTAAAACGAAATTATACAGTCTGGTATCTAATTATTTCAAACTGACTATATTCCAGATGGGGAATCTTAAAAAAGAAAGAGAAATGCAAAAAATAAAAAAGGTTGATTTCGTTACAATTGATTTCAATATGTCCATTGAAGTTCCTATAGATACTATGGCTAATTCCCTAGACGGCTATCTACATAGTGAGAGACAGGATAATGTACATGGAAATGAAATTTTTTTCACGTTTGTTTAACGTCGCACCAACAGACAGAGTGATTTGGCGATTTTAACAGTAGAGGAAGCCCCAAAGCTTAACTTAAATAGAACCATCGACCTTCCGTAAGCGATGAGGGGCTAGTGATTACAATTCACAGACCAAAACCACTCCACCACGGATGCTCCATAAATGAAACACGTAAGCTTTAAATTCAATACAAAACTCCTTACCTTTATATAAAACGTCCTTGACATTATTGAGAAATAACATTTCAGTCTATCACTATGAAATAATAACCCCTCGGAGAATATGACTTTCAAGACATGAAATTATTCTATAATTGATTCTGAAATCGTCAGTTAATCTTAGTACACTCTGATGAACTACAGTTTCTTACAGTTTATACAAACGAACCTGAACTTATGCATAAACGTTCCATTGGCAAAATGCATTACACAATTTGTGTTGAATGCTTCCCTGGATAAATAGTTTTCGTTTTACACAAATCAAGTACTTTGACTTTACATTCGTAATTTTTTAAACTCTCGATTGCAATTCATATAACAATGTACCAATAAAGCCACACAAAGCCGCGATGTTTATGGAAACTGTGATCACTTTTTTCTATCGGTATGCTCCGCAAGTTCAAATAGTAAAAATGAATTACCACAAGACTTCAGTTTAAGCTTTCCTTGAAAACCATTGAAATGCCTATAGAAAATTGTTGTTTTATGTAGATCGATAAATATTATAGCTTCGTGGCTTGTAAAGGAAATAACAAATAAAATTGGCTTTCATGCCATACACACGTGGTTTCGCTTACTTTTTTCACACACACGCACTCTCTCTTTCTCTCTGCCATAATTTTGGCCGCTAGTAGACTGGATCACTTGAGACAAATACCATTTCACTTCGACTTCATCTGATGCCTGTCGATCACATTTAGTCAAAACACAGTGGGTGTATTACCCAAATATCCCAGGAAGTACATTTGTATGATCCTTTAATAAAATTGCTTTAACAAATTTGTCTATACAAAATCTGAGTTTCCATGACAACTTAATGAGTGCTGGTAAACCGCATTATGTGGCCATTGTATTTTATTCAGCAACGATGACACATTCATCAAAATTGGGCGACGAAGACAAGAAGCATCATTTAAAGAAAGGATACATGAATGACGCAAAATAAAGTGATATTAAACTGCAAAGAAATACATGTAATACGGACTAGATAGGAAAATAAATCATACCACTTTACTGCAATTGTTTAAAATCAATTTCATTACCAATTATTTGTCTCTAAGTGTTTTTTTCATTGATTATTCATATCTAATGTCATTTCGTTGTGTCTTGAATTGTTTTACGTGTGTCTTGAGGCGCGTGTTTGAAAGTTTAGTATTCCACATTTAATGACATATCGATATAGGATTACACTGACATGTTATTACATTGTTTGAAGCCCCCGTACGTGAAATGATACAACCTGATTATTACAAGGATGCTTGGTCTTAAAGGGCCTATGTACACCTTTATTTTAAAACAATTGTAGCAATGTTTGTGCTATTCGCGCTCCATTCCTATTTCCCAGAAAAAAAAACTTCCATTTTATTAACAATTTACTCTTGGGATAAGGGCTAAGAAGTTCTGTTTGATAAATGTATCATTTGCTGCGATGCTCTTTTTCGCATTAACTAAACAACGCTAGATTTCATACGTTGAAGCATGAAAGAAGATGATTATTCGCACGAACTGGATATTTTTATGACTCACTAAACGTAACAACTGTGGTAATGAACGAACTTAAAGCACCAAATGTCTCCGGAGCTATGAATAAGGTGACTATTAATTATCTGTTAACGAGTAAAAGGAATAGAGAGTCAAATTGAATCTATTGTCTCTGGAGTACGTGCAGTCATTTCCTTGAATTTATGTCGGAAACTAGGAAAATAGATGTGTCGTATAAAGGTTGACTGTAAAAAAAGAAAAAAAGAAAACAGTACAATATTTGAAATGATTCGAAAAGCAGTTGACACTGTCCCGTGTCCTCTTGTTTTAGTTTGATAATTTATGTTCGTTTGATTTTTCCTACCCGTATGAGTTATAACTGATTCAGCTTCACATTTAGTAGCATACCGATTCACTTTCCACATTAATTTTCGTTCAAACCGATTTGAAAACAGGACGGGTCGTTTTTCCCTTTCGATTGGCCATCTCTATGCAACTCATTTTCACGTTCAATTGGACATGATATCGAAGTATGAAAAAAGTAATCACTTGCACTCATGCATGAAAACGAACATTTGAAAGAATTGGAAAATGAACATCGTCAAAATGATGGAACCCTCAAATAACATGACTGAACAGTTACTGAGACACAGTATTACGTAATTTAATTTTGTATTCGTCTCTGTACACAAACATGCTAAGGAAAGTAAAAAAGAGGTTCATGTATGCGTGTTTTATCATTTTAGATACGACGAGGTTTTTACTTGTAAGCTTAAAAACACTGTTTCATATACAATTCAGGTTATATACGCATAAAATTATTATTGCACATTGGAACGGTTAGATTTTGGGAACCTTTTCAAGTATTACAGGTTTCTATATGATAGAAAATTATTCACTTTGAGATTTTTTCTAAAAAACAATGATTATTATTTGAGTAATCGGTTCTTATAATTTACATTGAAATCTATAAGAGTAGTCAATAAGAAAAAATTCAATGAAAACTCAATGTAATGCAATAAAGAAAAATGAAGGACAATGGGTAATATCTTTGGAAATTAATATTTTTCTATTATTCAACAAGGGCAACAACTCTGGCAAAATTTCAAAATGTGTGGCAAAATAATATAAATTATCCAGGATAACTATCAAAAAATATTTTTTGAGTAATTCTATATTTGTAATATTAATATTCTTGACAAACAACGAGCAGATACGTAAAAAGGTACAGTTTCATGGAAATCATACCTTTAGGTGATTTTGATATAGCTGGATATATCATGGGGATTCTATCAGCAGTGTACATATGCATATGGAACATTATTCTGATTTACTGAACCAGCCTAAACATGGTTATAATGCATTCAAATTTAATCTTAATGTTGATCTCGACGTTACAGTTCTAAAACAAATTTTGAAATTGTACTCATGGCAATTGTATTAATTCTATTTCGCGGAACAACAATGAACGACTACAGAAAATGTGTGTACCGTAGGATTCAATGAATTTAAATTACTCTGGTGAATACAAAATATCTTATCATAACACAAAATTTAAATACTTTTGTCTGTCATTCAGGATACCACAGAGGTAAGAAATACGTTACAAACATTGACAATACATTTGGATATATAATACACTTATCCAATGTCAGGATAATACACATTTAAACATTCACAATTAAACTAAAACTTGAAACAAAATTGACAAAATGCTCACCTATTTGTTAAACATTTCAAGCCTATACTGACAAGATTACATTTTTTGTTATGTAAAAATATCATAACAGTATTTTTGTCCGTACTATGAAGCAAGCCCAGTTTAAATCCCTTTTTAAGTTTTAACAGCGCATCCTTCTCGTGCAGGGTTATCTTATAAAAATCAGCAATGAGAAAATCACTCCTTCAGCCACTCACTGAAATATCGTATAACTACATATAAACTAACACGACCTGTTTAAAGTTGGTAATTCCTGCGTAATATAGAATGCCAGCATTTGGTCGCACACACACACTCACTGTCTGTATAGACAAGCTGTGTGACAGGCGTACATTCTGCTTGAAAACAATGCGGTGAAGTCCAATAATGCGACTGTCTCAAATCTCCGTACAGCGCTTGCCACCGATCGGGGAACGAAGACAAAAAATCTAAATAGGGCTCTCTAGAAATTAACTCCATACATGAGTGTGTTATTGACCACAAATCATTTTTTGTTCCGAGTTTGTTCTATCCATTATGTGTCACTTTCTTACATGTATTTATTTCATAAGTATTGTCTAGGGAAAATGACTTAGATTTATGACTCACACTTATTTTGATATATATCTTTTAAGAAGGCTTCACTAAAGGAAGAGACTTTTCCCAAAACGCTTGTTTTAGATGTAAGAGAATAAGGAACACAGAGATATAAGTCTAAGTATTTCATTTCATCCTACCAATTTAATCGGCTCGCAAAAGCTCACCATAGATATGTAATTTTGTAGGACTTTACATAAATTACCTTACGTCAAACTGGATGCTATCTCATATTTTGTACGTACGTGGTTTGAGCGAATTAAAATTAATTAGCACAATATAACTTCTCAATAAGATATATGAGTAAGTACTACAATATTTTCTAATTGCCATACTTGCTTCACTATATTCAAATTGCGTGACTAACGCTTTTGATAGATCTCCACATATCAAGAAGACACCGTTACATTGAATGCATCACAGATTAACAAATTGTACGCTTGGATTCAGCTATAATAACAATTGCTTGTATTTGAAAGATCTAGCTAAATTTGAATAAAAAAAAGAAGAATTTGCAAAAAAGTTAGAGACGGGACCGTTTCAATGCACAATGTTGCTCTCTGCGGGATATTAATCACCAGAATAACTACAATAGAATAAGATAGGATAATGATATCTAAAAGCAGCTGCTCCGATTTCATGCATTTCTACTTAATATTTGATCGAATCGAACTACGTATATACTATGATTCAATTAATAATCTCTTCATCTTAAAAGCTTTCAAGAACTCTGCTAGCTTTAGTGTCAAGTTCGTCCTGATTTACATCACAGCTCGATTCATATTTCCTGTTTTGCATGGAGTGTTATATGGCACTTGCTTAGATATAATAATATATTGTATACAGTAGATATTACACAAAATGTATCTATATTTAGAGATGTGGTATTTGAACATATGGACTTAGTTCTCGTACAGCTTAACATATCACGCGCACTTTCCTCTCACAATCAATATTCTTCAATTACACTGGATTTACCTTTAGAACGATGTCATTAGAATTGGTCTACGTCCAACCATTGTTGAGCTCAAAAGCTAACAATAACGATTGTAGAAACCAATTGTAGGAAATTGTATTTAATTACACTCATTTATTGTTCATCTTTGGAGGAGACAATCACCTAACAATTTATGTCATGTTTGTATGCGTGGATAGCTAAAAACTTCTCACCCGGTTGTTTTCCAATTTTTATGGCGCGGAGTAAAATGTAACTCAATTTTATTAAGTGTTTGAAATTCCAAGAAGTAAAATAATTATCTTATGGGAGCGCTTAAGTTGCCCTCTTGTACTGGGTAATTACAGATAGGTTATGATCAAAACTTAACATATCTTGCAAGACAGCCAAACCTGCGTTTGCGGCCACCTCCGAATAACGACCATCCTATGAATAATGGACATCCTTTGAAAAACCGTCACTGATTATTTAGAGCAAACTGCCCCCCGAAAAAATGCAATCAGTCAATAAAGGTCATACTTAGTATTTCTCAAAGGTGGTCTTTGTTCATAGGTTTGACTGTACTTAAAATAACAAAAAAAGAAGTAGGATGTTAAAGTTCCGTAACACAACTAATCGTCGGTTTTTCGATCAAGTTTTGGGGAAAGGATACATTATCTACTCATCACAAGTGTTTTTCAATGAAAATATAAGCAGGCATTCGATATAAATATCGTATATATCGTTTGTCCGGCTAACTGCGTTCTCAAGACAAGTTATGAACAAACACACGTTATATACACTCGTTGTTCCACGTTGTTTTCCAAATTACCAAAGACCATCCTCATAACGGAAATTTAAATGAACAAAACATGGTTATGATTTGGTACGCTAAAATGGTGTAATAGAAGCGAATGCTTGTAATAATGGTGAATGCAATACGGCCATTTCCTCATTTCCTAGAAAAAACAAACATCCTACCTCCCCTACAATACTACTCCCCTCCGCAAATCCTCCAACCCAAACCCAATAAACACAGGACCATAAAAATAGACGACAAAACACAGTCTTCAGGGGAGGGGGGCGGGCACCGGTTTGGACGGTATGTAACAAAGCTACAGGGTTAAACTAGCTTGAAGGACCCAACCCAACACGTATCTCAGAGGGGAACCAAAACACATAGTTACATTCATAAATAATAGACACCAGCAAAAATGACAGAACGCTTTATCTGGTCATCTTGTGGGGAAAACTATAAATATTGAAACACAATCATCACAAATTATTATCCAAACTAAAACTGGTTTAAGTATAGCTTACTGAACAATTTAGAAAATATAGCCATGAAAGTTATGGTCATTAGCTATCAATACATTAGCTCGATCCTGACAAAGTATTGAAAGATATATATTTGAAATTGTTGTTGTTGAGAAGAAGTATCCAGCTTCCGTGATATACCATACAAACGCAAATACGATCTGAAATGTAGCACTTCGTTATGAAATATTTATTACTTGGAATTCTTAAATACAATACACGAATCTTCATTACTATATCTTCATGTTCATTACATATCAAATAAGAAATAAACGACATCAAGAATCATCTTGATGAGTCGCATATTACATTCTTAGCACCGTTAGGAAACCTGATATTATCTACCTAAATCAGATTGTCACTGGCATATCAATCATTGAGCAAAAGTGTTAACCGTATTTACCACATACGTGTACTTATGCCTACCTTCGTCATTCATCGCTTATTCGAGTTACGAGCATATCGATTTTCCTTAAATTGTATCATCCTGAAAATGTTCTGAATGCCGACAGATGAAAGACTAACTGACAACAAGTAATACTTCTGATATAAATGTATCACCATGCAAGACAGTATTTTGAAACTCTGACATTTACCAACGTGTTTTAGAAAACAACTTCCATTTCATCATTATTACATGCTGGTGTTTGTTAGAATAGACGAAAGCTGCAATAACTGTTTGTCGGCAAACATGTTCATGTATCCTCGACAGAAGACATTCAGAAGTCGCCATGAAATTAGCTTCAATTAATGAAACACTAAAGTAAGATGAAATGAATGGTTAAAACATTCTAACATTTACCTACAAGTGCATTTACCGACATAACACCGATCACACCGAGTCCCACGACCACGCTGATTTCACGGAATGTACTTGAATAATAACAGATACTTTTCTCGAGTTTCATAGATACGTAGGGAAATTCGTGTAAATATAAGTATACCATACACCTACTTCCTCAACGTATCACCAAGACTGGTTTAAAACCGAATTCAAAACGTATCTTGGTCTCGAACAAATGAGGGGAACTTTTCAACATCTGACAATAAGCGTGTGGACATGTGAATCTACAATTACCCACAGCTTGTACTGACCATATCAACAAATATGGCCTATTTCACTGAAAATAAGTGTTTCCTCACCTTTTGTGCACTAATATATACTAATCCTGCCGGAAATACCATATTTTTCCGCTTACAATATATATTTTTGTAAGTATATGCCGTAAAATTGGTGTAGACGTGGGACACTGTGGATGGTATAAAATTAAATTTGTTTGGCTAAAGTGAAGATATATTTTCCTGATTAATACTTTCTGTATCTAAGAACCGAGCAATTTGATAATCTATAAATGACATTGAAATATGTTTGGCTGACAACTGATGTTTTGAAAAAATTCGGTGCTGTAATTACATCCAATAAGTAAAATAATTATGTAAAATCTAGCTAAACAGAAGTCACAATTTTGTCGCTGAGTTAATCATGATCAGTCTGTTATTATATTTTCAAAAGTATTCAAAAATATTTCTGACAAACACGATATTTAGAATTCTGGCTGAATTTGCTTTGCTGCATAATGTTCCGAGGCGGTACTCCACGGGGAGGTGTGTTTCGTGCCTTTTTTTGCATGTTTCCGCGTGTTAAGTGGATTTTGTGTCAGTTGGTATTTAAGGAAAGGTGAGGTTTTTGCATGTGTGTTTTTATGAATCCCTTTCTCATGTGTATTTATTACCAAACTTATGATAATCTTAAGCATAGTTTAGACATTCTTTTAAAAGAAAACAATTCACAGACATACATATTAATGCACGAACGGACAAAGACTGCCATAGATATGTTATTGTACAATTTGGGATATTAGCGATATGAAACATTCACTATCTCAATTGTTGACAATCATTGACGTCCTTAATGATAAGAATGATAAGATATTAATGTATTTGGTATTTTGTAAGTTTATATTGGACATATACAGGTATTTGTAATATTGTGATAAGCGTATATGGGCGTTAGAAATCCTCGTGTTTTATCGCTGTTATATTCATGTGTTAAGTTGTTCTTCATTTTCTTCTTTGTCTATACTATGTACTCGGCTGTTCTTTTGCGTTTATAAAGACA
The DNA here is from genome assembly GCA_008271625.1 of Lutraria rhynchaena. NCBI lineage: Eukaryota > Metazoa > Mollusca > Bivalvia > Venerida > Mactridae > Lutraria > Lutraria rhynchaena. The sequence goes on along the minus strand of VIBL01000142.1, from coordinate 916,412 downwards.
ATACAACAATCGTCAGCGAGGATTATTACTATTATTGAATTGTCTGGTCTACTGACAGATGCCTTCCATCGCGTATGATATCTTGATTATCACATTTGTCAATTTTAAATCATTTTCTCGGCAGCAAATTAACACCTTTTCCATTTATACTGGTCATATCTCGGGGTCAATTTTGCAAATATTATAAGACTGTTGGCGAATTGTCATTTCAAAGCTCTTTTGAAGGGTATTGAAAAATATCTTTATCTTTCCCTAAATTTGCAATTCATCCGTCTGGACTTTTTCCACTTTCTGTAATCTGTTTAGTCAAAATAATGTTCTTTGTATTATGGCTTATACAATAGTTAAATATCTAAAATACATTCGGATTGAAAGGCTGATATAAGAGCGACTGTGTCTTTGTGCTCTATTTTTACAAGACATATACAAAATACGTGGCACTGGGTAATACGATGGATAACGGAATTTCATGCATACTAAATGTTAAGGTTGAAATCCGTCTCCGGCAATATCTGGTAAGATATAGGTGTAAAACACCGGTGTGCACAGCTATTATATCTTAATACTAAACCAAATTAGAAACTTCCACTCAGTTTGTTGAACATAAAAACGTGTCACATTTTATATATGCGTTTTAACAGTTCTCCGTGATACATTGTTAGTTACAAAAATAATGATAAAAACGTAATAAAAAATGGGAAAATTTGTCCAAGTGAGGTGGAGATTAAGAAATAACGCTTGTTGACGGGAATAACCCTCTTATGAGTTGACCTGCGCAGTGCATTGCCGATACATAGAATTAACCAGTGCTGATTTCTGCCTGTGGAATATTGTTCCATTCCTGAATGAGCCCTTGACGAAGTTAGTTGACGTGGGTGAGTTGGGGCGACGCCTCACTCGTCTGCCAAGTATGTCCTAGACGTAAATGATTGCGTTGAGATCAGGACTTTCAGTAGAGTAGTCATCGATGAAATCAATGTCATATGTTACAGAAAACTTTAAGTGTATCTTGCTGTTTGAGAAGTGACATTGAAATACTGAAAAAAAACGAGATGTCAGCGCTGTTATGAATCAGAGGAAATGCGGGATGAGCGAAAATGTCATCACGATAGCGTTGAGAAATTAAACTGTCATCAGTGACGACTAGTGGTGAACGATAAGCATAGGCAATGACTGCATAAACTATTATGGAACCCCCACCCCCGAAATGATTTCGTTCATAGAACACAGCAGTCAGAATATTAGTTCATTTCTCCTACAATAGACGCGCACCCTATCATCTTCCGGAAGTAAACAAAATCGAATTGATCCAAAAAATTGATTTCCTGCGACGTCAAGTCCAACAAGTGTGTGCACGAGCCATTTTTAAGGCGATTTACAGGTTGACGTCGTCCGCGAACCGTTCTCTGGTAGAACAGTTTGCATACTATTATGAAACTTAGGTGTTTAGGTGGCAGTTTGGAATCGATTGCGGAAATGGATGATCTTGATGGCAGTCTTGCATCACGACTTGGAAAATCGTCGATGTATACCATCGTTCTAAATCGTGCGCGAAGATTTCGTTTCGTTCTTTCTAAAATACTTCTGCTGTTATCATAGATATCACAAATTACGTAAGTGCTTTGATGCATGCACTAGTTGAATTCAATTCGACACACAGGAATGCAGGAAATGTAGGAATGGCATCAGCCGAGTTGTAAAATGACTTCCTTATTTCTTGACCAATACCAGACCAGAAAGCAACAAAAACAATATTACACAATAATCACGAAGAATGCTGACGGCAGTAGCCGTAAGTCACAAAAATAACAAGACGTGTTAACACAGACCCGAATACAAAATGTTACAGACACACGTCAGGACAATCCTGTCAGGTTGGTATGGCTGACGAATTAGACATCATACCATCTATTAGCATTAGTATCTAGTGAAAAGTTAACAGACAAATTGCTTGGCTCGTTTCTTAGAGGTTGTAGTCCTAGAATTCAATAGATCAAATAATGTTCTTTCGGTGTTCTAGGAGAAGTCCAACTCTTAACGAATATCTATGCCACAGATTAAAAGTAGATTAATATTGGTTATTACCATGGGCACAGATCATATCCGATTTCTTCGGCGTAATGAAATGTACGTTAACGAAACTGTATTGTGTTTTAATATCATACATTTCACTTAATTGCTCTTTTCTACTTTTCTGTCCCCTGAGCATATTGTGCAGACGAATTGTATTTTAAATATTTAAGACAATTTGGAATAAATTAGTAAAATTACAAGGTTGGGGTACAATTATTGACTTTTAGGTTTCGTCCCATAAGTCATACGAAAAACAGAAACAAGAAAGTTAACATTTCCTTCAATAAATATATACTCCCACCGTTTGAGTCCTCACAGTTAATTACGATCTTTTCTAAGCACTTGGTTGAGTCATTTGTCTTCTATGAAAATAGGGAAGGTGTTTTATGGATGTGTATAGCAATGTTAAAATTTCTTACGATTTAAATCGATATAACTAAACTCCTAGAACAATCATTACCTTGATACATTACTACAAAAGAAGACAACGCTGACCTAGATTTTTTACAGAGAGGTCTATATTTTAAGAACGATGTTTAAGTCTTCCAGTGGAAAAATCTAAAAATAACTGAAAACAAAAATAACACAGCAGTCTTCAAGAGTCAAATGAGGCACTTACTCATGTTTTATTCGATGAGCCAATATTAATTGATATCGGAACACGGAATGGTTTTTGTCTTGTCTCAAGAATTACTGTAAACATTATATTGTCCAGATAAAACTCAATAGAATGTGCCGTCCATCAAGACGGCATTTACGTTATTTTTTATCAAAGTTCTGATAAGGAAAAATTAACCAATATTGATATTGATCATAAACAAAATGAGAGTACTGGGTCATTCATGGTAATCTTTCAGAATCGTGCTCAAAATGTAGCAGACGAACATGGCTTTATCTTGCAAAAGCTGAAAAGAATAGTCAGTTAGGTTACATAAGAACGATCAACAAAATGTACATTTTTATAAATATAGAACTTGCCACAATTGATCTACAGTTATCTCAATCGGTGTTAAGCGCGAGACTTGCTAGAGAACTGGTGACAATATTCCAGGAAAATTTCTCTACTCTGCTTAGGTTAGGAGGTAAGTGTGAGGTTGTGTCCCGAAACACAAGTTTAGCCCCCCCCCCCCCCACCTCTGAAGCTTTGAAACAAACCGTTGCTCTACGGTAATTGCCAAGAGACTGCGTCTTGTCTCCTGTTTCTTGTATGGTCCTATGTGTTAGGAGGATTAAATTGGGGGGAGAGGTAAGATAGTATTACAGGGAAGGTAGGACGTTTTGTATGTGTTCCTTTTAGAAATTATTTTGTTCGGTATATGCCTTTTTTCTGAAGAAAGCTGCAATGCCGATGAAAAAATGCTGGTGAATTCTTAAATACAAGTAGGTAATCTAAAAGAGCAGGTCAAACGATCGTCGAACGTCATTAAATGAAAATGATAAAAATGGCGTTAAAATTTATACAAACAAAATAGTGGCCATGTATTTCCATATTCTGTCATTTATCTGTATCAGTAATCTGAAATCTGATGGAAAACAGCAGAAGATGATGTATCAGAGATAAACTTTCGTCTTTACTGGTTTTATCGAGCACTCATACAATTATTCAGTATTTGTGTCAAAAACAGCGTCATCAGTCAAGCAGGTATTAACAATTTAAAGGCAAAACAGAATTTCTTAGTTAATTTAGTGTCTGCCCCACATTTTAAGCCAGCCAGATGGTTCAAATTCTCAAATGTTCTCGTTTCTTATCCAGGAAGAGTGTTACTTATTTAAGAAGATTTGAGCTGTGGGCGGGCCATCACTCAGCCAGTTAAGGTTTTTTTAGAAAGTTCTTTGAAATTAAGTAACCACACTCGCTTCGCTGATGTTACTTAATTCTGAAGACTTTTACAAATTTACAAATATGAATTACATATATTCTTTCTAACTGCGGTCCCCCGTTTCTTTCAAACTATTCCAGCACGTTCGGTGATCTCGTAAAAATTCTCAGCATTCATTTAATATGTTTAGCTTCTACTGTAAATTGGATTCTAGAATGAGATGTCGAACAAAGCACCTTGTTTTTTTGCAATGTGTCTGTAAGAATTAGAAACACGATCACATTTACTCATTATGTTGACAGAAAGCTGGTTTTTAATACACCTTGCGTAATAAACTTCTCGTATTTTTTTTTCAATTTGCTCCGAAAAAAATACATTTGGTAACTCTTGTAATCTTGCAGTGATATCCAATGAAGTACAATCTAATCGATTAAGTGCATGGTTCTAATTAACATTCAACATCGTAATTGGAGGATAACACATTAAAATCCTCTTTACAATTATACGACAGATTAACTAACAAGTAATACGAGGACCAACCCTCCATTACAGTAAATGTGAGATATTTGGAAAAAATGTTAGTGCAATTTTATTTTTATTTTGATTACATACATAAATCAAATGTTCTAATCAATAAAAATGTGAGCATCACATTTCTGTTTGCATCTTAATTGACTGAAAAAATGAAGTAAACTTTAAAGAAGTTGTACATTGGACATACATGACATAAGTTATAATGCTTAATGACTCGCATCGGCATTAAATCTATCGGGTTTGATATATAAATAGAAAATAAAACCTCTCATTTAGAGATCTTGGGTTCGAAGCATAAGTATAACATACATTTCACCTCAAAGTTTAGACTGTTGGAAAAATATTTCTATATTTTTGCCAAACGTCGTTCATGGATACGTTGTTGCGGGTCGTGATTGATATGCATAGGGTGCGTTAGTGTAAGCCGTGATAAATAGTGTGTATATCTTCATAACTTGAAAAGGCATGTACGTTTAATGTAGCTTTTCCAGGTAATCCGTGTTTATGTTCTGTGCAACAGTTATTAACGTTTAACCTCGAATTAACGTCTAACTAAACACTAGCAATGTAACTAACACTGGTAGAAGAACAGATAAGTCTGCATTACGGGATACCACTACATTCAATATCAAACGAGGCCAGTATTTGTCACAACAAAGGAACGAAATGTATGCGTATACAATTAACCTTTCCTTTATAAATACACCAAGTGTAAAAAATCATATAAACGAAAATGCAAAACATATACGCCGTATTCAAAGGTTTGCGAATTTTAAATCTGGTGATGTGATACTGGCAAGATGTGTACAAATACAAATGTAAGTTTATTTTGGAGAACTGCTTTACAGACAGACAGCCAGTTCATGGTAGCACGCTATCCTGTATTCATGCAACATTGGTACTGGCATGCTATTTGCCACAAAGGCATGTGATAACGACACTTTCAATTTCTTCATTAGTCTGTGCTGTGACCTTCAGTCTGGGTAGAAACTTAGTCTAGCAATATTCACAGGCTGATTATACTGGCAAATTATTATGCATTCTGTCCAGTCCATCACCAGGAATTATTTCATTATATCTATCAAATCACTTAACATCTTGTTTGCATAGTTCTGGGATAATTGAATGACATCAATTTTATGGATATCAATAGTTTATAAGTGTTACGACGATGTTTCAAACAGACTATACGTGTTTGCATTTGCCGTATGTTAATCTACATCTGTGACAATTCTCACCACTTAATCAATTGTAAGTCACCTCATATCTTAATTTATAGATCATTTACCAAGACCTAAGTTTACGTCATGTGATTGTGTCAAGAAATTTTCAATTTGAACGCTAGATAGATGTTACGAAAGGTAATGGAGCTTGCAGTTAGGCATAACATTCACAAGAATACGGATCAAATTTTGACACATCCGACATGAGAGAGAGAGAGAGAGAGAGAGAGAGAGAGAGAGAGAGAGAGAGAGAGAGAGAGAGAGAGAGAGAGAGAGAGAGAGAGAGAGAGAGAGAGAGAGAGAGAGCAGTTCATTAATTGAAAAGAATCATACATAGCTTCAAAAGTGATTAATATCTCTTATCATATGACAAGATTGTATTTTTCATTATTATAATTGATAATGTTTCAGTGTCATAATAAATAGTATTTACTTAAATTACTATTGAATTATAACTGTTTATCGAATAGGAAATACTTGACATTATGTCCTATATTACTTGCGGTAGCAAACAGTTTTAAAGAGCGATCGCTAACCCACTTATGTTTCTATTTACAAATGTACAAAACTGCTAAACGAGGTATGTAGCAAATAGTGTTTTGATTTACCTATTAAAGTAGCTTTTGTTTGTTTTTTTTTTGCCTTGTCATTGTACGCAATGTACGACATTAAAGACCCAATTGCATCGTTAGAGGATCAAATAGCAAAACATACAAAATGAAGTGACGACTTTGTAAGTGCAAAAACGTTGTATCTTAAACATGAAGAGGAAATAGGTTTCACCAAACTAATTGGGTTTATATCCTGCAGCGCCATTTTTCTGATTAAAAGTAATAAGACCTGCCGAGAATGCCTGATTGCTCATCTAAATCACAATTAAGTCACTATTCCACACTATCTAGTAAAAAGCAAAGTACACATTACGTGTTTCCCCCTCGCACATTTCAATTTCCATCATGAGAATCCCCAGGTCATATTCCCATCAAATCGCAGTCTTTACTTAAGCTTGTCAAATCACTAAGCCATGAGAGAACAGTGGTAGGTGGCGCGTGTCTTATTTTTATGCACGGTGCCATGAGAGAATGTTATGAAAAATAAGAACTTTTATTTGTTATCACCTGATCAATACTTGATGAAATTCTTGGTATGATGTACCGTAATAAACCATATGTTTGAATTCAATTCTTCTGACACACAAATCAATTCCTCAAGTGTCCATGTTTCATTACAAAACTCTCAACAACAGTATCTTTGGGGTATACTGCGAACTTTATAAATAGAATATGTCAAACGCATGACATGTCTAAAGCGCTCGAGATAATATAGTCACGACTTTTAAAGAATCTATTTTAAGCAAAGTTTGTCCACTGATCGAGATATTTCTTCTTTGAAGAAGTGTCTTTTGGAATATGCTATATCCTGAAGAAAAAATCATTCAGAGATATTGAGATATGAAGCAAGTAGAAAAGATATCAGAAAAGGTTTGTTAATGGTTACAGTTCAACCGCACTTCGAGATCAAAAGACATACAAGCTAGGGAGTATTAGTGTATAATACTCATTTTCATTCGTAACTTACATGCAAATTCTCACAGACACCAAGCTAAGGCAAACGACTGATAAAACAAATTGTTGAATAACTCAATCAAGCCTTGTCCAACCATTCTTTTGTTTGATGTTGCATGGGTCTTTCCAAAGTAAACATGTGTAGTCGGGTTCACGTGGGGACGTTTTAGCGGGAAACACAATTAATGTTCTTTGCCACTGTGTTTATTTCTATGGATAGTGGCATGATCGCCCTAGTACATTAAGATATTAGCGTTGTTTGTCACGCGACAATCTCATCTATTCAGTGTCTACAGTATGTTATATGTCATGCCATCAATCACAGAGATCTGTTTATGATGACCATAAACAATGACTTTAAGGGACATTACATTGAGACGCCTATATCTTGAAATCAATTTCGTTCAATCGTGCGGTTAACAGTGACACGCTTCTCTTGTTTCCATTATCTTGAACTTGAACTAAACCCAAGAAAAAATAGAACTTCATTTCATTTCTCTTGGTTCCAACTGAAAACGAGTACCAGAGAGTACAACAAGTTTCCGTAAACAGTAACATGAAGAAGCAGCATACTTGTCAAACAGATGATTGCGTATAATATGACTAATTGATCGTTTCCTATTGATACTATGTACATATAAGCAGTTCTTGCTTATGTCTGCTAGAAAACAATAGTAACGTAGCTACACGGTGATACAATATATACAGACTATTTATAATTCATTATATGCCGACTGGGCGCTCAAAGATATTTAGATAACTGTGTTGCTAATTGGCTTAAGAACACACGTTCAGTGTACGACTACTTGTGCCGATATAAGGGTCTTGTTGATGGTGTATACAGCATATAGGCAACACGCCCGTGTGAATAAAAATAGCGTCTCGAAAATGTAACAAATTATGGATGAAGTGAAACCTTTCTGTCCATCCATTGGATATTTTTTTTATTTTGATTATGTCAAACATGTCGTGTAGTACATATAACATATAGATAGGAATAAGTTTTATCACTAAAACGACACTTAAATAAATAGATAGATCAATCATAAACAAAGTTATTGTATTACTACACATGAAATATAAACAAGGATGACGCAAAAAGGGCAATTAATGTTCCCTTACTTCCATTGTGGTCCTTATAACAGACATAATTTTCACTTAGGAACAACAAATCTTAACAATATTTGCTTCTGTCTTGCGCGTATTTCCGATTTTATAATGCCAGTTATACAAAGTAGCTTATTTGATAGACTATTGTAGATGTCTTAACACGGACGGTGTCCACAGTCATAAACTATTCAGAAACAAAATGATTGTGTCGCATGACAAGAATCAATTGGATAAGTAATAGATAGACAGTCATTGCATTTCACGTCTCGGGCGATCTGTCCTGTACGGTCATTAATTAGAATTGCTTTTGTTCCACCAAACCTTGCTTGACATTTTCACGTCTGAATAAGAAATAACTGATGGACAAACAAACTAGACTTATGGGGAGCTTTGCGTTGGACAGTTTGTTAACGGCGGTGATATATGAATATACTTCACACACCCTAACATGCAAATATCACTCTGGATCCAAACACAATTGTCTGCGCATAACTTTCAAAATAGGTGGTATGAAATAAAATAAAATGTCGCGTCATTATCGGTGAAATGTGTGAGGCACTCGATCATTAAACGAAACCAATACTTGACAGTGTACCTATTTTCTATACCCCCTGTGCATCCATGGCATTCTAGACTGTCGTATCACATACGTGTTTATTGATCATAATTAATTTATCAACACATAATATCAATAGTAGCACTCAATATTCAGATTTGAGAATTAATGTAAACACCATTAAAATGGTCTAAACTTTTTCGAATATCAAGACATATGCCATTAGTAGTTTACATATGTTTTACAGATAAAGAGGGTTTCTTTGACTCGACAATTTGCCCTTATATATGTACTCCATTAGAATTCCTAATGAATTGGGTGATACTTTTGTAACATGCGTTGAAAATATTAAAGCAAGACAAAAGCTAAAACATTGTTTTGTGATGTTGCTTTCAGTAGAAGTGGTTAAATATATTATTTGTGTCATAGTTAAAGAGAAACATTCATCTGATATAATGACAGGGGACATGGCATCCTACAAAGTCAATACAAAAACGATCGCTGATGTCTGCAGTTTATCATATTAGCGAAATAATGAAATTTAGAAATGTCATAAGTAACTTTATTTATGTCGTGAATGCGTTACAGCGTTATGCCTTAACAGTTCATTGTAGGACGTTACCACAACACATTCGGCCCAACTGAATTAATATCTTTTTTTCTAATCCTACCAAATCATAAGGAATCCATTTTGTATCTTGTTGCTTTAAGCCATATTGAAAAATTCAAGTAAATCAGTTGCACTAGAATTGTGTCGTGGACTTTCCACTAGTTTAAAAGCAATAGGAAGAAATTGCAGATTTAATGGAAATTTTGGTATCGTGTGTTTGCATTGAAATCAACTTTAAATTTCAGAGCGCTTTTAAACTTTGAGCGTACGCGAGTTACTTCTGCCAGGGCCGCATATTTTGCAATTTGTTTTTCATCAACCACATGTTCATCCTTAAAATCAGCCAATCCCTCTAGATGTAAGCGGTGTATAGATGATTATACCTGTTGAAGATGTCGGCATTCATCAAATTAAAAAAAGCATGCGCCGTAGAAAACTACCACATCGTATTTACTTATATAACAGCCCATTCATCACCATCTGATATGGTCTTACCTTGATTTATGTTTTGGCAAGTCTGATTTCATTTCTTTTTTAATAGCATTGTAGTTTTTTAAACTAGTGGATGAAGTAACCAATGTTAGAGCTGGTAAAATCGTGAACTGATCATGGCTGTTGGAGCGAGGTTAAACCCTAGTAAAAAAGAAAATCAATTTGTAATGAAACTATAAATAAATTTAGTACGTCACAACATACGATACAAACTTGAAGGCGTATTTTGTACTAGTGATTCTTAAAACAGCAGATCTTACGGCTAGTGTTGAATCTATATTTGTAAATAATTAGTGTTAGTCATTATTTGACCTTATTAATAGTCCTACGATTAACTTTGCCGGCCAATTGGCTCACATTAAAGACCTAATAAAGTAGACCAAAATCAATGCGTCAGTGTCTTACAAACTTTATTCCTATACAAATTGCATTTTCTTTTGTATTTATAACATTGATCTCATGTAAACAGTGTTCTAGAACATTGGATTAGTCGTAAATGAAATTTCTCTGAGAAATCCTATAGCTTCTCTACAGAAGCGCGGCCTGCCGATCGTTTCGTAAATAGACCCACTTGATTATGTCACTGGATTATAAAACCATGCAATTCATTCGTATGATGCACGCTTTGATGTCGCCCGCGACTGCAAGATAATCTATAGTGTAATGGTCAAAAATACTTTTAAAATTGCTGTGTGGGAATGCTAGGCATTGAATTTAATGTTAATCTTTCAATGTATTTATTGATTTGAATGAAGTTTGAATGCCATGAATGAAGGGATCTGAAATTGAATACGAGACATATTTACAATAGCATGGTCCGAAATCATTTTAAAATTTGTTGAAAATAGATGGAATGGAAAAAGATAAGACTGTTATTACAACTTGCAGAACCATTGATCATTCTTCATGTTATAAAAAGCCTAAATGAAAGTTATTTTGTCGGCTTACTCCTAAATTAACAACCCGGTGGAACAAAGAATCACACTTTAATGAACAGTTTCAGTAGAAATGTCTGAATGACAAGCCATACTGATTTTCCTCTATCAATTCTGTCAAGACACTGTACATTCCATAAAAAAAACGATACAAACTTCAAGTGATTTAAGACAAACAAAATTAACGTAAAACAGAACTAATACAAACATGTTTGAATCAGCCTCTCATGTAAGATAGAAGCCGGTATTTTTAACCTAATCAGCTTGGTGTATCATGTTATAATTTTGTGAGTTGAACGGTTATAAACGTATCAAAATGTAATTATATACTATCGCGGAGAAACCCTTTGCTTCGCAAAAACATAAATTGCAATTTATCTCACGGAAATTACTGCTGACAACTTAAGATCGATGATAAAAGCGGATAATTGTATGTGTTGAGCTGAGAATGTGTCTAACGTCTCGATCTTAAGTCGCTGTGTTAAGCCATGCACGCCTTGTAGTAGTGAAATGGGAAAAGGTGGAAGGTCCGTTAAACATCCAGCTATTTAAAATTGTTGATTTTCATTCACGATGCTACCGTTATTGAAACAATAGTTTAATGAGGTATATACTCATATGATGTATTTTCTGATACCGACTTCACTCATATTAGTTTGTCAGTTCAATATACTGTGCAACCTCTCCAAAAACAACACCCTTTGGAAGAAGCAAAATTGTGTTGTTGTTGAGAGGTTGTTGCTCTAGAGAGGTTAAATAAATAGTTCAATCGTACAGAGGGAAAACTTTGTACGGTTGTTGAAGGGAGGTTGTTGCTCAAGAGATGACCGCTCTGGAAAGGTTGCACTGTATCCTCCATTGTATATCATTGTAATGCCAAAGGTTATCAAAAGTCTTCATACTCTCTTGTAAGATATAAAACACATGACCACTTTCACAAAACTCTAAATATTATTGTATGGATTCTTCGGCAGACATAATTAAGAGAACGGAAATGGATCTCGGAAGTGAAGACTCGGCAAAATTGTGTGACAAATAGGACTATAATCAGAAAGCCAATCATAGATAAAAAACTTAAGGAAAAAATGTGTACAGAGATGAATAAACAGAAAATGGAAGATCTTTCACAGTATATTTCTTGATCTCTTGTCTATTGAAAGCGAAGAAGAATGAAAAAAGTTCACATGTTTGGATTTGTGGAGGTTTTCCTGCATGAATATAAAATACGTTTATTCAAGATTAAACCAAACATTGATTGACTAACAAGCGCGCAAAAGCATTCTTCAAAATTATCTTTTTAACTTCCTGTTACCATTTACGTCTGTAGTGATAAATTTTCTGTGCAGAACAATAAGAACAATTCAAAGATTTATGAATGCATATATGATGCATACTGATTTAACATAATTACAATAAAACAGTAATGTATACTTTACTGCAGACAACAATGACGACTTTCTTTGTTCCAGATTTTGATAGAAGTTTTAAGCAAGTTCGTTAGTAACGTTATCACCGTCGTCAATACAATGTACGTGAGACAGTCAGAAATTCAACAAATAACCAACCACAGAGACTCCTACGTTTCATTTTGATTTTTGGGAAATATTATGAAAAACAAGGGATTTAGTTTTAATTAATTTCATTCTTACATTTTGCATTTGACAATTTTTATATTGATATTGCATTATGTAGAGTTACCATTTATTAAGTTGCAACGCAATTCCGAATCTGAACGTTTCTGGAACAGTTGGATGTTTGCGATAATAAATCGTTGTGTTTCTCTGTAATGTTTGAATGCTCATGGGATTCTTTCGTTACCTAATCAATGTATTTATTGTAAATATCATTTGTTGACATTAGATAATTACAATGTTTAATTTAATTGTTCTATCCTTGAACAATAATTATGTAGAAAAATGATATGTGTCACGATTCGTGTAATTTTATGATAAAGCACACTTTGGATTTAGTGTCAATATTGTTTCAGTTTCGAAGATGAATAAATAGCCTGACATAAATGATAACAGAATTTGGCTTTTTATGGGTGTTATGTAGTAACAGCAATGTTTTTAAGAATTCATAGAAACTCGTGCAGGATACACGGACACAAAAATATAGTTTTGAATTTAATGTAAATAACAATTTTTGCCATTCGTTTTTTCGATAAAACGTAAACGTTTCATATTGATATGCAGTGTTTCATACTTGACTGACATAAGAATACGGGGGCTTCATACTTGACTGACATAAGAATACGGGGGCTTCATACTTGACTGACATAAGAATACGGGGGCTTCTGTGGTTTCTTACTACTAATCACCAACAAGGTCGTGAGTTAAAATCCTACCGGAAACCAGACACACTTCATATGTTCTTATGTTGCCCATTTAGCTCACAGAATGTCAATAGTTCTACCCTGGTTTAGCCTTGGGTCTTCCATCACCGCTAAAGCTGGAAAAGTCCCAAAAAGACCCGGATGTTGGTGCGATGCTTAACCCCAGATATGCGTTTTTTATACTAATCGTCACTGATCAGAGTGGATGATATCAACATGTAATCTTAACTAGTGTACACAATTACAAAGACCATATCAAATCTTGTCTGTTCGATATGATGCATACTTCAAATTGTCTGAATATATTTGTTTTAATTGTTTATTTGTTTCGAACAAAGAACTTCAATGAAGATTATAATGAAGATTAGTAGAAATCTTCTTGTAGGGAGTTGAAGAGTGGATTAAGAATGGACGTTTGCCATTATACGGATGAAGATAAATATGTTTTTTTTGGCGATGTACTTCGAGGTAGATCAATCAGTTATGTTTTCGTATATAAATACTTACATATTAACTTATTTGTTTCTGGGGCCTATGATGCTTATCATCGTATAGCTAAGATAGCGGTTTTTAAAATAAAAAACTTGCTAACTGTATACATTTCATACAAGTACCTCAACCAACCGACAACAGATCCCAGAAACCATCAGTAAGATAAAACGCTTGTTGTTCGAACGAGTGGTAACATGATTTTTGGAGGGTAAAATTCATTGGTTAGATATTGTGCAACATATTGTTAAAAGCATTTAGAAAGACCACATACTTACGATTAATATAATACTATTGACACTAATCAACACTTGGCTATTACGCTGAATCGATACTTTACATTTTACGTATTTGGAGGTCCATTGCTTCTGTATAGGTTTCTATACTAAAACTCATTTATTGCTTACAGTTCATTTCATAAATGTAAATTTCAACAGTTTCATCTAGCATTCACATTGAAGGCTTGATAGACGCGCATTCTAACTGATTAAAGCTTTTCGAATGCCAAGACATATCTCATTAGTAAGTCGTAAAATATTAAAGATAAATGGGGTTTCTTTGTATCTTCAATTTGTCAATTTAAATGTACCCGATCAGTTTTTCTAATGAACGGAATGATTTAACTGTTATTTTGTGTTGAAGAAATCTATAAACTCGAAAATTGCAACAAAATTAATTTTATTTCGTAGCAGTAGATAAATATGCAAATTAGGTTATAGTAAAAACAAACATTCATCTACCTTTCAAAAAACAAATGCCTCGTTCATGTAAATGTTGTCCAAAATATCAAGTTCCAGATAATGTCATTTAGTTTTGGTACTGAGTTATTAAAATGCACAAATGAAATATTTGTCGACTTTGAGAAGGTTACATAATGTGGCAATTGCTAATCTATAACTTCTCAGTACTATGGCTTCAAACGTTTGCATGCCCCTAATATTTCAATATTTAGTTTTAGCATAAAAACTATTTTTCAAATATTCCTTGAATCAATACAGCAGATAAATTAGTAACATACCTGCATGAGTAACATTTTTGTTTCAACTAAATCAATTTTACGAGCGTATTCTCATCCACAATTCCTGTAAAAGCAATATTATATACATGCGTCAATTAACGTCTAATATTTCACGGTGGTAATTTGTATTTATGAAATAATAGTCACATATGGATAACTGCAGAAAAGGCCATCGTCAGAATCGGAAGTCTGCCTTATCATTTTTAATGCGTAGTTCATTAAACAAAATTTTAATATTGTAAATAAGCTCGAAAGCAAATTGTTACCAAAATACGCGCTAAATTCCACGCATCATTACCGTTATTTTCTAAATTAATGTTTATGTGCGTTTAATTCCATTATTTTTCGTGACATCGCCGTTTGTTTGTCTGAGGGCGATGGAAACAGATACCGCTAATTAATACAAGTATCAGAAATATGCACCACCATCACCAAAAATAATCTAAAAATCAGCTTGGGAATAGTGCATATAGTACATAGTAATAGTGCATTAGGAATATTAAGCCAGAAACGGACAGTCATGAACGTTATTGAAAAAGAGAATAAACAAACCGGATGTTATGTCTGCTACAGATTTTTACCCTGGAATAATCGTAAAAATATGATGTTTGAAAGTATGGACACTCTAGATTTGTTCAAGGTTTAATTAAAACTATTTGAGCTATATAACGACGGACTGTTGAAAGATCAGTGGAGAATGGGTGACTTTAGACCAGTGACTTCTACCAAATCAACAAAACCTGCTCGAACTCACAAAACCGAGATCTGTCGACCTAAGACTCTGCTCATCGACCTAAGCGGGCGGTCTATTGTCATGTGACCACTAATGCCATTGTGTTTGTTATTATTACACGCGAAACAAAACGAAAGGAGTAATTGGTACACGTGATTAATTTAGTCTGAGACAACTTAATGAAGAAAGTGTTTATACATCTTTAGCTGTATATTTGCAAATGATTAGTGCCATTCATTAGTTTGCCGTATCTAAAATCAGACAACAAATTAGGTCAGATTGGCCGATGTTTAGCAATAATTCACCTGCTGCTGTCACCAACAGCCTAATAAAATAGTACAAAATCAATGTGTCAGTACCTTAATATAAATTATGTTTCCAAATAAATTGCCCTTTCAATTGTATTTATAACAAAAATCTCCGGTAAACAACATTCTAGAACATCGGATTATTTGCGAATGAGAATTCTTGGAGAAATCCAATAGCCTTATTATTGTAGCACGGTCTCTCGACCGCTCCATCAATAGACACACTTAATTATTACATGGTGAAATCAAGCAGCTTCTAAATTATCTTTGAAGTCATTTAGACTACCTTACTGTGTTTAGAGTAATGCCTTAAAACGGGTAAAAACTGCTATATGAGTATGTTTCGAGTTTAATGATGATCTACAGCGACTGAGTTGGTTTGAATCACAAATTTGTTCGTATACATGAGATTAATGTCACAATGCATCATATTCGTTCTTACTACGTTATGAAAAATGCAGCCAGACTCGCTCAAACAGTGTGCAAACTGAGCGGACGTAGTAGCAACTTCCTACGGTCTGTTTACGAATTTCATGGACGGGCTCGGGCCAAGTTGATCGAGAATGGTGTTTCAGAGCCTGATCAAAATTTTCAGGCGACCATCTCGCAGTGTGGCAACGTACTTAAACGGGATGGACTTACTCCGAATAGATTTGCTGTACTTGGAATGTGTTAGGGTCGTGTTATGGCGTGGTGCGATCGGGCGTCGATTAGCAGTACTTGCGCAAATCGACCTAGTCTGTTTGTAGCTAGTTTATATCGTTCATAGACAGACTCAGCTTGACGTTCTTAGTGCGTCCTTATTTTGTCTAAATACATCAAAACAGTTCTGAAGAAGTTTGAAACACGTTTCCACACAGATCTATACGTCCAAAGTAGGTTCTCAGTACGCTCTATTCGTTTCGAGTATGTTTATTAGATTTTAATGCAGTTTTTACAACGTCTATCCCGTCTGCTGTAGAATTAGACAAAGCATGATATAAATATGGGCCCATTTTCTCACCGATTCATCAAGATTTGGCGCAAGCTATTTTACGCATAGAACTTGGATAATCTTGAAGAAGTTAATAATTTGAATGCTGGCTTCGTATAATTGACATTGTCCGGCTAAAACTAAACGCTGAAGCCAGGGGCCTAAGGACGAGACTTACTGCACTTTTGTCATGCATGGAATCCGCAATGCGTAAAAACATAACCGAGTTTAATAACAATCATATTACAGATTTCATTAGCTTTACTATGAACATTTGCATTTATTACAAAGGAAAAATATTACCGCACATCCGATTTAAATGATCATTTTTGGGTCTTTTTAAGTACAAAAAATAAGTATTTAAATCTCACACATTTTTATAGGGTATTACTCAAGTCACATTGTGTCACAATACGGCACAGTCTCTTTACTAATTTGCTGGTTTTGTAAACATGCTACAATAGAATTGACAATACAATTATCGTTTCAAACACGAGGGAAAAACATATACATGTTAAATTTTACATTTTATTTCATTGATACATGAACGCTTAAGAGATCAAACGGGAATGTGGAACATATATATAAATAAATACAAAAACATAAGTATCTCCGTTTCCGATCGAACACCTAGATAGAAAAACACATTGAGAGCACATAGCATTCTATGTAAAGGTACAATCTTTGAATGATGTATGAGAAACAAGGTGCCCGTCAAACAGAACCAATGTCGCATTACTTGAATAAGGTTCACGCGAGAAAAAACTTTTTTTAGTCTAATTTGTTGGACATGTCATGTTATTACTTTGTAAGTTGAACGGTTGTAAAAGTATAAAAATGTAATTACATGGTATCGCTGAGAACCCTACATTTAGCTCCATAAAATAAAGTGCAATTTACCTCCCGGAAATTGCCGCTGACAACTTAAGATCGATCTTAAAGACAGATAATTGGATATGTTGAGCACATCAATTTAGGATAGAGACATTGCGGAGTGTAAATGTATTGAGATGACGAATAAGAAATACGTGCGACATTCGAACTTTCGAAAATATGCCAAAGTCAATAACCTCATAACATAAACACGTTTTTTTATTATTAAAATAAAAAGCGGCAGTAATTATATTCCTCAAGCAAGATGCGTTAAATGATGTATAAACCAAATTGGCAAAGAGAAACTTTTACAACAATGAAGTTTTACATCCAGATCCGTTTATTGACCGCAAAGTAGAATGAACATTAAAAGGTTTAAACATAAGAATGTTTTACAATGCGAATGTAAAAATTGTACATAAAATTGAACTTCAAAAAAAGACAAGTACTATTACTTTCAAATGCACAAACCCAAATCTCCGGAATTAACTTTGACAATTGCTGTACCGATGTCCATTTTACTTAGTATTTTCATCCTATGCGGAACAATAAAGTTACTCTAAGACGTATGAATGAATATCGATACTGTTACTGATCTAACATAATCACAATGATACGATAATGTTTACGTTACGGCTAGCCACAATGAATCGTTTCTAGTGATTGTTATATAATTCGATACGCTTAAAGGAAGTCCGAATTAATGTTATTGTCGTCTGTAAGATAAAATTCGTACGGCTACCAGACAATCAACAATAAACTTATTGTTCAGTCTTGATTGTACAAAAATTTGGAAAATGTCGATGTCTCCCTAAGTAGCCGGTCATTTTATATTCTGAACAAAAACCTCTTGGAATATTTCAATTAGTTTAAATTTGCTCCATGTGACGATTTTTCGTTTATAGTATTTCTCACACTTAATTGCTATTGTCATGTTTGGTTTCAATACGGTCAAAGTGTCAAATTTTCATCGGTAATGTACATGTATCGTAAATGTTGAAAAACTACCGTCACAAGTTAGGATTAAGGAATATATATAAGAAAAGGATTCTTAGAAAAGAAATCACATACAAATCATCCCATTTTCCCCTGAATACTACTCTAAACCGAATCCCTTAACCATTAACCTACCCACACACAGGATCATACAAAAAGGACACAGTCTACCGGGACGGTCTGTGATTTTTCTTCAATTTAGTTCCATGGTACCCTTTTAGAGACTGAAATTATCTCAATTTTGGCTTGCTGACAAATAATTGATTTTACAGTTTAAATCGTTTATTTTAGTTAATTTCAAAGATTTTTAGATTTAATTTAAGGGTTCTTGGTAATTGTTGTATTCTGTAACTGCTTTTAACGCAAAGATCTGTTATGTCACGTCATGTCATGTCATGTCGCGTCATGTTTCGTCATGTCACGTTATGTTATGTCTATCGGCATTATTTAACTTTCGTATGATAACCGAATTTTTCATATTTGTCCATTGTCATTTTCTTAAACACAGAAATAACATTATACAAATAGAATTAAATAAAACCTTTGGTAAACTCATTATTTATTACTTTGGTAAAAGCACATCCTACAGTACTTTTTCATTGGGTATTTTCCGTGATCCTGTCATTCTTATCTTATGACAAACTCATAAAATCCATCGAATATGGTCACAAAAAAAGGAAAGCTATTTAAATCAGCAGCCTGTTGCATGCCAAAAAATATATACAAATATTTTATTGCAAAAATTGTAATCTAAGATACCAATATCAGAAATGAAATTGGGAAATTGGTATACGAGGAAATATTATTGTTAGTCGGAATCAATGTTTTTTAGAATACTTAAATTGGATATTTCCGTCTACAGTAGTGTATAACCTGATAATAGGAGTGTTGTTTATAGCTGTATTCCATTTCACATATGTTTCATCTGAGTATTGGTTCAGATATTGTTCAATATGGATATTTTTTATCAAACAACAATTCTACAAAACTTTTCTTGCTGGATCAATGATGAAAAGAGATCGCGAAAATATATATCATACAAATAGTTTATATCATTACTGACAAAAGAAATAACTATTAATCATGAGAACTTTGTAATATTGAGCTACAATTAATTTGACAGTCAAGGTATATATAGTTTACTGTGAGGGGGTTAACGTAAAACGGAAATTATACAAAGTACGAAACGGAAAAATGAAATCTCGAAATATTGTTGTCTGCCCAACTAGGAACACTTAGTTTGCGTGTATATCAACGTGTACTTTTCATAAACACGGATGTAAAAAACATTTGTACATAATCATATTGAATGACATTTTAAAACAATCAAGATTGCAAGTACGTATGAAGAAAGATGCCTTGAAGACAACACAAACAAAACAACCAGTCTTCCCAAAATACCCCGATCCAAAACCTACACAACACATAGGACCATACAAATAAAGGACAAACAAAGGATTGGAAGACAAAACTAGTCTCCTAGAAGGTACCGCCTGGTAACAGTCTGTAAGAGAAAAATGTATAATGCGCCATTATTTTTATCAATCGTGTTTTTATAAATAATTCCTCGTTTCATGAAACAATAGCCAGTATGTTCGCCCATGGATTTTCACGGCCTTTGGGATATTGATGTTATTTGTTTTTTTTTCTCTGAAATATTGTCATTGGTGAAATAAACTTGTGCGAAATAGATATGATCACACATTATCAAGTAGAACATCATTTTTGTACAAGAAATCATCGTCGAAAGCTTCCTGTTGTGTTCGAGACCGTCAACGATTTGTTTCCTGATTTTGCAATATTTTCTGTATATTTATACATGCCTACCACAATCTGAATGTATAATATATTATCTAGCTGTATACGGGAATTAAAACAGTAGTCTGCGGAAACATTATTTTCCAAATCGATTACCGTCAAGTGATCTATCCAGTTGACTCGGTACGGTGCATCATATACTCAACTGCAGAATAATGAGTTCATGGGTTAGCAGTATTAAGCAACTGTTTGAAATAACTTCTGTTTTTTAACATAATGTTGCCACTATACGCACACAGGACTCACTATCTTACCGATGTGCAATGTTTTGTGTATTTCATAAGGGCATAATACCAAAATTACCAACCATGAAAATTACCAATTTTGAAATATCTGTTACCTTATGGGTAATTCTCGACCATATACTATTCCCATGAGGTCCTGGTTTAGATTTAAAATTATGTAACATTTTCTGTATACTTTATATTTCTTCTGTTTTATTTGGCAATATCCCAACAGCGGTAAGAAGACGTGCGCAACTAAAAACTCCTTAAACTATGCACTTACTTTGTATTTTATTGAATGATATTTTACGTAAATACATAAAAACTTAGCTTCAATTTGGGATTATTTGTTCATTTTTGCATGTGTCTCAGTTCTACCCTTTTGTAGCTGAGTTCAAGTGTCACTGAATAATGTTTACCTCCGCATTTCTTTGTATTTCTAGTAAAAAGTGACCGTACAGAAAAACATCTTTGAGCTTTGGAATGAATGGTGGAGCGATAACAGTGTAATGGACAATTTCACAAGAAATATCAAAGTAGAAAACCAAATGTTCTTATGTTATGCTCGCCATAAAAGTGAAGCAGCCTAACAATAGAGCAGAGCAGAACAGAATATAGATTTATTTAGGCTTGTGCAAAAAGCATATAAAAATTTATATGCATACAAATAAACAAACAGTATATAATTTAATAATTTAATAAACATAATATAATTTTGGTAAATATTACCCAGTGCCCAAAGCATTCCGAATGCGGCTGATTTCCGCAAGGGAGATAACCTACATTCTGAAAAGGCCTATAATCATAAATTATATATTACCACACATACGAGACAAGAGAAACACAGTAGCTGTACGCATATTATTAAATTTGTAAGTTTATTTATCCTTGTATTGCGTTTTTCAAAAGCTCGAACTAAATAGCACCAAAGTTTATTCAATATGTTGAGATTATTAGATGAAAATAATTCGATAAATTTCACCATACTTTGTCTGCCATTATAAAATCTAGGTATAAATTACCGTCTAAAGTCAATTTAAGCTATACATTCTAACACAAAATGGAATTCGTCCTCTAACAAATTATTTCTATTGGTGCACATAACACAATAACTTTCATTTCGAGGCACCTGTTTATACCGTCCGGATTCAATTTTTAAATTGTAAGCGCATAATCTTAATTTTGTAAGAGACCTTCTACGATAGAATAAGACATTCCATGCGAGCAATGGGGCATACATTTGTCAATGAGATATTCGGTGGGTGCAATGGGGCATACATTTGTCAATTTGGAAACTAAATAACAATGAAAACGGCTTAGGTTAGCACACAAAGTAAGATATTTCGGATTAAACAAATTATTTTTAACACTTGTGCTAAAAATCTCAAATTTTAGCATGTATTGAATATACTTTCCAAATCGCCACGCAAATCAAACTTGAAATGGAACGAGCAATGTACAGTGACATATTGAATTATTCATTAATCCCACCAAGTAATTCACGATAAGATAGGGAAATGGCTTGTCCTCCAACCCGACATTAGTGTTCAGTTCCATCTTTTCTGAACATTAAATTTCGAGAAAATTTACCAATCAAAGACAATGGCCCATCGTATTGACTGGCTTGGGACACATTGTCGAATAATGTCACATTAACCGGAAACATTTGAATGCAGACAATCATTGTGCAAACATAATGTCATCCTTATGAGTTTGTTCCGTAATCGCATTTGCTAACATTCATATATATCTTAGAATTGTCTTTATCAGCGTATTTAAATTGTCTGATACTAAGTAAAAGAGACATTTGTAGCGGCAAATGACAATTGTGGTTATCTAGATTGTGCGTGCTCGCTCAATAATCACTTTGTAAGAATCACTTACTTTAACATGAAATCAAAATATACTAGCTAACAATGAATGAAAAGTTTCAAGAGATATATGTAGTAGATATTTTTAACTGTCCTATCTGTTGGATATACGATGCAATGAAATGATATCCCGGGACTAACAAAAAAGGATAGTGTTGCGTAAATGAACTAAAATGAAGTTGAATATTCTCACAGTATGCCCCAGTATGCCCCTGTTTGCATTGGCACCTACCCTGTGTCAAATACAGCGGATGAAACGCTACATGCTGTATAGTATAACGGGGTGGCATCCAATACGTTTATCAGTACATATTTTAATTATTCTGACCAATTGCGGCCAGCATTGTCCTGCTTAAATAATGAGGTAACGCCGATCTAGAAGAAAGGTCACATTGCATAATTCCAAGATTTTTTGGCATCTCATAGAGTCGTCAGACTTCTTCTAACAACTTTGCTGCGAATAAGACCACAAATAATGTATTACCCACACATGGGAGTATTATTCTAGCATTTTATGGGCGCCAAAAAAAATGGTGTATCGGCTAATGAATGGCCGGTTATATCACCTTCTTTCCTATGCAAGTCTTGTTACTGTTTCAAAGCGACCGGGAAGTTCGTAAGACAATGTTACAGTCATGGTGTGACAAATCGTCACATCTTGGACGCGCATCATCAAAACAGCTTTCTAGGTCTTGTCTAATTAATCGCATGACCAAGGAGTGAGAATATTGCAATTTTCGTGCAAGAACGTGATTTGATAGCCATCTTTTGCCTTACCTAAGGCTTCATGAAGTTTTGGGTCATGCAAACGTACCGTAAGTCTTTGGAAAAGTCTTTTACTGATATTGCGATAGTCTAACGCTAAATTATGGAATGGTACAACATGTACATTTATCACGGTTTGCAAACATGATTGTCATTAATATTACTATTTACTCAGGTTTCACGCGATTTGGTAATGAGCAGCGGATATCTATTAGTCATGCCATGTTATTGAAAAGTAATATGTAAGTGTATGTACACATGTACAATAAAATGATAAGCAGGTGACTGAAAATTATAAACCATGAGTGTATATGTTTGTTCTTTATTACCAGTAATACAATTGTCAATGCTGCCATCTCGCGATCTATTATGTGTGCAAAGTAACCCAGTTAGCAATTAGAGGACCGTTGACTTTGCAATATGACCTTTCACAATTAGCAAACGTTATACCATTGTTGAGAATTTTGGAGACCGATCCGTCAACATGAAATGAAATATCTTGCGCGTTGAAAGTCACTTAATAGAATGGCCAAGAATGAAAATAGTTGTTTCATCGCCTAGATGTTTATTCATCGTGTGGTTTCAACAAATTCTTTTCAAAGTTTAATGCACCGGCTACGTGATGTAACTGAACACATGTGTACTCGTATAAGTGACACAAATAAAAACAATGAACAATAGAAGCTAGTGTCAAAGAACCATGGGTTGTAATTAGAACACTACCTGATTACAAGCAACGCTTTCATATTTTCGCAATATAACTGCAAGCAATTCGTTCAACCCATTATGTTTATTTCTTATCATTAACCAGTTTGGCAGTCAACTTATTTCGCCAGTTTACTGAATCAAAGTACTAAAACATCGTCTGAAGCACCCTGATGAGGTAATACAAAAACAGTAAATCAGTATCTTACGAACCATATTTTCAAACACCTTTGCTATGTATATTGTAGTTATAATAACAGAATCTGCAGTACACATCAATCTAGAACCTAACATTAATCGTAAATGTGATTTCTATGAGAAATCCTACAGCCTCATAGCTAAAACGCGGGATTTGGTCGTTTCTAAAGTTACGGTTTTATAAGAGCCAATATATTTTGAGAAGTCGCGAGAGGCTGAAAGACTATCTATTTTTAATGTCATGAAAATACTTGGTTTAAACTGTTGAGTGAAGTTCTGAGTTTTTTTTTTATTTAATGACTTGTCAATTCAGGCAACATAGTAAAAATAAACAACCACGACTCTTAAGCAATGAGAATTAGAAGACTATTTGCTCGTACAAATTGAATCAAAACTGAAACATGCAAACGACAAGGGAATTATTGCACTTCTTTCAGAGGAATGAAGCTGCAATAGTTGATATTTTATATGTAGTTGCAAAACATATGTTAGAAAAAGTTCACAATTCACAATAAATGGATTGATTTTTTGTACAACACCTAACGTCACATTTGGTATTATGAGTATCATCATTATTATTATTATGTGAGCGTGCTTTGGTGCGTGTATACGTGTTCATACTTTACTAAATGTATACTTCGGTTTGTGGGCAAGATTCAAATTTAACCCGCCTAATTATCTTCGTATTGATGATCTTTTGGTTCCGTTAACGGCACTTTAATGCAGACTTCTTTGTGGCTTTGGAAGTAATTAACTCCATATGGTTCAATCTTGTATTCAACATCACTTCTTTACAATCTCAGACTGGAGTCGTCTTTGCGAGTGCTACCTAAGGTACTTCTCCTGAACAAATGCAGCTGCTTATTTTGTTATTGTCATTATTGACTCAGCACTGTGTCGTCTACAAATATTCAAAAAATGCAAACATCTAATTATTTTGAACAATGTAAAAACTAGTAACCTTGAGAAAAATGAGGTAACAAAAGCGTCGCTATGGTCGCTGAAAGCGACGTGACACTCCGTATCAAATCAATTAAATAGAAATATTGTCTCAAAACATTATCAATTGCAAAAACCATATCTAAAAATAAGAGAAACGAGACCATTCGGTCTGCTATAACAGCTAATAGAAGATTCTTAAAAAATCCGGCTTAATACTAGAATATCATTATCGTCATTTTTTTCTATCAGTAGAAAAATTAGAGTGAGAATAAACATGAAATGAATTAAACAAAAATAAGAACAATAGGGTATTTAAAAAAATCACATGTCATGATTGAACTCTTTGAGCAAACAATGTTTACATCTATTTATTTCTGTATCCTATTTTCTATAAAACATGTAACCTTGTTTTAAACATTTGTACTTTTATATGATCAGTGCAATGCAATATGATACAGACATGAAACTAAGCCGTATCAACTTGAATTTAAAAAGGCGGTGATAAAGTCTAGATAAAGCAATAAGATTATATATTATCATTCGTTACGCATACAACCGCATAGAGTATTTATGCTAGTAGCTGGTTTCTGTATATATTTGATGCTTCATGTTTCGTGTAGACATTTTATTATCCAAAATAAAGCTCTAGTGTTATTCTAAAAATATACCAGTCTTTGATGAAGACATGAAGACAAAGGATTTGGCCGCAAGCTTATGAATGAATAATGCTGCATCAGCATTTGGGATTGCTTTGTAATATGCAATTTTAATGTGCATTATTCAAGTATTGAATGAATGCGATACTTTCATCTGAAGCATTTGTGATATAGGAGAGATGTCTTAGAAGTTCGTAGATCTTTGCTTAGTCAGCAATTCGGATATTCGATCAGTTCTGTTTTCTTATCAAGGATCGTTAAATGTTTGACGATATTTAGCTTTCATTCATAACATGTTTGACTCAGTATCTTGATACTTGATATTTGGTATCTGAATCTATTTTACATGATATAATGAATTATAATTCAAGCGAAGTAAAAGCTCTTGCAAAGATACCATGGTTATATCACCATTGCCGTTACATTGATTTAAAGAGCTAGTTTTATTTCGACAGAACCTACATATTAACGACTAGTATAAAATCACTTTTAGCGTACACTCTCACTCACACAATCAACTTGTCATTCGAGCGCAAAGTCTCTTAAATAGGTTTTCATAGTTTGAAATAATAGCTATTCAAAGACGCATTTCCGAAAAAGCAACTGACCAAAACTGGATGATAATAATGTATGTATATAGATTTTGTCACGTACTTCATCTATTTCTCGATTCGTACCCTACAGTTAGTCCTTAAATAATGCCATCGCCCTTGATAAGTCAGCACTGTCAGGCGAAATTTGAACGAATAATCTTTGAGTCAATTTCAAACAGTTTTTAGATAACTGTTCAGTACTTCTTTAACAGATTTTGTTTCTATTTTTCATTGAGTAAAACGACGTTTTCAACATTGTTCCAGTTATATACAGCGTCCGGTTAGACATTGTCACTGGGTTTAATGCCGTTTTTCAGCAATTTTTCATTTAGATACAGCGGCCGGTTCACCTAACCAGTTTTCCTGGACAGTATACTAACTAGAACTAACTGACCCTTCCACAAGGAGCCGGCAGCTTCTCCACATATGGAGGAAAATCGACATACATATAACATCATATATACGCGTCCATCTGTGGTAACCATCCTTATTCTGCATATCTAGGCCGTAAAAGGGACCAACGTATTTGTCGTATAAATCTATATAAATCTTAGCCTACCTTTAGTGTAAGTTTACAAGGTATGTAATCTTCAGTTATTTTTCCACGAGCAAACATGTACCACACCAAGTTTTTCACCCACTGAATAACCAAGCGGATTTTTTTTGGTACGTCAGATGTGGATTCAAATATTCATCAGATAGGAAGAAATTTCATCTCGTTTTATCACACGTTGGCATAAACATAATCTAATCACGCTAATTCCCGTATGTCCTACAACGTTTTTGTTTCTTCTTGCAGTTTTAATAACCCCTATCTGAATCTTCTAATATCACACTTCACAATTTACACAATAATCCTACACAGAATAAAAAAAGAGAGAACATCGCCATTATAATTATATCAGTATCTAATGATATCAAGAAAGTGTAACAACATATTTTCGTGAGAAAATGTACCTTGATCAATTTTCAATGGAAATTGTTCATCATATAAGAAAAGAACTTTTTGCAGAGTATTCTAAGTTTTGTTTTTATTGGCGGACATTTGACAAAAAGCTGCTTTAACTTTCCACTACTAATTTGTCTTCCATTTTAACGGGCTATAAATACTTACTCTGCCATAAGTTTGTTGAGTCAGAATTAAAGACAAATAACATTGGAAATATCATCATCAGTCACAATGTCACAGAAAATCACGCTAATTATGTAAGCTCAGTCTACAACTCCAGACCACTCGATCTGTAGTTTACCATCTTCAAACTCCGCTAGGCGGATTTCATTATAAAATAATCATGTTCTGTAGAATAGATTCATAGAAATATGGGCGGTGGTTCTAAGAAACTTTGTATTACTTTTTTACTGGGTTTAACGCTTTTTTTAACCAATTTGTCAGTTATATACGGCGGCTGGTTCACCAAAACCAATTTACCTGGAAATAATACTAACCAGTACTAACTTACCCTTCCACTAGGAGCCGGCAACTTCACATATAGAAAAAAAATCAACATATATTGTCAAATTTTCATGAAAAGGTATGACCTGCCGTGACCGGTTTTGAACTGTATTTCCTACAATTAATGTACGTATAAACCATCTTCTGGTACATGGTCACTTTTGATTATTGTATATATCTGTACATTGATTGGAAGCTTCGATATGAAGTAGGGTTAGTGATATACACTTGTATACGCGATATAATGACTCACATATCGGTCATCTGTCATATAGACACTCAATAAATCATGACTATGAGTGTCAGTCTCTCCATTCTAAGACTGCTCTATCCACATCTGAAAACCACCATGACTGATTCTATGTCACCATCAAATAAGTGGATGAATACTGCCGTCTGTGAGATGTAAATAATAAGTAAGTTTATTCAAGAAGGTAAATATAGGCATCTGGCCCAAAATACTTGTTACTCGAGTTTGGTAAATAGGATAAAAATATATAAATACAATTACAATATATTTATTACTTTATCAATATTGATAATGGTTGGTCGTATAGTCTGTTGATTCTAGCAAAGTCTAAAAGTTGTATAAATTTCTATCAAACGTGTACCAATTACATCAGCTATGATCTCGAATGTTGCTGAATGTACTACAATGAAAGAAAATGATGGTTGTATACAGACGTGTTAGCGTTCAGTACACAACAACACTTTTGGCTTTTCAAACTATTTATAAAAATAAGACGCAAAATAATTGTTGGAACTCTTAGGTTCAATACTCCCATTTCCTCGATTCAACAAAACATACTTCACTCTTCATCAGTTTTACATGCGTAACCAAACTCCCGTTTCTATACAGTTTCCTAAGCACTGCTTCTTCACTATTGTTCGCCTTAAAAAAATCAAGCAGCTACGCGATTTTTTCTTTATTCTCTCATTGATTTATACCGGTTTCATCAAATTAGTATTACATCTAAGAGTGACGTGATAACTTTGCTTGTAAGAGAGAAATGCTAAATGCTTTAAATAATAGGAGAGGACTGTCTTAAGTCTGATCACAAACACGGCTTGCTAATTAATTGATGACATTTATATGTTAGAAAACCTGGGTGTGATGTCAGTTTCAGACCAATTTGGAGAACGAGACAGTATTGAATATTGATGTTGGATAATACAAGACTTCTCGTTTTTTTTAAGAATTACTAAAATACAATGATAGGGTGACAAAATATCTTGTCGATAAGCGATAGCATGAACGATTGTAGATCGATATGGAGTGGCAACATTGGTTAGTTGTTGGGAAACGACTTATGACAATATGGTAACCTCAGTTAGTAAAGAAAGACGTCCGCCACAGCATAGCATTGCATAGCAATGTGGTTGACTTGTAAAGTAGATTGATTAAGTTGCTAAGGATGAATGAACATTGTCAAAAAGTATCCTTCCTTATTATAAAAGTTGAGTTGCATGGTGTAATTGCGTATTGAAGTATTTTAAGGGTAGAAAAGTAGCATAGTTGAATTTATCGGATAGTTGAATATTCACATAGAGTATAGTAGTATAGCGATGTAAAATATAGGTATATATGGGATAATGGAAACTTTTAATTGGGTAAATGAAGTTCCTTAGGAAAACACTGTTAATTAGTAAAGTATGGGTTTAGAGCCCGAGGTGGCTCTTGATTCCATCTTTTATACTTTGATAAATTCAGAGCAATCATATGTCAATACTGGAATTAATTTTCTAAAATCAAACCTGATACAATGGATATAATTTGGGAATATTTCCGTTTTCAAATCAGAATTTTCATTACATAAGAAAATATTCAGATAAATTCTGTAAAACAAATGTCAGAATCGTGAGTATTGTATTAGAGCTGTATTAAAACCCCGTCTAGCCGTTAATTAGCAACACCCTGTGCGTGTTTAAGAGAATAACGACTAGTGACACATATTGACCGTTAATCATGTTACTGATGCGGTGGGTAATGAAGCGCATTTTTTCATCAATTGTACCAACATATAGATGACATATTATCAATCCTCTTCATACCGAACCGTGAGGGAAAACAAGAAGAAGTAATTGGTAATTATGTTATTCTATAAATCAATATACAATGTAGTCATTTCAATTTTTGTAGTGAGTAATGGTTACAGTTAGAAGAATAGCGTTTTAATTCTTTATTCAAACTGCTGCAATAGTAGCCGTGAAGTTTAACTTTACGCTTGTACATTGTATTTTGTTTGTTATAATTTTGTCCCACTTTACATTTTATATTTTGGATTACAGTATTTTTATCATTATATTCATTTCCTGGCGGTGATTGGTTTTGTCATTTTATACAGATTTCTGTCATTAGTCCGTTATACAAATCAATATCAGTATTGAGTTGTTAAAAGGAAGAAGACCTTGGTTGTTTTGTTTGGAGGGTTTGTTGAGTTACGCCCCTTTAAACGGCCAAAATCATGTTCGATTTGGTTAGGAAAACAGATATGCCGGCTCAATAAAAACTAAATTTAAAAAAGGTTATATCGGGACTGCTCATTACTTAATTTTTAAACAATTACATTTAAACTACAATTAAGTTGCTGATTTGAACAAAGAAGGGTTTCTGTCAAGAATACACTCGATGTCAAGTTCATAAAAAAACAATTCAAAGAATGTTTAATGAATATCTTATTCAGGATATTTGCAGACGATTAGTAACACAAACGTGGATGTTGCAAACACTTAGTAGACGAAACAATAAATTGTTTTTGAGACATAGGTTTTAATAATTTGCTCTTTCATTGCAAAGCCCATTTTGACTCAGACCAGTAACACGTCCTATCCGGTTGAACACCGGACTGTAGACCATAAGGTTGTGTTCACAAGCCCTGGCATATGTTGGCCGCGGCCGTGGTCCAGTGGTTAGTGCGCTGGACTTGTAACCCGGAGATCCGGGTTCGATTCCCGGTGGCGGTAGGTCACACCCTTCTATGAAAATTTAACAAACATGTCGATTTTCCTCCATATGTGGAGAAGTTACCGGCTCTTTGTGGAAGGGTAAGTTAGTACTGGTTAGTATACAGTACAGGAAAACTGGTTAGGTGAACCGGTCGCCGTATATAACTGAAAAATTATAAAAAAAAACGGCGTTAAACTCCAGTGACAACAAGTCACATAAAACATAACAACAAAAAACCTGGTATATGTAAAAATATTTTTCGTGACAATGTTACTTTCATGTATACGTATGAGGAAGTAGAAAGTTAGATCAAGAGAGCACGCTGTTGGTGAAGAATTACCCCACCACACTGATCAGTTACTAAATGGTGTAACTCTAAATACTAATGAACAAACGTATTGATTTTTTTTCATTTTTTGCCCATTTAATAAAACATCAGGTTGGGCTTTTCAGGTAAATGTTTTTAATAAAGAAAAGCAACGTTGACAGAATATAATTTCTTTCTTATGGCTGAATACCATACAACAACACGTGTTAATTTTGTCAAATGTAGGTTGTTTTATAAATCTCAATTTATGCTATAAACTTCAAAAAGCCGGTGGTTGTTCGTGAAATACGCCCTAAAGAAAGAAAGAAAGAGATACAACGTGTTATCGCGGTTTGAACTGACATTACCAGCATTGATTTATTTTAAGTTACTAGACTTTTGTGCACCAATATACCTGGCTAAACTTAAAACTTTCTGATTTAGATAATGAAGTAATTACTTTCATGATGGAAGTTTGGAAAAAGGTATGTTCTGTCAAAAATTTGTTGCCACTATTGTTTTTATTACCATCTAAAATGAAATAATTTTGTTTGTATTTGAAGATCTAGATTTAAATAGTTTATTGAATGTAAAGAAAATTTAATAAAGTTTTGTTCGGCACAAACTAACGTGTTCACAAAATAAGTTTAATCTGTCAGTGAAATTGTTTCAAAACCTCTCCTTTCAGACTTAAATCGTTTATTCAAAAGCTCTTTTAAATCTCCACTGTGCATAAAAGAAAATTTACGTCGTCATTCAATGACGGTATACCACAGTGCGGCCTTTGGCAGCATATTATGTGTCTGTTTAATTTATCATTTACAATAACATTATAGCTAACTAATGGGTCTAGTCAACCAGTTGTCTTTGAGGTCTTTTTAATGTAACTTTACAAAAATGATCTACCATGTACCAGCTTGGACACCGTATCGCAGAACCATATATATATACGGTGTCCAAGCTGGTATATATATATATATAATACGGTGTCTTGTTTCAAAAACATAATACGGTGTCCAAGCTGGTATATATATATATAATACGGTGTCTTGTTTCAAAAACATAATACGGTGTCTTGTTTCAAAAACATAATACGGTGTCTTGTTTCAAAAACATAATGTAGAATTTTGTTACAAAATACTATTCATCATCTCTTATACAATGTTAACAGGAAGTACTTTGTAATATTTAGACAAAAGGCCTAAAGCTGTGGTGATTAAAGAAGCAATAAACTATTTAATGACACAAAAAAATCGACGTGTTCGTTGTTAAATGCATTGGGCCGTTTTATTGTTATCAAAATACAGCAGCATTTACACTTTAAGATCTTCCTGAATGTATACATATCAGTCATTTGCCTGAACAGCTGACAGCCAAAATTATTTATATAATAAATAATAGAATAAAACACTTACTATTCACGTACAAAATAGAAAGAGTTTTAGTTTATGTTCATGAAACGGATCCAAGGTGCATGAAACAATTATTTTAAAACTTTTTAAGCATTCTTTATAAGAGACACTTAACATATATACATCGACAAGGGAATTTTTGAAAAGACTAACACTTAGTCCCCGGAGTCAAAATAAAAAAATGGAATGCTAAAATTTAGATACTGAAGATAGTTTAAGTGGGAATCATAAAAACCGACATAATAAACTGATAATGGTTTATGAATATTTTACTTATAAATTTTTGATTATGAAATAATGTTTTTATATGAGCAAAATATGAGTCAAACATAACTATATAATCTTAAATACAAACAATGCATAAATTATGTTTAAAATCGCCAAATAAATAAATAAAACAACATCACATATATCGTTTCTTCATTTGACCACCATTATAAAAATATGATATATTTCTGTTTCTTTAAAGAAAGACATGCCTCAGACACAACAATAAGTTATTTCTATGGTATGGAATCAATGTAATTATATAATAATAAATATTTTTTACTGTCACACGTTAACAAAATCAGTCAACTGAGTGTATAATGTAAATAAAAAATCACGAATTGGAAAACAAAATGCATCCATTATCCCAGTATAAATGTTTCGAGATTTTATTCTGTTGTTTAAAAAGGCAACAAAAATCAGAAATAAATTGTAACAATCATTTTACAAGTAAAGACCTGGAATAAAACTACAGAGTTAGATTTCCGTATTGTCCGGGCTACTTATTTCATGTTATGATTATTTGCTAAATTGATATGATTATTTTTTTTATTTCTATGTAAAAAAACTGTAGAATTTTTTTTAAAAAACAGATTCATAATACTACTCCTTCATTCCGTCTTCCTGTTGAAGTATTTTTACTTATACATTAACTTGTGAACAACTAAAGGTTGTACTAAAGATTATATCAAATATTAATAGTCCGCACAGTTGACCAGGTGTACCAGTTTTTTGTTCTATTTTGTAATTAAAAATGAAAATTTGGAGCGCATACCTGCAAACCAATATTGTTTAAAAATGGTCTGGTATATTTAAATTTGCAACAAAAGTCAAACATCTAGCTAGTTATGTTACATATTTAAAATAAACATAATATTTTTACTTAAGTAAAAACGAGTACATTCCTGCTCTGCTCTAAGCATTGCTAAAGAACGGCGGCTGCATGCACGGTGAGATTTAGCCTTTAACTTATTCCTTGTTATATAAAGTAAAGAGCCTGATTCATAGTCTTCGAATGCTGAATTTTTGTAATAAAAATAAATATGTAAAATATGTAAAAAGTAAAAATTGATTTATTGCGCAAACAACAAAATCTATCCAAAGGACGATGTCAATTTAGTTCTGACCAAAACTAAAATTCAAGAGATTACATTTTTAATTACAGATTGTTTTATTAAATAATTTATCGTGTATACTAATTAGATTCAGACATTTACATAGTGTTAAAGCTGAGAGCATACGGCATCTATTTTTACGCCGAGTTTAACGTGGCACCAGCAGCCAGGGTAATTTGTTTACTTCACCAGCATTAACGGTGAAGGAATACCCCAGGCTTACACTTGGGTAGAACCATCAGTCTTCCGTAAGCTAGGTGAACTTCTCCCTCATGTGAGAAATTTGGTTCCGATTTAGATTCATACACTAGTCAGAGACCACGGAAGGCCCTACAAAGCATCTAAAATCGCAACCTAGTTTGCTCTTTGTGACCAGTTGGCCTTTATTCGGAGATGTTTTTGGTGTGTTATATGAATCAATATGAGCTCAACAAAGGCCTTTGTTTTGTAACACTTTGTAGTTTCGTTTTTTCCCCCTAATATTAAAGAAGATACATGTAACATGTCATTGTTGTATATATATATATGTAACAACAATAACAAAAAAAGTAAAAAAAGAACATGTGTTCAATGGATAGAATTTATTTACACGTGACCACTTTTTTCACTGGGTTTATCACAGTCTTTCAACATTTTTTTCCGTTATATATGCCGGTCGGTTTTCCTAACCAGTTTTCCTGGACTGCATACTAGGCAGTACTAACTTACTCTTCCACAAGGAGCCGGCAACTTCTCAACGTATGAAGGAAAATCGATATTTTTGTAAAATTTACATAGAAGGGTATGGCCTGCCACAACCGGGATTTG
This sequence comes from Lutraria rhynchaena, assembly GCA_008271625.1. Lineage (NCBI taxonomy): Eukaryota > Metazoa > Mollusca > Bivalvia > Venerida > Mactridae > Lutraria > Lutraria rhynchaena. The sequence continues at coordinate 881,689 of VIBL01000142.1, read as the reverse complement.
AAACATGTGACAACTGCATCAGATTTAACTGGATTCTGACTGACCAACATTCTTTGTAACCTTATAATCCTTTTCACAAAAAAAATAAAATGAAAACCATAGTCCGATGGGGAAACTAGAGTTTTGTTGAATTAGAGAAGGGTCTTCGTTTAAAAATAAAATCTGTGAAAACTGTAGGAAAAATATATTATTTATTGACGTCACTGTTTTTGAATTTAAGTAGAAAAACTTATATCTTTTATTTTGCTATTATATTTTAATGGTGCAAAATATGCGCACGCTATGAGATTGAGACAAGATCTCTGGTGAGATTTTTAGTGAAATAGGAACAATGAATGATGTTTTATATTTCATTTAATTTATTTTTATTTCAGCTGTTTGTTGTATTGGTGTGTCTCACTTGCAGCATAAGTCTTGCTAGTACCACTGACCAAGCTTATTCCATCTTTCATCCACCACTGAAATATTCATCCTACAATGCCGTTAAGAATTTTGGAGATTATAACTTTAAAACGCGACTATACGATTTCGAAACCCTTGTAAATGACAAGCTGAATAAAATATGTAAGTTTTCATTGAATTTGATGTAGATTTGATGATATGATTTATAGATTACTAAAATTAAGACTACAAGAAATAAGTACCATGTTTCCACCAGCATCAACAAAAAATGTAGGTTCGGCAGGTTGGCAGAACTTTTTTTTTAGTTCAGTGATAAAGTTCATGTGAAAAGAAAAAATATTGACACGAAAGGAATTGACTGAGACAGAAAAGGCGAAGGTCAGCAGAAAAAAAATATGGTTGGATTGGTGGAAACTAGGAACGTTTTCTGCTTTAGAATGATAAACATATTAAGAATACTCCATCAGCTAAATATGGTCACACCGCGTACTTTTGAATTTATAAATGTCATTACAGTATCAGTTAACAGTGTCCGATATTTTGCCTAATGTAGTGATCTTATATTAGTCTGTGGACATGTAAACTTTCATATCAATATTTTTTTTATGATTTTCCATTCCTTTTAACTAAATAAAGATGAAGTTTGTTGCCTCAGACATTAAATAAGCAGGTTCCTATTTTTAATCAGCCTAGACTTAAGTTTTATAATGCATTTTTTCAAATCTTTGATCTCATTCCATAGTTGCTGTGATACGGAATAAAATCAGGGTGTTTTGTTGATTTAAATGCTGTGTTTATTTGTTTCGACGCTGACATAAGTCTTCAAAAATGCAGAAAAATAGGACGGTACAAGTTTGAGATCAGCTGTAATTCAGCTTCTTGATATATTAAGAATATTTATGAACGATTTATGTAATTTTTATATTTTGAATAATATCAGACAATTCTACCATCAAATTAGTCACTCCGGAGGTAAATATTTAAAATTAATGAACATGTACATTAATTTACATCTGTAAAATCAGTTCGATAAGATAAATGAACCTCAATCACGTGTATTTTGTTACGTGTTATTTTATAGTCACGAATGAAAATAATTGTGACATTAATAGCGAATCAATTTAATTTTGACCGTTTTATTACTTCAATTCGAAAGAAAAATTTCTATACTAAACTAATTCTACACAAATCCTGTATCAATAAAATACTATTTAGTATATGGTTACACTATAGTATTTGTATCGCATTTAATGTTGTACTTATAAGGTACTTTAAGCAAATGAGACACAATATATAATTAGCTCATCAGTCAGCTAAATCTATTATGGAGCAGAGAATTAACACCCTCCAACGTACACAAACTGGTATAACTATCTGAGGTATTTCCATTATAAAATGTACCTCACATTGTATGCAATTTCCATCATGAACATACTGAGGTAACACCCATATATATACACACATGTATATGTGTGTAATTGTCTTGAACAAATAATACCCAATCAGCCTTTACGGCCTTTGTATTTTATTTATATTAATTGCGGACTTTATTCTTTTCATTACTGGTCAGTTATTTATTGACTCAATTTTAATACAATATTATGGTAAAGTTTAATAGCACAATTAACTTTAATAAATAAAGAAGCTGTTTGAACTGTGTAAAAGGAATATCTGCTTGTTTCTGTATGAATTATAATAATACAACATTATTTTAACTTTTACAGTGTATTGTACAGGAAAGTATACGTGTAAAGTTGACCCGAAAGATAATTATAGCATTTATAAGTGTATACCTAGATCTGAAGTGTGTGACGGCACCATCAATTGTCCTATGAAGGACGACGAAGAAAATTGTCGTAAGTTTTAACGCTCTAGTTTCGAATATTCAGCATTTTTAAATGTATTTATGACATGGTTATTGTTAAATGTATAATTTACTCGTTGCCAGCTTTAATGGCTTATCAGTTGACTCATCGGAAAAGTTGTCCCCTCGAAATTTGGCCTTGAAAGCTGGCAATGGGAAAATTGTAGCAAAAATTTAGAAAGCTGATGACTCATTTTTTAAATATTTACAAGGTGTATACAAAAAATCATACTTTTTCATATAGATCTATGCTAAATAAAAAATAGTAATTTATGCATTTTAAAGCAAATAGTTTTCTCTGCATGGATGATTTTTAGTCAATATTTTTATATCAATACTAAACAGCATTTGCCTTGAAAAATGGCGATTTCTTTTATTTCTGCATTGTGGCATAAAAAGATGCAACTGTTCACAACAATAAATTGAAACCAATACATTTAGAATATGATACACGTTTTTACTCGGTTAAATGTAACACAAAAGCAGGGAATATATACACATTAGAATATTATATGTACACACTTCAATAATACATGTACATTCTGTAATAATATGTACACATAGTACAATAACACAAACAGTACAATTATATACACACTACTACAATATGTTTACACAATACTGTGATATGTTTTCACAATACTATAATATGTTTACACAATCCTATGATATGGGTACACTCCGGTAATTTGTATACACACTACAAAAACATACATACACTACAGTAATATGTATACACACTACACTACAATAATATGTATACACACTACACTACAATAATATGTATACACACTACAATAATTTACTTACTACAATAATTTGTACACACAATACAAAAACATATTTACACACTACAATAATGTGTATACACTACAATAATATGTATACACACAGCAGTAATATGTATACACACAGCAGTAATATGTATACACACTACAAAAACATATATACACACTACAATAATGTGTATACAAACTACAATAATTTGTATATACATAACAATAATGTGTATACACACTACAAATACATATATACACACTGACGTAATACGTATACACACTACAATAATTTACACACTACAATACTATACACAATGTAATTATATCTATATACACTAGAAGTTTAATTATACATATCCTCGTTCTAGCGGTAAAATGTAATGGTACTGAAATGGTATGTGATGAAAACGTTTGTGCAAAAGTTTGTGATGGTATTAAACAATGCCAAAATGGAAATGATGAGCAAAACTGTGGTAACGATATATTTAAAGTATATACATTATCAGCACACTTCTATATCTGGGTCCGAGGTTCAATCCAATATCTCATCTTTTAATGTTAACTGTTAATTATGATCAGTCAATAATGATAATATTGATACATTATTCTGGCAGCATATTAAGTGATCTGAATATGTATTTTAACATTAATGAGCTCTCTCTTTTCAACCATCTTACTTTGGGAATGGAAATTCCCAAGTTTTATAACTTCGTGGTCTGTACTTGTGTATCTTGTCTTGTATAGATCAATTATCTGTTTAAGTTAATTGACATTGTCGAATATTGTTCAAATGCCTGAACCATGAAATCATGTCTGAAGGGATTGAACGTGGTGTCTATATTAGAAACAATTGTTCTTGATTAATAATTGTATTTCAATACTAAGTTAATGATGTGAGGTAAATATTTGGTTGCAGCTTGCAAGAATGGTGAAGTGAAATGTCCAAGTGGAATGTGCGGTGATCGTTGTAATGGAATAGTTGAATGCACGGGCTTTGAGGACAAGGCGAATGATGAAAAGGGTTGTCGTAAGTACTTAGTTGACAGAATACTAAATAAACCTTTTAGGCATATCATTTGGTTAGTTGTTTTTACCACAAAGCCAAATCAGAAATCTATTCAGCTCAGAGGCGACAGACAGGACTCTCGCTGTTTGACTCCGTAAAAGTCAATTATTTCGTCGCGAAAATATCAATATTGATCATATAACAATTAATGTTGTTTGTTTCTAGGCTCAAATTATTATATAACATGTATATTGTAGTAGATAGTGTGATAATGATAAGTGGGAATTTGTATTGTCTTTACTACCCATCTTGGTACCCCTCAAACATGACTAGGCATCTGCCTTCTTGAATGTCGATGCGATGCCAAGTAGTATTGTTGAGTGTTATGTATTAAGATAGTGTTTGGTTAATGTTAAGTGTTATGTATTAAGATAGTGTTTGGTTAATGTTGAGTGTTATGTATTAAGATAGTTATGTATTAAGATAGTGTTTGGTTAATGTTGAGTGTTATGTATTAAGATAATGTTTGGTTAATGTTGAGTGTTATGTATTAAGATAGTGTCTGGTTAATGTTGAGTGTTATGTATTAAGATAGTGTCTGGTTAATGTTGAGTGTTATGTATTAGGATTGTTTTGGTTTATATTGAGTGTTATGTATTAAGATAGTATTTGGATGATAGATTTTGGGAAATGTCGTATTTTGAGGAAGGTAGGATTTTTGTGGTTTTTTTTCTAGAAATCCTATTCTTACCCACATACATACGCTGTCAGGCTAATTTTATTAAATTATTTTATGTTTTAGTTTCTTATCAATTTGTCAACAGTTTGCCCGAACGGAACTGTGCGTTGCCCTAGTGGTAAATGTGGTATGCCTTGTAATGGTGTCACGGAATGCAATGGTGAAGGGGACCATAATGATGACGAAAAACAATGTGGTAAGATAGTCTACTTGTAAAACATTCTTGCTTCGTTCCCCGCTGATGATTTCAAACCTTGAAATAACTGTAGTGAAATGTATACGATATTTCTAATTGGCAATGAGAACGTCTAACCTTATTGGGTGGTCAATTTTAAGCACATATTAATTGACAATCGCCCTATATTTTGCATTTTTATGTTCTACATTATAGGGGAATATTATAGTCAATATATTTTGACGTTAATAACATTCCAAATATAAAGGAATAATTTGACATCCTATCTTAAGGTACAGCTTATGTATCTATCATTAAATAAATGTTTACTGTAAATATCTAACAGAGACAATTCATAGGCAGATATAAATTTGAAATAAGCATTAACACTAATTTCTTGGCTCCTATGCTTGACAGCTTGTGAATCCGGACAAATCAAATGCCCAAGTGGGAAATGTGCTAATTATTGTGATGGACCAACTGAATGTGACGGTGACGGTGATAACGCTGAGGATGAAAAGAATTGCCGTAAGAATGTTACACAAAATTGTCCCTGGATGTCACGTGACACTAGTAAAGCAATGGAGTGCTCTTTGTATTTTAATATATAAAAGGGATTCATGATTATATGTATACACATAAAAAGGGATTATCTCATGATTCTTGATTTCCACTGATATACCGAATGACATTTTAAAGAAATCTTATGGTAGTAAAGAGTTTGTACAGGCACTAGAGAAAGGCAAATAAGTTTTACAGCTTTAATTGCACGTATCTTTAAATTCAATACATAAGTTTGTAGTAGTATTCATAAAGTGTATAAGTAAGAGCAAAATTATTGCATTATTTAAAATATGATAATAGTGAATTCTAAAGCGACTGTATTCTTTGATTTTGTAAAAATCTGGGATTAAATGAGACAAATGAGTGTACTTCTAACTGAGTTTAGATATTCATTCAGGCCTAAAGTCAATGATTTCACATATAGAAACAATTATAACATACATATACAGTAAAACCTTGTTAATGAGACTACCTTCGGGCCCCAAAAATTGGTCGTAATTATGGGATGGTCTCATAATCAAGTTAACTTATCGTTGAGTTATTGAAAGCCGGTCTGAAAATAAGAGGTAGTTATGACAAGGTGGTCGCTATTTGAGGTTTTACTGTGTATTCATAGTTATCGAACATTAATTAGTACAAGTTATATTGATTGTCGAACAACATGTTGAATAATCGTATAATTCCGTTCCAGTACGGCTTTGTAAATACGTGTGTATTTTAAGTAAAGCAATTCAATTTAAGTGATAAATGAAAATTCTCTCTAACTAAATTATGTATTTAGAACGGACGATCGAGCACTAGCTATAAAATGTCGCCTTTGAAAGACAGGTGATATTTTTTTACATAATCATAAGTGATTTGCCCCACTTTTAGCCTGCTTGCTTGTCTAGATAATTCGAACTGTTGGATTTGTCTGTAAAAACATATGTTAACAGGTTAAAAAATGCAAATTTATGTTTGAAGCTTGCCCCGCGAATATGATAAGATGCAAAAATGGTGAAACATGTGGTACACTGTGCAACATGATGCAAGATTGTCCGGATGGCGAGGACGAAGACCCGCTTAAATGTCGTAAGTTTTTTTTTTCAATGAGTTCAGAACATGCATAAATTACTTAAAATATCTTATTTCGGTGAATTGAATTTTCGGATTCAAACTACAATATCAACAATTATTACACAGATTATTGCACGGTGATTTGTCTTTAAAATAGCATGCGTGTATTTCTATATTTGAACTGATTATGAATATTTATATATCTAAGGTTGAAGCACTTTACTTTTTAATAAGTTCCATGCATTTCGAAGTTCGGGCTTGAACGATCCAAAATATCTCCCTTTTTAGTCTTAGTGCATTTGTCAAATCCAAGATGAAGGTATGTGTAATATATAGGCCTACAAGAACACGATTTAGTTTGCGTAAATGTTGTTTAACTGAAAATTCAAGCAATTTAAGAAGTTTAGAGACACCGAAAACATTCGCCCCAAATGTCTGTAATAAACACTTGTTTATTTGTTTGGATAAATGTAGCTTGTCCCGGGGGAAATATCCGTTGTCCAAGTGGTCTGTGTGGTGTCCTATGCGATGATGCAACGGAATGTGTAGGGACTGGGGACGCGTCAGAAGATCAGGTTCAGTGTGGTAAGACCTTTATCATAAACTTCTACGAGGACAACATGGTTGCTGACATCTTAGGCACTTCCTATTCTCTTAAAATCTCCTCCCTTGGCCCTCCTCGGGCCGACATAATGTTTTTTATACCTGTATGTGTTTGGTGGTATATTATTACAAAATGCGATGCAAATACCTTATGGCTTAACCATTAAAACATCGTCATGATCTTTATGTTTCTATACATTAAATGTATTCGTTTAATTAATGTTATTGCTTGCTTTTGCTAGTGAAAAAATATGGAAAAGTGCTGTCTGAGATTTTGTTACAGTATGCTTGAATTTATAGCGCATTAATAAGGGCAGCCAAGTTTGCATGACAAAGTGAACCTTTAGGCTTATTTGATCGGAAATACAACGTATTATATCCATCTTAAAATACCAGACTGGGAAGATTATTATTACATGTCAAGATACTCTCATGAAGATTTCTTTGATTTTTAGAGACTATTCTGAAAGAAAATGCTTCAGTAAAATTAGATAACTATGTTATAAAGCGTCATCAATATTCAGAACCCATAGATTTTAATGTTTTCATTTGATTTTTTCAGCGTGTCCAGTCGGTAACCTACATTGTCCGAGCGGACTGTGCGCTTCGCGATGTGATGAAACACCTCAGTGTACTGAGGTTGGTATAGACAATGGAGAGGATGAAATGGGGTGTTGTAAGTTAAAATCAGGGTTCTTAATATTTAATACTATGGTTCAGAATCTAAACCTCCAATGATTTAGATTGCCTTTAAGCATTTTTAAGATCAAGATATTATTTTTAACACTTGACTTTGAGGAAAGATCTTCTCGGAACTACCAAATTATGTAGAAAATAATTAAAACAAATGCTTTCAGAACATTTTAACCGATTGATATACTTATGGGAGATCAGTATGCAAAATGTAGTTTCCCCGAATTGAACATGAGCGCTAATTTGCCTTCCAAAAAGAAGTTTCATAATTTAAAGAATATGATGAAAAAAAATCTCGAAATTTCTGCTGATTAAATCAGTTACAACTAAGTAATGATGTAGAATATTTACTTAAAGGTTGTCCAGCAGGAAGTACACGTTGTCCCGGAGGCGAATGTGCAGTTGTGTGTGATGGTGAAGTGCAGTGTACTAATGTCGACTTGGACAAGGGCGAAGATGAGCTACACTGTGGTAACAATGCTGATAGTTTATAGTATTTAAACATGTCAGCCTGTCGGTTGACGATTGTTGTAAGAAGAAAAACATGGCATTATTCAATATTATTAATATAACAAAGGCTATAAAACATGAGACGTGCAAGTCTCTTGAATTCGCGACTTATCAATCTATAGTTAGCATCCCACGGGCTCATAGATACAGGTCCAATAGTGATTTGAACTAAAAACCATTAAAATGATGTAGTCTGATCATTATGACAGGTCTGACTGTGTACTGTATTTCTAATGTGTTATTATATAATGTATTTTAGACTGTCCATTCCACTGTGCCAATGGTATGTGCGGTAATGTCTGTGACGGTATACCTGATTGTCCAAACGAGGAGGATGAGGCGCATTGTCGTACGTTATATTTTTTTGCAATCGGTGCAAAATATATTTATGTGGTTCAATATCTCTGAACACAGACAATTTCTGTGTTGATAACCAAGAAAGTTACTTCTTTATTTACTTTGCCTTCATTTGCTTCGCCTAAATATCGAAATGTTTTGTTATGAATGTAGCGTCATAAACTTGTCTAAGAAGACCTCGGCTCGGCTATTTTCATCTTTTATCTGTTTATATCTATGTTCAGCACGTTCTGAAAACTGTTATTTTTAGTCTAAGACATTATTTATAATGAAATATTAATATCGGCCTTACTGAAACAGGTTGTGATGTTAACATGTTCCAATGTCCAAGTGGTAAGTGTGCTGGAATTTGTGCAGAACCAAACTGCGATGGACCCGGTGATGCGTTAGAAAATCTCGATTTGCAATTTTGTAGTAAGTTCCCGTTACTAAGAATGTATACGTTTTTTTCCCTACCGAATAGAAATTTGAGGTCATTGAGCATGTTCAGCACATTGTCTAGAGACTGAATTTATAGGTGAACAGACAATCACAATACGATAAAACACGGTCAGGGTGATCGCGGATATAGTGAAGAATTTTACATACTGAAATAATTTTATATACTGAAATAATTTTACATACTGAAATAATTTTATATACTGAAATGATTTTATATACTGAAATAATTTTATATACTGAAATAATTATTTTTCTTACCAAGCCCTCCTTTATCTCATTGTTACACATACTCCGAAATAAATGATCGGACACCCAAGAATTCACCTCCACCGTGTTCTATTGTATTGGGAACGAACAAAAATTACCTCAATTGTTTCCGGGCATTCGTGTTTAGTGTTGTTATACGCATTCCTTTCTTCTTTTATGATTCCTATCAAAGTTGAAGTATCTCCAGATTTGGAAAATCAATCATAAATCTGAAATCTAGTCCCTTTAATAGGCTGGTAAACACTACGTGAATCTGAAATCTAGTCCCTTTAACAGGCTGGTAAACACTACGTAAATCTGAAATCTAGTCCCTTTAATAGGCTGGTAAACACTACGTAAATCTGAAATCTAGTCCCTTTAACAGGCTGGTAAACACTACGTGAATCTGAAATCTAGTCCCTTTAACAGGCTGGTAAACACTACGTAAATCTGAAATCTAGTCCCTTTAATAGGCTGGTAAACACTACGTAAATCTGAAATCTAGTCCCTTTAATAGGCTGGTAAACACTACGTGAATCTGAAATCTAGTCCCTTTAATAGGCTGGTAAACACTACGTAAATCTGAAATCTAGTCCCTTTAATAGGCTGGTAAACACTACGTAAATCTGAAATCTAGTCCCTTTAATAGGCTGGTAAACACTACGTAAATCTGAAATCTAGTCCCTTTAATAGGCTGGTAAACACTACGTGAATCTGAAATCTAGTCCCTTTAGTAGGCTGGTAAACACTACGTGAATCTGAAATCTAGTCCCTTTAATGTGCTAGAAAACACTATCGAACAATTCAATTCCACTGACGATAAAAAATGAATGACACAATACGGAAGCATAACTATTTCATACAATCTGTATTCTATGTGAAGAGAATTGGAGAAAGAAAAGGTACTTAATATTTTTTCGAGAAACAGAGTACTTCTGTTTTCATGTCATTTGATGTTAGGTGCTCCAAATAATAGGATTTTAAATTATATCGTAGAATGAGTGAATCTGTTTCATGTAGTTTTTTTTTTGCTCTGAATGCAACAGGATAAACAATATGACACAATGGGTATAAGTAATAAAGTAGATTAAGTATGAACACAGGATCAATATGAACAATGCACAACCAGAGGCTGACGGTCCTGTCGAGAGAACGGACCAGTATCAGTAAGCATTTACGTCGGTATATGGAATAAACACACAAAAATAATCATAATGTTTTACAGGATGTCCCATCTTTCATGTCCGATGTACCAGTGGAAAGAAGTGTGGACGACTATGTGACGGGATAGTGGATTGTGATGATCCTCTTGACCAGATAGATGACGAGAGAAACTGCTGTAAGATCATTTTTCATGAAAACATTTTGTCAGCCTAAATGCGTTAAGTTAAACAATTATGTTGATGCCAAGTAACGTAATTCGCAAAACAGCTTATTTGTGCAAAACCCTGTTTTAGCCAGAGTGCAGTATCTTCTACTTACATGTTTTCGTAAATTACGAATTAATTTCGTTATCTACATATTCACATTCATCAGTGATGTATAAACAAACGTTTTACCGGCTTTCTGTTTTTTACAGTAATATGTATGGTACGTCTAGAACGGTAGTGTAATTCACATGCAATTATAAGACAAGAGTATTTCATCTTCAAATACTGTTTTATTATATATTTTCATCTATAGCATATCACGAAATGTTTGGTCAATATAAATTGGTTATACCTGTATGCATTTTGCATATATATGTGTGAACAACGCACTGCAATATGAGCTAAAATGAATGTAATACAACATCAATGAACAGAAATTACTGTGAAAGTACAGTGCAACCTTTCCAGAGCAATCCCCTTAAGGAGAAGCAAAATCATGTTGTTGTTGAGAGGTTCTTGCTCTAGAGAGGTTAAAATAACAGTTATATCTTACAGTGGCAAAAATCGTGCTGTTATTGAAGGGAGGTTGTTGCTGAAGAGAGGGCCGCTCTGGAGAGGTTGCACTGTATCACATAAACACAATTAATGAACATATTCTTCGTGATTTTTTCAGTGGATATGATATTCCGCTTAAATCCTGGAATAAACAGAGATCCTACCTTAGCATGGAGCACTGGTGAAAACACGCTCGATACTTTTGCATGTAAAAACATAATACCAGGCAGTTGTGGCTTTCACTATCGCGATGGTGACTTGATTGATAACTGGCCGAATGAAGGCATTACAGAGGTAAAATATAATCAACATCATCATAAAACTAACTTGTGTTACCAAATAATGTGATCTATTCAAATTCTTTCAACTATTCAGTGTAGCCAGGAAATATATAATACTATAATAATATTATACATGACAAACATTCATTAATGCCATTTTGTATCATATGTTTAACAAATTATTTTCATCTGGCTATTTTCCTGAGTCTTGGTCAGAAGGATTTTTAATCCCTCTCCATAAAAAAAGGTAACATTAATGACGTTGAAAATTATACAGGTATCACATCATTGAGCGCTTAGGGAAATTATTCACACGGGTTATAAATAACCGGTTTTTTAATTGGGCAGAACATTACGGTGTTTACGTAGAGGCACAAGCGGGGTTTAGGTCTAACATGGGGACTACTGATAATATATACGTATTACATGGCTTGATCAATCACATGCTTAATCAGGGCAAACAGTCATATTGTGCTTTTATTGATTTTACAAAAGCGTTTGATTAAATAGTTCGCGAAAATTTATGGTATAAAATGACTAAATTAGGCATTAGGGGGAATATCTTGAATGTTATAAGAGCAATGTATGAAAATGTGAAAAATAAGGTTAGATATGGTAATAAATTGAGTAAAACATATACATGTGCTTTGGGTGTACGACAAGGAGAATGCTTATCACCCTTTCTCTTCTCGATGTTCTTAAACGATTTAGAAGATTCTTTTATCAAAAAGAGATTAGATGGTATAGATGTTAATACGTTTAAAATGTTTTTAATTCTATATGCTGACGACTTAGTCATATTTGCTAACTCGAGAGATGAATTACAACTAGCATTAGACACATTATCCGAATATTGTGATAGATGGAAACTAACAGTCAATGCCACCAAAACAAAAATTATGATATTTAAAAAAGGAAGTCGTATAAATCAAAACCTACAATTCAAGTATAAGGGAAATCAAATTGATATATTAAATAAATTTGCGTATCTAGGCATTGGTTTTTCAACAAGTGGATCTTTCGATGAAGCTCAACGCAATATAGCTGGTCAAGCCATGACAGCAATGTTGCGATGAATAAACTTTTGTACAAATTTGTCAATCTTTCTGTTTGCCATCAGCTCAGTTTATTTGATAAATTAATATCACCTATACTAAATTATGGAAGCGAGGTGTGGGGGTTTATACACGGAGACGCTATAGAAAGAGTTCATATGCAATATTGCAAGCGTATTTTAGGTATTAAACACAACACAGAATGACTTTGTGTATGGAGAACTAGGTAGGGTTTCTTTCTAAACATTGAGATTCTACAATATAATTAAATACTGGATAGATTTAATGAAAGCAGATGAAAATAAGCACATTAAGAAAATATACAATTTATTGAAAAATGATTTAGATATTATACCACACAAAACTAATTGGTGCTTTTTAGTAAGGTCGTTGTTATGCTCACTGGGTTTTCGAGAAGTTTGGTTATTTCAATCAGTCGGAGATGATAAATTGTTCCTATTTAACATAAAACAAAAAACTACGAGATATGTTTATACAAAATTGGCACAATAGGTTAGAACTGTCAAGTAGAGTGCTTTTCTATCACTATATTTTCTATATTGCAAATTTCAATTTACAAACTTATTTAGAACCCATGTTGTTAAAAAAAATATCGTGTTGAACTAACAAAACTTAGGGTCTCATCTCATCGATTATCTATTGAAACTGGAAGATGGTCAAGACCTCATAGTACTCCAATTGACGAGCGTAAATGCACTGTGTGTGACAAACTAGAAGATGAATTCCATTTTATTCCAAAGTATTCCAAAATTTTACTGGCGAAGACCAAATATGAAAAAGTTCGTGGACCTGATAAATATTACAAATAAATCTCTGATCAAGAAATTAGCTCATTATGTTCATTATGCCACTGTTTTAAGAAATGAATTGATGTATTTGTAATTGGATCAAATACCGTGTTAGTGTTAAGACAGCATGTATTTTATGATGTAAAATTGAAAAATATCTTCACATAGCTTAGTCTTCATCATTACTAAAATGCTAATTAGGTTTTTATCAAATATACATTTCTTACATCATATTAATATCAAATAACAATATACTGACAATCTTTCTTTTCATCTTGTTAACCTTGTACTCTTCGTTTCGACAAGGCCGACAATTGTAGATGAAAACAAAGATATCTCATGTAGAAGTGGATACAACGACAATATTTATCTTGAAATTTTCGTTTTCGACAAGATAAGCGAAGTCTGGTTGCCATTACCTATATTATGATATCTCCTAAGGTTTGTTATTATATTAATGGTTAAAACAAGTATATAATATTATATCCATATTGGTATACAGATACTGTAAAACAAAATCTGGGAAGATATCTGTGTCATGGAATCTGCTATATGTATTTTATAATTGATGAACCTCACTATAAAATGTGTGATCTTTGGCTCCTGTTTTGCTATTGTTGTTATATTCACACCTCGGAAACTTCAATTTATATTATGATATTGTATATACTAGTATTATGATATTTTGAAAACCTGAGTAATTGTAAAGTTCATTACAAAATACCTTGTAATACATCTACTCCTTAAATGTCTTTATAAAAACCTTCTCCGCCCTTTCTCACATATACATGTGTATGTATGTGTGTGCGTGCATGCGTGAGTGGATATGTATGCATGTATGTATATATGCATGTAATGTATGTTTGTTTTTTCTGTCATTGTAATTTATGTATGTATGTATGTATGTATATATGTATGTATGTATGTATGTATGTATGTATGTATGTATGTATGTATGTATGTATGTATGTATGTATGTATGTATGTATGTATGTATGTATGTATGTATGTATGTATGTATGTATGTATGTATGTATGTATGTATGTATGTATATGTATGTATGTATGTATGTATGTATGTATGTATGTATGTATGTATGTATGTATGTATGTATGTATGTATGTATGTATGTATGTATGTATGTATGTATGTATGTATGTATGTATGTATGTATGTATATATGTATGCATGTATGTATATATGCATGTAAAGTATGTTTGTTTCTTCTGTCATTGTAATTTATGTATGTATGTATGTATGATGTATCTATGTATCTATGTATCTATGTATGCTATTGTAATCTGCTATGTAATCTAATGGGTCAATTGACCAGATGGTTTTCTGAATAATAAACTAATAAACTAAACCGATACAAATTGATGTTATGTATTCAAAGGCCTTAGCTAGAAAAGAAATAAAACATTTGCGTTGTTCTACCAAATAAAATCTTTCACTTACTCAATGAACCCAAGAAATTTAAGATAGACCGTTTTGTTGTCTATCGAACCATTTTTGATATTTTGCATAAATTATGTATCTTCATTCTAAAGGTGAGAGTATCCATTTACAAGGACGGGATAGAACAACAATGGTTACTGTTCGATGGTTCGGGTACAACAATCACTGATTGGTTCCACCCAGATAATTTAATTGCAAGTAGTTGGGAGCAGTTGACAGACTTCACGTTCACTAATGTAAATGCCCCGTATGCAGACAACAGCGCAGTATTTGAAATTAGACCAGGGTAAATAATAGTTTTAATTATCTTCAGTATATATGTCAAAATTAAGGCTCAATTAAAAATTATATTTTGATGAAGGAATTCCAGGCTAAGGTAATGAATAATTTATGTATAATAATTTCTTTCGGAGCATTAAAATTTGATTTTGATATTATTTCTTGTACTGTAATGCATTTGCTCTTAAATTGGACAGCGAGGCGTTCAATCGGTTATGGCAGGTAGCGACTGATAAAGGAACCGGGAACGGATGTACTGACATGGAATTTTATTTGTTGGTGGCGAGAGGCACTGGCCCCTGTACGTTCGACATGCTTGGAGGCGATCCTTACATTTTATACTGGACAGAGAAGGACACAGCCCCGGACGTAACGATGCCAGGTCAGTAAAGTTTGGAGACCGATTTCAAGTTTTATAACCGTGAACTCTGGCGTCTAAAATTCAGTGTCTCCAACCTCTGTATGTTCTCATGTGGATCGGAACTGGTATCTCTTTGGCCTGATGCTTAGCTCAATTAATGGCTTTACAACAGGACTCCCTACCCTTCTTTTTTTCAATATGAAAAGCCAGCTTTATTAGAATGACTGTACTCCAGATTAAAAAATGATTTTCCAACATACGAATACTTATTTCCCTGTAGAAATCAAAGTCATTAGCATTGATTAGTGAAAGGATAGACTCAATTCGTGATTTAGTTTTCGAAATTTTCAATTTCCATTGCCAAGCTGTGATAAGGATTTCAATACTGGCTTTATCTATTCAAATAGAGACTAGTGTTTTGATTTGTAGAAAAGTATTCATGCGGTTATTTTGTATCACCGTGATTTCACATTCATAAAAAGTCAACAAAGTGAACTTTGTGAATGAGTGTAACCTTCAGGTGTCTTCTGCTCATTTACATTACAATAATCTGCTGACGTCAATATACTGTGTTTTAAATGGTGCGATTATTCAGTGCAAATCTTGCTGTGACTTTAAGGTCGGTAGGTAATTTATGTGTCGTTAGTATGAATAGTAATATCAGAGTTTCCCGGGAACTAAAATGTTGCGTTTATTTGCAACAGCACTTGTTTAAATTTTCAGAGTAAAATATGTCTATAACTTTAGGAAAACATAAGATCCTATATTGACGTGCTACATCTTCATCAATACGGTAGAACACAGTTATCGTGAAATCTTTGGGCCCGTATAATTATATATTATATCCATACTTCACAACATCCGGTTCTTCACTATATCAGAGTTCACTATAACCGTGTTTTACTATATATCGAAACGCACATAATATAAATAACATATGAACTTATCGACCTTCTGTAAGCTTTAATTGTTACTACCGTTTTACTTTTAAATCTAGATATACTGTATAATGTTCATCTATTACAATAAAATCATTCGTATTCTTTTCTTAAAATGTTCACTGTTGTCTTTTTCAGGTTCATACGAGCAAGCTGATGCCTTGGTTGTATCTATCCGACAATAAACCAGAACTTATGACCTAACCTTCAGTCAACACTTCATGGAATCTTCATTGTAAAACATAATAAAAATAAATCAATGGTCAATTTAACGTGGGGTTTTTGTTATTATAATCTTGAGCCATGAACGAAGTGTGTTCGATGATTTTCTTCCAGTGGTATAAAATGCAAGATGGATAATTAGACGTTCGGCTCAGAGTATCTTTGATTTAGAAGATGACAGTTTTATTTCATGTCCTAAAATTCAATCATTAGGCAAAATAGCTGAAATTTGATCACTTTACTTAAACCTCATCATTTATTTAATTGTTTCGTACTCAAGAAGATCCACTCTTTAATTTAGCAAATGATGCAAAAGACGGTTTAAGTGTCCGAAAGAAAAGTTTTATCATTAATACCTACAATTCTACCTTACATAATATGCATACCATGATGTGGTAATAACTTTTTGATTGTTGTTGTTATTTGTCGCATGTCAGGGTATTATGATTACAATAGATAGTTTAATTCATCATCCAATACATGTACAATACATGAGGACATACATTTAGCAAGTGAACAATGTGAAGAGCAATACAAATAAAACTGTTGCAAAATACAAGCTAATCAATTTTTAAATACTACACAAAATATCCCGTGTATAAATAAGGATATACATAGGAGAAGGTCATATTATAAAATATTTTAAAGGCTTCCAAACATAGTTACACAAATGTTTAAAGAAATTATGTCTTACAAGTTAACTTAAAAACACTATTAATATATACATGCATATATTATGCACTGTTATTTACATTGGTGATAAGATGAATGTACTCTCAAAACAATTAATAAGTATCCCGTTCTGGTTGCACGATTATGCAAGTCCCCAGTACATTCAAGCGCCTAAAAAGCAAACATGATTTTCATTCTTTACATTAATTTTAAACTTTAAAGAAACTATATTTAACAGGGTAACTAGGTTTTAATATGTTCTATGCCTTAATGACGAATTAGTGCAGGACTTGTTAAACTCATACCATCGCACAATGATCACAAACTTTCTCACAAATTAACACTCACGATACCCGCCTATATCGAAAGGTTTTCTTGCAATTAAACAAGTGACACTACGTGAAATAACCATGTGCTTATATCAGAGCATTATGTTTCATCAACATACCGCGATGTTAAACATTTTTTTCTCTGGGTTTTAAAGCAGTTTTTCTAACAATTTTTTAGTTGTATACGGCGACCGGTTCACTCAACCAGTTTTCCTGGACTGTATGCTAACCAGTACTAACTAACCTTAAAGAAGGAACCGGCAACTTTTTTTTTATTTTCTTAATAAAAGTATAGTGTCAGTCCATAAAGGAATTTCGGGCTAGCAGATGATTTTATTGACTACAGAAAGATCAAATTAGGTAAAAATCAAGGTGTATTGGTTGTTGAAGCAGTGCCGTTACAATAAGTGGTAGTAGACACAATACTTTGATAAAACGTAGATTGTTCAAAAGTTTCCATTTAGCTTTAAATGTTAGTTTTATAATACAAGCATGCCTCTATCAATGTGCTCATTTTCGCATTTATACTTAAAATCGATGTTTGGAGAGCCCCCCCCCCCAAACCATTAAGTTTAAAACACTGTCGTCAAATCCTTAGGCAATATCATTCAATCAATCAATGTCAAACATTCATTCCTACCGTTAACCATACCGGAAGTGACGTCATATCCTCTGTTTATTGAATTTTGATTATTTTGTGGTTTATGTCGTCATCTAAATGAAAATATATATTTAAAACGTTAGATTATGGCTTGAGGGACAACGTGATGAAATAAAAGTAATGGCTTCCTTTAAGATGTATTTTGGTGGTTTTTTTAGCTCAGTGAAATATCTTGTAGTACATCTTTACACGTAAGCTGACACGTAAGTTACCAACTTATGAACAATGACTATGATTTATATAATCGATGTTTGTGCTCTAAAATGCGTTTACAGACAACAGACAGGCGTGCCGTAATACTGAAATATCAACAACACTGTCATCTCCAGTCCGTGAAATCGTTATTCCTGATGATGATTATTCCTGATGGTGATTATTCCTGATGATCATGATTATTCCTGATGATCATGATTATTCCTGATGATTATTATACCTGATGATTATACCTGATAACGATTATACCTGATGATGATTATTCCTGATGATGATTATAGCTGATAATGATTATACCTGATGATGACTATTCCTGATGATTATTATTCCTGATAATGATGATTATTCCAGCATGATTTTTTCCACAGTACGATTTCACTATTAGATTTAACCTCCCTACAGCAGCAGCAACTCCCAACAACAACATAATTTTGCTTCTCCCAAAGTGTGTTGCTTTGGAGTGGTTGCACTGTATTTCCTTTTAACCTACTTTTTGTACTCACCAACTCCGCAATAACGGAACTTAAAATTAATTATTTAAAAATGGACGTGTATCTTTTGATTCTTTAAGCAGCTGACTTAAGAGGAAATATTCACACAATATTAAAATATCAAGCACTTATTCACTCAGTCATTCATTCGCTTATTCATTCACTCACACACATTGTGTTTTATTCACTCATTGATTCACCTACTCCTTTACTGATTCATCCACTTGATCACTTGCTCAGTCATTCACCTATACATTCATTTATCCACTTACACATTCACTCATTCATTCATATATTAACTAATTAATTTACTCACTCAATCAGCCACTCGTTCACTTATCCACGCATTCTCTCATTCATTTTTTCACTCATTTATTCTTTTATTTACTCACTCATTTTCTCACACACTTATCTACACATTCTTTCATTATTTACTCATTCATTTACTCAATTATTCATTTACTCATTCACTCTTTTACTCATTCACTTACACATATATTCACTTACGTACTCGTTCATTCACTCACTCATCCAATTACTTACATACTCACACACTCACTCACTCACCCATTCACTAGCGTACTCACTCATTCACTCACTCACCCATTCACTGACGTACTCAATCATTCACTCACACTTACATTCACTAATGTTCTCATTCATTCACTCACACATTCACTAATGTTTCATTCATTCACTCACACTTACATTCACTAATGTTCTCATTCATTCACTCACACTTACATTCACTAATGTTCTCATTCATTCACTCACACTTACATTCACTAATGTTCTCATTCATTCACTCACACTTACATTCACTTATGTTCTCATTCATTCACTCACACATTCACTGACGTATTCACTCATTCACTCACACTTACACTCACTAATGTTCTCATTCATTCACTCAATTACATTCACTAATGTTCTCATTCATTCGCACAATTACATTCACTAATGTTCTCATTCATTCACTCACAATTACATTCACTAACGTTCTCACTCATTCACTCATCCATTCACTAACTCATCCATTCACTTGCTCCCTTATCTATTCATTTATCTATATCTATGAATTAAAGAGACAGAACTAAGCACACGAAAGAACATTTAACAAAAGATGCCGGTTCTTATGACTACCGAATGTGACTAGTTAAAACTTTAAATTAAACAAAAAAAATCAGCGAGTAGATGTGAGTACAGTTACAGATAAGTTACACATAATTTGACCAATTCACCTATTGCTGACATTAAATTCGAATTTAATATTCATTATCGACCTAGATCTTTGTTAATGACACATGTATGTATTTTTTATATCAAGTCTTCACTTTTTATTATACCGGAAGAGATCGGAACTTCTCACATCCGGAGCCAGACACATTGAATCTTTAGGTATATAAATGCGAGAACAATTTTCATAATCCACATTATTTGTCATCTTGAAGTCAGTGACTAAGTAAGCATTTTTATTTTATTTCTATTTCTATATGTGAAGTACATACATGGTTTAAATCTGCCTTTAAAATATTAATGACATACCATTCCATCTATATATCCAACCTGGCTGAACTAAAGCTTCAAATATTGTTTTTCAGTCTCAACCCTAGACATGAGGATCGCACTTATCAATGTTTTGGCCCTTTTGGGTATGATTGTCGCTGTTTATGGATATAAATACCCCTATGCGTCCCCTGTGATGTATTCTGGTGGTTATGGTTACGGAGGAAGTTACCTAGGTGGAAGTAGTGGTGGCTTACTAGGTGGCGGTAGTAGTGGAGGACTGGGATCAATTTTTGAATTGATCATCTTTGGTAAGATTACTAGTCAGCAGTTCGTGTGCTATAATTCTCAATTAGAAAACACTTGAATTTTAAATATACGCATTTTCTACTTTTGCCTATTCTGGATCAACCATACATGTATTTATTGTGTATGTTTCCATTTTCCAAAATAAAAACAAACGTTGTAAATACTTCTGTAAACACTTTAGTGCCTTATAAGCCTTTCTGTTATAACCCTGGATCATTTCCATGTGTTTACAGTTGTGGTATTTATGCTGATCATTCAACTGCTGACGAATACAATGGGCAGTATGACTGGTGGAAGTTACAGTAGTTACGGTGGACACAATTCGGGTAGCAGCAGTTCAGGATACTAAATGCAAATACTGTAAGTGTTTCTTTGTTATACAGTCAAACCTATGAACAAAGGCCACCCTTTGGAAAGACAAAATGTTGTTGTATAATAATCAAATGTCGGGTGTCGGTCACTAAGACGAACATACAGTTAATACCCGAAAATGAGATTTTGGTGCTTTTTAAATGGGCAACAGTACTGGTTAGAGCAGGAAGCAAATCAGGCATAAAATACTCTGACCATTTCAGGGTTTGAAACAATTCAATAACTATACATTCTACATCATTATGTCATATAATGTTATCAACTTACGTTTCGTTGATTAAATAAATAAAGTGATTGTATGTACAGAACATTCTATCAAAGTCTTTTTTTCATTTCAGTCCGCTACTCATGTTTATGACTCTGGATAAAAACGACTCCGAAAAAGGATCGTTTGATGGACACCGAATATTGCTTATTATAACTCTATGTATCAATTTTCACTCAATAAAATGTGAGGCATTTACTTATTTTGTTGTATTCTATTTTAAGACTTAAACCTGTATCCCCTTACTCTCAGCCCCTGAAATAACGCAAAACATCATAGAATTCCTAATTAAACTGGTTTTCTTAACTCGATTACATTAGATCCGTAAAGATCAATGAAAAAAAAACCCTTATTCAAAACCCGAAAGCAGTAACTCTTTCAAGAACCACATATAATTGATTATTTGACACTACTTCTGGGGGCAAAGTTTTTGCATTTTCAATTTTAAACCTTGGACTATTGGGAATGAACTACTCGTGCTAACCCACCAAGATCACTGGTCATAATTACAATATATATTTTTAGAAGACTAACAATAAGATATATAATTTTCAATTTCAAAAACGCCAGAACTCTTGCACAAAACATAGCAGACTTTGTGCTGAATTGTGTTATGTTACATTTGTTGTACTGTATTGGGTTGCGTTGCGCTGTGCTGTACTGTAAACATGGGCTACGCAAGGGAAATGGCGCAGTTTTCTTCAGTTCCTTTAGAAGAAGCGGCAATGCTCTGCATGAAATGCAAATGCTGTTAGTATTTCCTGATATTGTATTTTATCTATGAAATCCAGTTGAGAAGTTTAGAGAGTGGGAAAACGGAGGTGTGTTAGGCGGACAATTGTCAAGATAACAATTAACCATTCTATGTAACAAGTACATATTTATGTAAGAAAGAGGGCTTGAGAGTGTTTTGAAAGCATGTTTCAATTAAAATTATGATTTCTGTGAACAGTAAAACACTAGACTCTGTATATATATATATATATGTATGTATTTATATTTATTCTTAAATAGCATTAACCGGAAAATGCAAAATTATTCACGATAATTATTTATGGCATACAATAAAAATCGTTGGCGATTAGGACATGGCAGTACGTTCTAATGTCATTAGTACAATCTTTTGATGTTTTATTCATATTTTCGCACACAACACCAAACCATAGCACGACGCAAAAAATGGAAGAATTTGCTGAATTAATTTACACTAACATGCCTTGTTACATATAGGAAAGTGCGTATTTACATGCTGCAGTGCTGAAATGGTTAATATGTAACATCGGCCCATGGTCGTATCAAAGGACAACTGGACGATTTAAGGGACGTTATTCGACATTGTGTAGAATTACAATGATACTGCGTGATAATCTTGTTTAAATGTAACATCAAAAATCATTTCTTCACCACTGATTCACACTTCCCGATTGAAAGTTTACTGCTTCCGCTGATCTTCGTGGTCGTTACTTAATATACTTTGTATAAGAGTGTTTATTTTTTAATTGTTTATCCCTCGGTGTTGAAATTGTCAAGTGCCTTTTATCTCCTTATGCCCAAGAATCTCAGCAGGTAGCTAATACAGTTGTGTTTTCATTATGAATTCTGCTCCTTCACTAGAGAAGATTTACAGGAAAATATCACGTGACTTGAAGCCTTCATTCAGTACGCGTATTGTATCCAAATACCACCACTTTTCATGCTCATAGACACAAAAATGTTAATTCTGACATCACAAACTACACGAAACATGATGATTTTCGAAAAAAAACTTTTAAGGGTTTGTCAGTAACCGATAATGAGTGGGTAAAAACAACTCAACATAACCCAGAGCACTCTTACACCAAGATAGGTGAAACACGAGCCTGAACGCTGGTCCCTTCTAAGTCATTGCCAGCCGCCCATTCTTGTTTGACTTTGTAATAGCCAACTTTTTTTTAAAAAATCGTCATAAATTTAACGCCTGCTTATATCCAAAGGGGTTTTTTATAAACGTGACTTGATATCAAATGTTTAATTACATTATAATGTATGAGTTTTTTTTTAAAAAAAATCATAAACTGTTTGTAAGCTTTCAAAATGTATCTATTCCGCCTGGAGAAACCGGAAGCTCCTACATCCGAATCCTGGATGGTGATACTTATATAAAGAACACCTCACTGATACAGTTCACAATTTATCTCAATTACAGTCTCACATCAGAGATACTTGGTAAGTGTTTTTTCAGTCATTTTTAACTATTTTTTTCCAAACTTTATTTTTTCGAATTAAATCAACCATTTCTAGATTCGTGTTTCATATTTCGTGGATATATATCTTATGTAAACTTTGGACATTAAATGTAAATCGAAATTTTAAAAGCAAAAACTAAATTCTTCTTTAATATAACGATACTTTATAGATACTTTGTGCAGCTTCTGTGCCATATCTCTTAATAGAATAGTGAATGTCAATCCTTAACTCAGCTAAAATTAATTCTTCTTCATTTAGATACTTGAGAGGTATTAAAAATCAATGAAGAAAACTTTTTATATGTTCTTCTTACTGTTGCTTTTAGTTTGTACGTTTGTTTAAAAAATAATTTACAGATTATTTTTATTTTTTGTAGCCTTGGACCTAAACATGAGGATCGCACTTATCAATGTTTTGGCCCTTTTGGGTATGATTGTCGCTGTTTATGGATATAAATACCCCTATGCGTCCCCTGTGATGTATTCTGGTGGTTATGGTTACGGAGGAAGTTACCTAGGTGGAAGTAGTGGTGGTGGTGGATTACTGGGTGGAGGTGGCAGCGGAGGACTGGGATCAATTTTTGAATTGATCATCTTCGGTAAGATTACTAGTCAACAGTTCGTGTATTATAATTGTCAATTAGAAAAAAACATCTTTGGATGTTATATGTACGGATTATTAATTTAACTATTGACTATTTTGAATTAACTTTATTTACACTGAACGGTTCTATTTCATCATTTCCATCTCATATGTCCAAAAATGAATAAATAATTAAAAGACATACTTATAACTATGGACTATTTCCATGTTTTGCAGTCGTTGTATTTATGTTGATTATTCAACTGCTGACGAGTTCCTTGGGTGGTTTGACCGGTGGTTCCCACGGAGGTTACGGTGGTGGCAGTTCGGGTTACGGTGGCAGCAGTTCGGGTTACGGTGGAGGTTCAGATGGAATGTACTAAGTACAAAAGTTGTAAGTGTATCTTTTTTCATATAATGTTAGTACAATTAATATGTTAAGATTTGTCGGTTAAGTTGTTCAATTTTTTAAAATGCTCTTTAATTAGAGAATATTAATGGTTTATACCGGAAGCAAACCAAGCATAAAAACACTGTGACCATATCAGGGTTTGAAACTCTTCAGTAACAATGCATCTTACAGTTTTATGTCATATATTGCTATCAAACAGTCTAGCGCATTTGTAATCAGTTACATTTCAATTGAATAAATGAATAATGCGATTGCATGTACAGAACATTATATCAAAGTTTTTATTATTTCAGTCCGCTACTCAAGTTTATGACTCAGGATAAAAACGACGCTGAAAAGGATTGTGTGATGGACCCAGAATATTGCTTATAACTCCTTGTATCAATTTTCACTCAATAAAATGTTAAGCATTTAACAATTTCGTTTTGTTCTACCTAAGACCTAAACACACATTCCCGTAATTGGAGGCACAAACATCCCTGAATTCTAAACTAAAATTGTTTTCAATTCCAAGCTTGTGTCGGTTTTAAAAGCTTTGTGTCGGTTATAAAAGCTCATTAGGGCTTATGTTATGTGTTACTTTAGTCTTGCCGACGTTAAATAAATCTTATCTTATCTTCAACTAGATTAAAATTGGCTACTTTTAGTTACAAAAATATGCACAGAACAAAACATTCAATTCCACACTCGAAAGTTGTGGTCTAAGTTTTGAAATAAAAGATCACGAACTACGTGGTTTGATTTGAGAAGTGCTGATTCACACATGAAGGCTGCAATCACAAAGCAATGCTTCCTTCTCATAAACTTGATGTTCAAATTAACATAAAGGGAAACTAAAAAAAACATATCCGAACGATAAACAAGGACAAGGCAACAAATATATAAAATATGGAGAAAGATAGTCATCTACGTAACACAGGACCGCCACTACACGACTACACAAGTGGAGAACTTGTAGTGGACTTTGTTTTAATTAATGACCGCGAACTGAGTATCCTTTAGTGACAACACGAGTACTCAGAACTGGAAAACAAACGATTACCTCTATCAGGGCTCAAATAATGACAAATATTTACATAAACAAGACAGACAACAAAAATATTCGGTGCTCATGTTCACGTCAGAGAGATTGGAATGGAAATGTGTGGAAATTTTTCACTGGGTTTAACGCCCGTTTTTCAACATTTTTTCAGTTATATACGACGGCCGGTTCATCTAATCAGTTTTCCTGGACTGTATTCTAACCAGTACTAACTTACCCTTTCACAAGCAGATGGCAACTTCTCCACATAATTATGGAGGAAATTTGACATTTTTTGTTAAATTTGAAAGGTAGTCAAGAACAATATTGTACGTCAAAACTTATGTTCATACTTCAAAGAAATTTTTAGGAGCTTAGTTTCTGATATCAAACTTTATGAACACTGGTATTTACCAGAAAAAAGGTTACTATGGGGGGCTTACGGTCAAGTTTTTATAGTCTCTGGCTTATAATCCCCAGTCATTCACTGCTGTGAGTTTGGATCTCAACCTAGGACAAAAAAAACAAATCACATGTTAGGACGTTTTCTAGATGATCGGTGGTTCTATCCAGGTCGCCTGTGGTCGCCATATGACCATGAATGTCGGTGTCACTTGAAACCCAAGAAAATAAAAAAAACATAAGTTCATACTTATTTGTTGATTGGCTGGCTGGCTGTCTGACTCATTCGTTCGTTCTTTCATTTATCTATTCCTCCATTCATTGATTCTTTCTTTCGTTCATTCACTTTACTTAATTCCTCCATTGCGTGACTTGCTGAGTTTCTGCCTCCTTCCAACCTTTTACCCAGCCCCTTTCAAATTGATTTCGAGGAAAAGTTTTCAGAAGGCGAAGTCCTAATGTAAAAAGTGTAGAACTAATTCTATGGCTTACTTTTTTCTTACTTCTCTAGTAGTAATTAGCAGCTTTAGACAAATTATTATTTTATATGAAAATAGCTCGATATGACTGGGTGGTTCATGTAGCTTTGTCATGGCTATCGTGCCAGCCGCGGTCAATTTTGAGTATCGTTTTACATTAAGTAACATTTAAAAACTGGCTTTTTCATAATGTATATATATAAAATTGCTAACTATGAAAACCTAACACACACAAACTGCATCACTTTCTGTATATGCTATTTTTTAATACTAGTTTTAATGAGCAAATTTGTCTAATGTTCAAATAAAATGTAAAAAAATAAGATTGATTTTACTTGTACTGAAGTTTAATGGTATAATTTACAACTTTTTTTACAAAAGTTATACTAGTAGCTCCCAAATATGTTTTATTTGAAACCAGTTGATAAATGTTTATGATTTGCTAACGTTTTCTATTCAGCCTGAAGGGACCGGAAGGCTACATATCCGGGACTTCAATCACAGAGTATAAAAATGCTACAAACACAATTCACAATGCATTTCAACAGTCATCGACACTTCAGTGACTCCGAAGTAAGTTGTGCGTTTCCATTCAACTTCTTTGTTGAGTGTTTTGGTTTCTTTGTTGTTGTTTTTTCTTTAGTGTTGATTTTTTATTTCTCCAGGTTTCAGGAGATAGTTTTCTACCAGCTTTGATTTAGTATTCTTGATCACTGCTCTTTTAAAATACCATTAGTTCTAACTGAAACTTGAAATTATTTTTATTGATCATCTTTTTAAAATTAGCAGTCAACTGTGTGTATCATTTTCACTCAATCAATTTATAAAAAGTTGGCACTAATTAACAATTAATGATATTTTTGAAATGTTTGATCAAATTTGAACATTGTTCACAGTTCACAACTCATTTGATGTCCGATATGACTTCTAGTGGGATAAAGGTGAATCAAGTTTTGAAAAGCCGAAAAATATTTTAACGTTGTTTACACATTGACCAGACTCACTTTGCGGGTTTCTGTCATTTCATAAGTATGATAAAAAACGTAAATTAACTGTCGATATTTACACAAAAAAAACCCTTGTTTATGATAAAATCTAGCTAGAAAAGCTGACAGTTAGCAATGTTATTATAATATAAAAGGTATACTACAGTAGCAATGATAAATGCTACTAAATCCCTGAAGCCGATTTTTATAACTTGTCTTTCTAGGATTTTTAGTTGACAGTAATAATTGACGAATCTACTGAAAATTTTCAGAATATGACTTTTTTGTTTCAGTTCAAAGCATGAGGATCGCACTTATCAACGTACTGGCCCTTATGGGTATGGTTGTAGCTGTCTATGGATATGGTAAACAATATCCTATCATGTATCCCGGAAGTTATAGCTATGGCTATGGAGGTGGTGTCGGGGGATACGGCGGAAGCTTCATTGGCGGCGGCGGTGGAGGTATTGGGGGATTCGGTGGAGGTTTTGGCGGAATTTTTGAATTGATCATTTTTGGTAAGTAATTTTGTTTTGATCGTGTGTAAAGTTATACATGTATTTTAAGACGTCTAACCAATTTATATGAACACAATCATTCTTTTCTTTTTCACTGTCTTTCCAATGTTTTTTTCCACGGTACAAATAATGATTTAATACTGGTAATGAAGCCTCTGAGTTTTACCGCCCATAGCAATAATCGGGACTCATTCTAGTTTTTTCTTTGTAGTCGTGGTATTTATGTTAATCATAAACTTGCTCACTGGTACAATTGGAGGAATCGGTGGGAATAAAGTAAATTATGGCGGCGGCAGCGCAAGCGTTGGTGCGATGAACGACAATATGGGATATTAAAAAATGGTGTGAGTATTTATACAGTTTATACATCTATATAATTTAAATAGTCTGTTGATCAAAATACTAGAGACAATATATTGATAAATAGGTAAGACTTTAACCATTGCTTCATTATGTAAGTTATATCTATATGCTCGTGAGTATAAGGTTGAAACAACTAGTTTAACATGTTTATAATAATAATTTATATTTTCGTGTAAATGATTTTTTTTTATTTTTTAGAGACATAATGACAACCCCGCTCGGAAACCGACTATAATGAACCACCATCAGACTTGGAATATTGCAATATTTATATGTATACATATTTTTTCCTTATTAAAGGTATGCAAGATAAAAAAAACAGTTTTGTTTCGCTTCCTTAAAAATGTATAGCTGTTTCCAATATTATATGGCAAATAAGGGAGCCCTTGATTTTAAGACGCCAAAGAGAAAGTGCACAATGATCGTGATAACAAATATATGGTATGAATGGATACATATTCATTATTTTGCCAGTCAAATTTAATCAACATGAGCATATGTTGCAAAAGCTAATGAGTACTGAACATGAAATACTACACAACAACGTAGTCAGGTATCACGCATGTATTAATACAAGGAAAGAAAGACATACGCCGACCACATTCACGATAATGTGTCTGTACATATAACTCAAGGGCAAGCAACAAAACATGAAATAAACAGTAAAGGAAAAACAACAGAGCGCGGTGAAATTAAAATTAAGATAGGGAGGAGCTTGATAAAAGTAAAGCGCTAGTAGTAAAGAGTGAACCGCCCATAGGGCGGAGCTACATTCAAAACATGGATATGGCACTATCAAAGAGAGGATAGAACACATAAAAAGTAAAAAATCATTCAAAAATATTTTTAAAATACACTTTCTAGTGCAGAAGAAGCAAACGTGAACCCGTGCCTCCAACGTAGGAAGTTTTTATGATAATAAACAAATCTGATCGCAACAATACCCACTATTAAATTCTATTAAGTTCTATAAATAACTATAGACTAACACAGTTATTATATTTATTATACTGGTAAGTATTTAAACAAAATTGAAATACTGATTAAACAAAATATTTTACAAGTCCCTTTGCATGGTAGAGTTAATATTTTCTCTAGAAGAAATTCGAATGTTACTGTAATGACACAACATTCTACCTGTCAAATGAAAAAAGTACCTTTGAATTGAATTACAGACATACATGAAAAAGCAACTGACTGGTATATTCAATATATTTTCAATGAAACGAAATGCGTTTGAGGTGTCTTTAACAGAAAAGCGGACAAACAATAAATTCTTGGTTCAAAATTCATAATGTCCTACGTGTTTTCCATGGGTATATAAATGCACTGTCATACGTCATACAAAGCGTAGTTATTTTCTACAATGTGTACTTGAATGACAATTTTTGTGAAGTTATAATTACATTACACAATTCCAGCAATGTTACTTGATTACGAATTCAGAAATATTTATCTTTCAAAGCTACCGCAATATTTATTCATACTTAAATAAATATTATGCTTAAAAATGTAATGCTCGCATTTTCTTCGCTATTTCATTGGGATATCATTTTTATCTTCGGCTTTGTTGTGTTCGTGTTATATTCAATTCATGCGTTCTGTAGAGATGTTATATTTTTATGATAAAAGTAATATAAACTGCATTAATTACTCAATATTCTGTATTTTGTTATAAGAGACAAACGGCTTATTCACCGCGGGCATTCGTTTCAGATGTGAGCTATGTAAACGTAGGATGGAGTGTAAATATGTACACAAAATATCTATTAAATGTTATTGCGTTTTAAAGTATACATTTGTCACATGCGTTTCACTTAGGGCAACATATAACTTATGTTGCTTATTTTAGTAACATATTTTGACAAGTATTCACTACCATACGCCTTATATAAGAACATGAATGAATGTGACAAGATAGAGGATATAGATGTACTCATAGATATGACATAACGATACAAAAGTTTTAGCTAATAACACTGTAGCCAAGTTTCTATATGTTTAATATTCAAGGAGACACACTGGGCAAAATTATAAACCAGCTAATAAAATTGCATATTGAATACTCTTACCTTTTGGGCCGAAACAATTAAGTGAAGGTGATAAAATATGCGTTCCTAATCGATTCACATACAATAAAACATGTTTAAAGTGATTTCCTGTTGACCCTTATTATCAATTCTTATATCCAAATTTAGAAAATAAAGACAGACTTATTCATATGAAAATGAATACTTCGCTATAACACAATATCCGCTTTTACTATATATTTGTTATAGTTTTATATTGCCTGAAATTGAATTCTAATTAATTGAAATAATTTGACTTGAACAAGTTATTGTAATGAACGACAGATAGGTAATTGAACATAAATTAGAGGCGATATTTTTATATACACTATCTAGTATGTGATATGGAATATATGATATTAGAAAATGGATGTTGTGTAGAATAGTTTAAAAATAGGCCTATACCATTCACAAAGCATACCAACCTATTTGTTGGGCATTTGCTGCATAATATAAAAATGTCCCAGTATATTGGTCATTATTTCTTTTTAACATGGTCAGTACGGACTATCTAAACCACTGAGGGTATATGAAATTTGTTGTATATCGCAAATACATTTGAGTGTATAACGAAGATTGTGTATTCATACTGCTTAAGGGACCGACACACCATGCGTGTATCCCATTTTTCTTCTCTCTATGTTAAGTGTTGTGACAGCCGTTAACAGTGCCTTAGTCGAGAATACAACTTTTTGTGAGCATCAATTGACAGAATAATATCTCATTATTCAGAACATACCTATGGGATTGACCTGCCTATAAAGTGTGTATAGTTTTGATTTTTTTAAGATCTTGGAAAAAGGATATACATTTGTATGTATTAGTCAAGTACTGAAATTTGTATCGCATACGTTCGTGTGTTTGCCAAAAGCGACATGACGATCTTAGAAAAAGCCAATCAGCCACAAAGCAGACGCATACATATCCCACAGACACGAAACACCTGGAAAAGGTGAACGAGGACAATGGAATTCGAAAACCATCCCAGGTATAAGCAAGTTAGGAATAAGGCGCAAGAGTCCAGACCAGTTCAGTTACAAAATATAACAATAAGCTAAGAAACAACAAGGCTTTGACATCAACAAACGATACACACCATACCAAAAGCAGGGAAGTTCTAAACTCAAAAACAAAATTGAACATACAACATAAAAATTGATATAGATGTGGTAGTTATTTCATATAATTCATATTTTATAATTATATATGCATGGTCAGATTTGTATAAATACTATGGAATTCTCTGATACTTTTATTCTTAAATGAATTCCATGTACTGATAAATTTGTATTGTACATCATTGCTTAAGCTAAGTTGTTGTCTGTTGATATTCAAAACGAAATTATATCCCTCACTGGAGAGTTAGAACTACCTAGAATAACCAGAAAGGGATTGTAACAGTATGATTTATTGCCTAAGAAAACATTCCTCCTTCAAGTGGTCATAACAAGTGTTCGATGTTCCACACATGTGCAGTTCTGCTTACCACAATTATTACTCAACAGAATATGATTATATGAGCTGACATTTCAATGGTGCACTTCCGCTCTGGCAAACGTATAAATCCATTTGCGGAGGCAATCACGGTTGCATTTGAGACAACAAGTAAGTCTTAACTCATAACAAATTGTGTTTTACTTGTGAATATGTAGAGTTTCTGCTTTGTTTTGAATGAACAGCATGTTGATACACGGAATAATGTTGATGTATCTAATTTTTTTCTTTTAAAGTTTTGTTCATAAAGATTTAAAAATAAACGTATATTATCTTGTTCATTATTTATATGCATTAAGTATTGTCGATGTGAGCATCTAATTGAATATTATTTTTTAAGATAATCAAAAAAAAAAAACAATCCCAAAATGAAGTTGTTGTTGTTGAGCGTGTTTGCCGTTGTGTGTGTGGTACTGGTATCAAGTACTCCCATGGGTTCATATGGATATGTGGCATATCCTGCTTATGGAATTACGAGTAGTTCAAAAGGCGGGGGTGGTGGCTTCGGTACGTGTATACTCGAAGAAATAATATCTGAAGAAACATGCATAGATAAATAACATTTCAGATATATTATAACTATTTTTCCTGCTAGCTAATTAATCAATATATGCTTTAGATAGCTCTGTCAATAACATGTATAAAAGACAAAAAGCACAAATGAAAATAAAAACAATTTCTATCTGTAAACACTTTTACACGACATTTTGATAACAAAATTATTTTTACATTTCATTTTTTCGTGTTATAGAGTTTACATCGATCGGATTGCAGAACACATGTTTAAACTTTAAGGTTTTGTTTTACCAGGTTTTGGAGGCGATGGATTTGAAGGAATATTTGGACTGATCATCTTCGGTACCGTTACACCTGTATTTTTTCCACTGGGTTTAATAATAATTGTTCTGTTTTTATGTGACCTATTGTCACTAGGTTTAGCGCTGTTTTTTAAACAATTTTGCAGTTATATACGGCGACTGGTTCATCTAACCAGTTTTTGTAGGTTGTATACTAATCAGTACTAACTAACCCTTCCACAAGGAGTCGGCAACTTCTCCACATATGAAGGAAAATCGATATTTTTGTCAAATTTTCATAGAACGGTATGACCTGCCTCAACCGGGATTTAAGCTGGATATACCTGTATCTATTTTACATAAAAAATCTTATTTTTTAATAAAATGTCATAGTTAAATGTAAACGATTGAAAACGTAACTTTTGAACATGTATGCTTATCTTGAAAGCCATAATTAAGACATCATTTGATTATCTGTGTCCAATTAATGAAGCCTGCAATATCAATAACATAAAAAATGTATATAATGTATCAATCAGTCAAATCAAGCATTCGTATCAATGACTCACAATAATTTACCACGGCTGATAGTGTATAACGAGAAAGTCATTTAACTATACAATTATTAATCTTGCGTATTTCAGTCTTTGTGTTCCAGCTTATAATTACACTTCTGACTGACATTGGAGGAAATGGTTTTGGTATAGGAAGAAAAGGTGGTGACTATTAATACTGGAAAGGTGAATTTATATCATTTTACACTTACAGACAACTGCTGTACCGTTCCTTTATTTGTACGTTTTGGGTTGCGGGAATTTGGGAGGGGGTAATATTTTTTGAAACGCGGGATGTTTCATATGTATTTTTTTGAAATCCTTTTCTTATCTATATTCATATTAGTGTGACTTTTTGGTTTTAATACAATTAAAAAACTTCAATCTTAAAACTTTTCAAACTTTTTACAATGTTAATAATGCGATATGTTTAAATGTTTTGTGTCGCTTTGTAATTTTCGCTTTGGTCCCTTTCGATTTTCATAATGACTGACTTAACATCAGTGAACATGCGAGCATTTCATGAATTTTTAGGGTGTTTTCGGTTTTCATTTAGTTTAACAATTTTGTAAATAATAGCTATCGTGTATTTTTTATATAAATGTACTTATTGCATGTTGAAATTAGAAACGAACGTTTATGGCTAAATTTTTGTTCATGCGAATCATGACAAGACAGTGGAACTTATTTTTATTTGTTTTTATTGAGTTTTATTTATTTACATTACGCTACTCAACTTTGATAATCGGTCAACTCGGTCTATTCTGAATATTTTGTGAACAGGACTACCACATAATTCATTTGATAGGTAGATGGAGCGTATAGTACTTCTTTATTTATTCATGGGTTTTAGTCATTCTTACATAGAATGACATTTTATATTCTATCCTTAAGTGGTCTCCGGGTGTCATGTATTTATAAGATATTTAAAAATCTAGGTGCCCGGTTATCGACGAAAGTTGAGCAGTGTATAATACGAAATATAATGTACTTTTCCATTTATTTACAGTTTCAACGATGAATAAGGACTGATGACCCCGAACAGATTTTTAATTTTTAATTTTTGAGGATTGCCATTGCTCTAATATACTTGCTTCAATAAAGTTTATTTCTGCATCCAAAACATATGTTGTTATTCTTTTAAAATTTGATGAAGAACTGATATGAGTTTCGATAATGAATTCTTATTTTAAAAAAAACATACCTGACTATTTTGCAGTAATATTCTGCAAAATTGTGTATGTTTCATTACATGACAGATATTGTTTTTGCAATGTTACAATGGTACATGGTACTATGGCATAAAAAGCAAAATACATGTACGATGAAGATCAATGAAAATAATATTCAAGCAACACACAGAAAAAACGGAACACAGTGTGTAGCCACGGCAATAACGCACATAGTATGCATTGCATTCTGTAGTATTTGTTCTGAGTTTCACGTTCTTCAAAGTCAGTGAGCGGCATTAAAACTCGTATTTGTTCTGAGCGTCACGTTCTACAGTCAGTGAGCGACATTAAAAATCGTATTTGTTCTGAGCTTCACAAAACTCGTATTTGTTCTGAGCTTCGCGTTATACAATGTTAGTGATATACAGAATTTTGATAACGAGGGAACAAACATTGACCACCAGAAAAAAGTAGACAAGAATAATGGCATTTATCGGATATGCAATAGATTCTTATTCGTAAGTACAAATGCGATATAGATATCTTCATCAACAGTTTTATTTCTGTACTAACATCATGCTAAGGGGAGGACGCTTCTAAAGATTTTGAGTCACTTTAAATCATTCATAACGTACGATTGCTGACGATGACTGTATCGTCTTTACATTGATTTATGCCGCGCTGAAATTAGCGCGCCATTGTGGGTTGCAAATTTGATGTTTTGACATTGCTAACCTCGGTCGGTTTATCTATAGGTTTGTTTGAAAAAATGGGCAGCAAAAACGTATATCCACGGAACACCACCAAGTGCCATATTTTCTACTTTTCTAATTTTTTAAGGGGTGTAACATATCAATGCATTGAAAATGAATTTCATGTATGAATATGTGTAAGAATGACATGAAAATGTGTAAATGTGTACTTGTTTTTCATTTTTCACATGCGCGCTAATTGGTCACATGTTTGCGTGTATGGTACGTGTTTCATAATGACTTGAACATGAAATTACAAAATATCGATTCGTGTTTTATTGCAATGTTACTTTAAACCCCTAATTCGACAGGTTCGACAAAATTTATGCAAATTCATCTTTTTTTAATTTAGACCGCGCATTAATACACAAAACTAGAATACATTGGTTTAACATAACTAACAAAGAGATGTGTGATCTTTGGGTGGGTGACAAATGACGTTAGGAGCCCATACAATAACAACAAATGGTTGTATGTGATCATAATACTTTGCGACACACTTACACAACCACTGATACGTGTAGGATATTGAGGGCAATTAGAGTGTTTTGTTTGTGTTTCTATTTTCTAAAGACAAAAAAAATGAACTCATTTTTCTCTAGTTTTTTAGCAGTACATATAACTGGTAATTTTGTATTACATATTTTATACATGTATAAGGTGCGTGGAAGAATTAAGTAATATACATATCGGATATCCCGTTTATTAAAATTATACAATTGGTACCTAATTGTAAAAGCAATACTGGAATATGTAGAATTTTGTTTAAATTTTGTTTAAACTCCAGGTGGTCACATTTACGTCATGCTCCCCCGAAGCAAAATTTCCTGTATCGTTTTACCTCCTGCTTGGAGAGAACGCAGGTTTAACTTCTGTACACGCTGTTAGGGAAACACGTGTTGTCAAAACGCACCTAAAGTTATTTTTTATTTGATGAATATACACATAAAACAATATGTTACCTGGGCTAAATTAAGTATAAAGTTTGCATTCTACCATGTTTTACTAACTCGAGAAGACAAGACGTAAAAAAAGATATTCATTCATTTACACAAATAGCTTATTCGAATGAATATGTACTGAATGTGTCATCGTAAAAATGTTATCGGCAATTTTTAATGTACGGAATTATCCATGAGAAGGAAGCCGAATACACTAACTTATGATCATTTATAGATATCCGTTATGCTATTCCTGAATTGTTGGTCATTTAATATTCAAGGAACAAGTTCGCAAAGGTCTGTGTACCCATCCCAACTGGATTCGCCCAATATCATCACCGAACCTCCGTCATACCAGCCGCTTTCAGCAATGTTAGACGCACGTAACAACCCCCCTTGACTTCGCCATACCTCTGAACATAACTCTGAACGTCTATATGAACTTGATAATACCAAGAAAAATAGAAAAAGGATTGCTCGCCACTGTCTCTAGTCTATCCGATATGATTTAAGTCCGGACACCATGCCGTCTGACGGGCTTTCCGAACTCTCGGTACTCTGGTTATCATATAATAGTGTCATGCATGTATTTATGATATTACTTAAACAACTATATTTGTGGCATTTTTGGCAACAATCCCCACACTGAGCGACACTTCTGCTGTAAATCAACGTCGGCATTAGCCATGGTCGACAAGTAAAACATTTACAAAAGAATAGACAAATGGCTATAACACGAAAGCACACACAAAAAGGTTCATTGTTTCAAGAATGGCTTCAAGTGATTTCTGCTGTCAAATATACGCCTGGGGTCTTCCTCCACTATTAACAAAAAAGTCGCTAAGTGAACCTAGCTGTTGGTGCGATGTTAAATCCCATAGAAAAAATCGCTCAGAGGATTTATTCTGTTTCCTAAAGTTATTCCTCTAAATGCAGAGACACAACTGATAGACATAGATATATATTTGAACCAATACTACAAGCACCATTAAGCACACTTGAAAAGAATTAATTGGTTTTTGAATTTTTTTAACAAAGCGTAGAGGAAAGCTCTTACCAAGCCATCAATACCTTTGTACGATCACACGTTTCTTTATATTGCCAAGGATATGCTTTTGGTTCCTTCTTGCATGTTCATAGTGCAATCTATTCCTGTTTGTTTATATTACTGGCCTCTGTTTCAGATGTTTTTGTTTTGTTAATGTGACATTTTCTGCATTACTATTTTGGCAACATATCTTGCATTGCTGATTCTGAAATAAAGTATTACCAAAATCATGACTTTCTATCAAGTGTCAAGAATACCACATAATATACTGTTCCTAGACTAATTGATTATTTGAAATAAATTGTCCTTATACGATACAGATGACGCACGAACCGCAATCATAACTCACACACTACAGGATGGGAACAGCTGTAAAGGATATTGATTTCTTTACTTCCGCCCTTGAAAAAGTATAAAAACATTTGCAGGTTTTGTCACAATTGCATTTGTAGAGAACAAGTAAGTTTTTACAATACTTTTATATTCATATTACAATACAATATCAAAAGTTCATTCAATTTGATTTAATTTGATTGTTCTTTTTGCTATTGTATGACATCATTTAGGGTCTTTGTAAATGTATTCACGTGTCATTTTTTTGTTTTGGTTGTTAAGTTTCATTTAACTTAGTCTAATTGCTAGAGCGGCATTCATTCTCATTAACTTTGTGCTCTTGGTGTTGTATGTGTACTTCATCTGAATTTTACTGATAACCACGTATAGTATTAGAGCTATTTGTTGAATTCAGTCTTCTTGAAATTGCAAACATATGTTCCTACCTAATAGTCAATTACTAACTTTTGGTCAATTTTAAGTGATTTTGGTTTTCTGGTCAGAAATAATATAAGTAGATTAATATTTATAATATATAAACATGTGTGATTTAAATGTTCTGTTCGTTTGATTCACTTACTTATTATACATATCTATATAAAACAACATAGAGATGTTTTACACGCATGTATCAATGGTTTGTCTTAGGTCCATCAACAAATTCCAAAATGAAGTTGTTATTGTTGTGCGCGTTTGCTGTTGCCTGTGTGGTACTGGTATCCGGTACCCCAGGATATGGTGGTTATGGTTATACACCCATAGTAGTTAGCGGTGGCAGCTATGGAGGTAGCTATGGAGGTAGCTATGGTGGAGGTTTTGATATAGGTATATAAGCTTTCGATCCTACGATGTCATTATTTAATTATTGAATAAACGTATTATTGATATTTGTTTTTAAGTACAAAGTTTGTTTTTCCTATAAAATTCCGTAGTATGTGTTGATAAACAAATAAATAAGCAATCTTAAATATGGAACGTTCCACGACCTCAGTCTTGACAATGCTTAACTAGGGATTATTTCTATTTACAGGAGGTGGAGGAGGATTCGGAGGAGCATTCGGAGGAATTTTTCAACTGATTATCTTCAGTACTTATACACTTTTAACAATTTATGTTTGACTGAAAGGAAAATATTGTGTTTAGTTTTATAAAACACACGTGTATTTATAATTTTATTTAATCAACTGTGTACCTAAAACATTTTGGAACATGCATGATTCTGCTCAATGTTATAATTTATATATTTATTTTATTTAGTAATAACATGATTTTTTTCTTTTATATGTTTTATTATAACTGAGAGAAAATTACAAGCATAATGACAATTCAATGAGCTTCGCGTATATAAACATATAAAATTTATATGTTTAAATGGTTAAATGGTTTAAGTGGTTTTCATAAAATTTGTGTTCGTTTCAGTTGTGGTGTTCCAACTTATCATAAGTCTTCTCACATCAAGTATCGGCAACATAGGCATTAATGGAGGCGGTGGTGGTGATAGTGGTGGCGGTTACTAGACTGGTAAGCATTATATTAAAACAATTGTTTCGCATTTGTATTCAAGGGACACATGGGACATTATGTTGGAGACTGTGTATGATTCGTTTTCCCTTGTACTAACTTTAAATAAATTTTCAAATGACAGTTCTACAAATCAAATAAGTTATGATAGCTACCAAAGAAAATAATTTAATGAGTGTTCAGATATAGTTCATATGAGTGTTTCAGAAAAACAACATGACTGCGATTTGTTCTCGTGCAAAGTCAGATATTCGAGCTGTATCCTGTATATTCATTCATTTTTTTTCAGAATGATAGATGACTAAGGCAGATGACCAAGGACTGATTACCCCGAAGCAACATTTCTTTCTTGTTTTATCGTTTTGATAAATTAGTATCAATAAAAGTATTACTGCATCCCAAAACATACGTGTTGTTATTTATTTCGCTGTTCCTTTAAAAAAAACTGTTTTGTGTATGTCTTCTATGCATGTCTGTTAAACACTGTACGTAACGTTGTCGCATTGGACAGATAACAGATAATATTTTATGCTGAAGCTATGGATCAATGAATTCTAAATGACTGAGCACAATTGTTCACTATGATGTGTCGGTGTGTCATGCGCATGACCCAGGTCCATATCTCAAAGGCCAAGGCCACACCGCGGGCTCGACATATTGCCATTTGACGACTTCAAGTTGATGTTGTAAAACTTAAATTCTACCACATAGATACAATTTGCAAAATTCATTACAAATATTAATCAATAAAACTAAAAATAGATTCAACGTTGGCCAGAGAACAGTACAAAATACCCGAAAAATAGTATTTTAAACTTCTTATGACAAACACAAACATTTCTTAACAAGATAAAAATAATTACTTAAACCCAAATGTATGCGCGCATCCAACAACAAACAAGTTGGTTACAATGTGCATTTGGGGGGAATATATTATGTTTCATGTTCAAGATCTCTATATACTTCTAACTCAAGGTTGAGTTTTGGAATACGCTTTAATTGGTTGCTTTAAAATATGGTCTATGTGTACTTCAAACACTCGATATTCAAGTTCATTAAAGTCACATAAGTTTTCAACGATCCATTGGGGCAAATTCAATACATTCACTGAAGATCACTTATTTTATTGTTAATTAGTACCGCTTCCTTGTAATTTTTGTGTAGATGAAATAAATGAGCAGTGATATATATGCACGCGTTTGTGTGAATCTGAACATAATGATTAAATTCTGAGTTTCATAAATTTTCCATTTTTTCAGCGATTTCAACAGAGCAATTTGAGTCTTCAAAATTAAATAAACACTGAATGATTCATGCGCAATATTTATTTCACGTAATTTTATTCACAAATTCAAATTAAACGTCACTAATTAAATTATGAAATTTTATTTCAATTTATTTCATGCAAAGTAAGAAACATTCATATAAAATGATAAGGCAGTATTTGGTATGCCCACCATTGGCAGTAACACAACTACGATGTCGAGATCTCATTCATCAAATCATTATCCTTATATCGGTATGCAGAACGAGATGCCATTGTTGCATAGGAACTACTTCAAGCTGGTCAAGGTTCACTGTTTGACCCAACATCATGTCTCTAGGCCTGTATATTTTATTTACGAAACAGGTGATTATGTGAGGCGAATTCTGGTCATAGGGATTTCTTGCTGTCTCTTAAG
This sequence comes from Lutraria rhynchaena, assembly GCA_008271625.1. Taxonomy (NCBI): domain Eukaryota; kingdom Metazoa; phylum Mollusca; class Bivalvia; order Venerida; family Mactridae; genus Lutraria; species Lutraria rhynchaena. The sequence goes on along the minus strand of VIBL01000142.1, from coordinate 840,755 downwards.
CTGGAAGAAAACTTACTTCGTGGATAAACGTCACAGGTAATAGAGTTTTCAATCCATTGTGGCCAAATCAATAGCGGTAGCCCTAAAGGTATTGTGTTTCGTACCCCACTTTGGTATGTATCTACGTTGAATTATAAAGCTGGGTTATGGTTGCAAAACTCATCTTGTGTACCTGAATGTTTAGAAATGCACGAGCCCTTCTCTACCACCACCAAGTGGTCTGATGTGCTAAGCAAACCGCTGATACTTTACCGAAGCCCTGAAAATCATAGAAATGTTCACATCAAAGGCAATTTCAAACACACGTGTACCTGGCTCCTTGCACCACCATTCCAACAACGAGCCACATTTCTTTAATTGCTCAGGAATTTTTTTCATGGACTGCAACTTGAATAAGTATATCCGTCCTCATTTTTCATATTATTGTATGATTTTGTTATGGGTGTGCTTGCTAATGTGACATTCTCTGTTTTAATCTTTTTGCAAAAGTTATTACCATTACCATAGCATGACTTTATATCACGAGTCATTTATATTGCAATCTATATGTATATATATATATACGATACAGATCATGCATAAACAAAATGAACAGACCGCAAACATAACTCAATTACAAAGGGATGGGAACAGCAATAAAAAAAACGTTGATTTTTCACTTCCGCCCTTGAAAACGTATAAAAACTTCTGTAGGTTCAGTCACAATTGCATTTTGCAGAGAGCAAGTAAGTTTTTACATTCCTTTTCTATTCACTTTACAATGCAATATGAAAAAAAGTTCATAAAATAAATTAGTTCTTGTATTTTTTCTGTAATTGTATACATCGTTTTATGAATTTGTTGTCACGATATTTTGTTTAGATTGATAAGAGTTCTTAATTACTTCCATCGTTATTAGGGCGTACATACTCATAAGCGTTTGCGATCTGAAAGTGGTATTTACTTTCACAGATGACGAAGTTCTGTATCTGTACTGCAAGATATTTCTTACATGCAATCTATTTGAGAGCTGTATATTGTTATGGCTACTAATCAAAACTTTGTTTTAGGTTCCCTAAACAAAACTAAAAATGAAGTTGTTATTGTTGGGCGTGTTTGCCGTTGCCTGTGTGGTACTGGTATCAGGTACTCCAGGATATGGGGGATACAGTGGATACGGTGGATATGGTTATACACCCGTAGTAGTTAGCCATGGTGGTGGTGGCTATGGAGGTAGCTATGGAGGAAGCTTTGGTATAGGTATAGATAGAAACATAAGAAAATCATTACATTTTTTTCTCTATTCCACTTGTCATTATGTAATATTTTGACTAAACGTATGATGTTTTTATTGTAGTAAAACATCTGATAAATCATCTTAGCATGTGTCGCTAAACAAATAAATATGCAATCTTAAATATGGAACGTTCCAAGACCTCAGTCTTGACGATGCTTAACTAAGGATTATTTTTATTTACAGGAGGTGGAGGAGGATTCGGTGGAGCATTTGGAGGAATTTTTCAACTGATTATCTTCGGTAATGTTACTCTTGTACTTGTTTGACACGAAGGAAAATATTTTAATATAATGTTTAAAATAAACACATACTGATTTTTTACTTAAATAATTGCGAGTCTGAAACACTTTTAAAATATGCATGATTCAGCTCACTACGATTCTTTATGTATTTATTATATCAAAGTATTATATGAGTTTTATTTTTAACAAGCATGGTAATACTTCTATGAGTCACGTGTATATAAACATGTTAACATAAAAGTGTGTGCATTTTTATTGTTTCAGTTGTGGTGTTCCAACTTATCATAAGTCTTCTTACGTCAAGTATCGGCAACATAGGCATTAATGGAGGCGGTGGTGGCGGTAGTGGTGGCGGTTACTAGACTGGTAAGCATTTTATTAAAACAATTGTTTCGCATTTGTATTCAAGGGACACATAGGACATTATATTGGAGAGTGTGTATGATTCGTTTTCCCTTGTACTAACTTTAAATAAATTTTCAAATGACAGTTCTACAAATCATAAAAGTTATAATAGCTACCAAAGAAAAGAATTTAGAAAAACAACATGACTGCAATTTGTTCTCGTGCAAAGTCAGATATTCGAGCTGTATCCTGTATATTCATTCATTTTTTTTTCAGAATGATAGATGACTAAGGCAGATGACCAAGGACTGATGACCCCGAAGCAACATTTCTTTCTTGTTTTATCATTTTATTAAATTAGTATCAATAAAAGTATTACTGCATCCCAAAACATACACTATTGTTATTATTACAAAGCAAATACAGTGCTCCCTCTCATAAAGTCACCTCCTCCAAAGACCGATTCCATCCAAGAAACGACAGTAAAAGACGCACATACACACAACAAAACACCTGTCGCGGATGTATCAATTCCCTCCGAACAACAACTCCCTCCAACGAACAACACTTTTTTTGACTCCGAGAAGTGTTGCTCTTCGGAGGGAACACTGTACAACAAAACGTGTGATATCAGTGATAGAAACTACGGGTCTATTTAAAACCAGTAGTTTTACTTCTGTTACAAACATCTGCAGATTATTCATGCGAAAGGAGCGCTACAATATTGATCATGTTTTATTTTTTTCAATGATAGTTTTACAGAAAAGTCAACAATATACATAACAACACAACGAGTAATCAGCATGGTCTCTAGTACAATATACACTGCGCTCCAAAAGAAACTACACCACTTGTTTAAAGGTTCACAGAAAGATAAGATATACACAACAACAGAATATTGTACACGCTTAAGATATGTTTTTGTAGTATGTTTGCAAAACCTGAAAAAAAAAACCTGAATCCACAGACAAAACATTTATTTATCATTTCGTTAAAAAAAATCCACTGTTATGTGTATGTCTTCCATGTATATCTGCTACAAACTGTGCGTAATGTTGAACAGATAACTTATCTATTTTATGCTGAAGCAATATACTCCATTCTTCAAATAATGCCTACTGAAACTGAACAACATTTTGCAATGGTGGACTTCACAACCGAAATACAAGACCAAGTACAGACTTAATAGTTTCTATAGGGTTCAAATCCGGTGAACAATATGGCCAGTACAGATAATTGACATATGCATACTGTAAATCTGTTCTGCAAAACTCACTAATTCCTCCAATATAGCTATTGTTAACTCTAGTAAATTGTGGTGCTAAAAGATTTCTGATGTATCAAACTTGGATTCTACCACATTAATACAATTTGCAAAAGTCTCCACACGTATACATCAATAAAATTAAAAATAAATTCAACGTTGGTCAAAGAAGAACAGATTTGAGTTCAGGAATACGCTTTAATTCGTTGCTTTAAAATGATTGTATGCATGGTCTATGTGTACTTCAACATTCGACATTCAAGTTCATTAACGTCACATGTAAAAGAATTTTCAATGATCAATCGGGGCGAATTCAATAGCGGTACCCCTAAAGGTATTGTGTTTTGAACCCCACTTTGGAAAGTTTCAATATGTAAGTTTGAGAAGAAAGGAGATTTTTTCTAGAAACCCTCTTTTTATCTATATTCATTACACCATGGTCAAGAGCGCAGAAAGTCTTTCTATCCATCCTAATTGATTTCGCCCTTTGTAGAGCTGGGTTGTGGTTGCAAAACTCATCTTGTGTACCTGAATGTTAAAAACCTGTCGACAACCAATGCACGAGCCTTCCTCTACCACCACCAAGTGGTCTAATGTGCTAAGCAAGCTACTGATACTTTACCCAAGCTCTGATTATCGCAGAAATGTTCACTTCAAAGGCAATTTCAAACATACGTGTAGCTCCTTGCACTACCATTCCAACAACGAGCCACATTTCATTTAATTGCTTAGGAATTTTTTATGGATTGCAACTTGAATAATCGTAATGCACATCCTTCCTCACTTTTTTATATTATTGTATGCTTTTGTCATGCATGTGCTTGTTAATGTGACATTCTCTATTTTACTCTTTTTGCAAGAAGTTAAAGAAGTTATAATGCATATACATAAAAACTAACAGGCGCTCCTATCTAGTTGATTTCAAACTGAGCTATTACCATATCATGACTTTATATCTATATATAGAGAGATATATAGCTCTGTTTTACAGAGAGATAGAGAGAGAGAGATCAAATAAGGCATAAACAAAGTGGACAGACCGCAAACATAACTCAATCGCAACGGGATGGGAACAGCTATAAAGAACATTGAATTTTCACTTCCGCCCTTGAAAAGTATAAAAACTTCTGCAGGTTCAGTCACAATTGCATTTGCAGAGAACAAGTAAGTTTTTACATTCCTTTTCTATTCACATTACAATGCAATACGAAAAAAGTTCATAAAATAAATTTGTTAGAATAGTTCTTGTAATCGAATGATATAGTTTTATGAATTTGTTAATATTGTCATGACCTGTGTTTAGATTGATAAGTGTTCTTAATTACTTCTATCGTTATTAGGGCGTACATACTCATTAATGTTTGCGATCTGAAAGTGGTATTTACTTTCACAGATGACGATATTCTGTATATGTATTGAAATATATTTCTTACATGCAATCTTCTTGAGATCTGTATATTGTGTAAAATACATACGCTCTTTCGGTTTACCTTGCTTTGTATTATCTGATCACTGTTACTGGATTAAATATTGAAACTAGAATAACCCATTATGTTATTGTTGATTGTTTCCATATCGTATGATACCATCAAAACATTTAGTGATGTTGTTTTGCTTATGGCTATTTATCAAAACTTTGTTTTAGGTTCCCTAAACAAATCTAAAAATGAAATTGTTATTGTTGGGCGTGTTTGCCGTTGCCTGTGTGGTACTGGTATCAGGTACTCCAGGATATGGGGGATACAGTGGATACGGTGGATATGGTTATACACCCGTAGTAGTTAGCCATGGTGGTGGTGGTGGCTATGGAGGTAGCTATGGAGGAAGCTTTGGTATAGGTATAGATAGAAACATAAGAAAATCATTACATTTTTTTCTCTATCCCACTTTGTCATTATGTAATATTTTGACTAAACGTATGATGTTTTTATTGTAGTAAAATATCTGATAAATTATCTTAACATGTGTCGCTAAACAAATAAATAAGCAATCTTAAATATGGAACGTTCCACGACCTCAGTCTTGACAATGCTTAACTAGGAATTATTTTTTATTTACAGGAGGCGGAGGAGGATTCGGTGGAGCATTTGGAGGAATTTTTCAACTGATTATCTTCGGTAATGTTACTTGTATTTGTTGGACTCGAAGGAAAATATTTTAATGTAAAGTTTGATAAAACAAACATATATTTATTTTTTTTACTTAAATAACTGTGAATCTGAAACACTTTTTGGACATGCATGATTCAGCTCAATATGATTCTTTATGTATTTATTATATCAAAGTATTATATGAGTTTTATTTTTTTACAAACATGGTGACAATTCTATAAACATGTTGACATAAAAGTGTGTGCATTTTATTGTTTCAGTTGTGGTGTTCCAACTTATCATAAGTCTTCTTACATCAAGTATCGGCAATATAGGCATTAACGGAGGTGGCCACGATAATAGTAATAAGCATTTTAAATAGTGTTTTTTATTTAGACAAATTATTTAGAGCAAAGTATTTTTTTTCAAATGATCGTACTATCTATCACAGTCGTCATAATAGCTACCAAGCTAGTAATTTAATGATCGTTCAGTTTTATTTATCTCAAATCAAAATATACTGAATTACGAGTTGTATTTGCAAACATATGATTGCATTTTTTTCTCTTTTATAGTCAGATGTTCTAGCTATATCATTTATATTCATTCATTTTCTTGCAGTATGATTGATGCCTAAGGACAGATGACCAAGGACTGATGACCCCGAAACAGCACTTTTTCTTGATTTTACTAAATTAGTATCAATAAATGTATAATTGCATCCCAAAACATACACTATTGCTATTTTTTCAAACCCATCAAAACATGTGATACTAGTGATAGAAACTGAATACCCGGAAAAATATTATCGCATTATTTTAAACTTCTTATAACAAACACAATTATACAATTCTTAACAATAATTGCGTCAACACAAACGTATGCATGAATTCAACAACAAACATGTTGGCTATGAGGTGCATTTGGGGGTTGCATATTATGGCTTTGTTAAACACCTCTTCACACTTCTCACTCAACGCTGATATTTACCTTGATGCGAGTTGTATATGATCGTGACTCTAATTCGTTACTTGGTCTGTGTTTACTTCAAACATTCGACAAAAGGATACATTTAAGTTCATCAATGTCTTATAAAAGTATTTTTGTTTCAATGACACATTGGGGCAAAGTCAATAAATGTACTTAAATTCACGCAATTTACAATTAACTGTTGATATGTGTTTGGTATTGATTAGTGCTTTCACCTGAAAAACTAACCATCAATTTGTTACTTATTGACCGAGACATTTCAAATACTGAACACATTGGTTTATGTCAACAGCGCCGCTTCCTTGTACATTTTATTTTACAGTTTTGTGTACATTGAATAAACGAGCTGCAACACAAATGTACACGTTTGTAAATGCGAAATATACACTGGACGCAATAAAAATATACTGGTTTTCACAGGTTTTGCAAGATTTCGGTTTCAGAGCAATTTGATTCTTCAAAATTAAACAAACACAAAATGACTTACATACAATATTTATTTCAAATTAAACGTCGAAATTTAATTTTATGACATGCAAAGTATGAGGCACTTTCCGGAACTTTTGGTGATTCCATCCCAAACCATAAGTCCGCAACACCGAAAGGATTCACCCCAGTGAAGCAACACTCAACAAACCTCTCTGAAAAACGCCATTTGACAGAATTAAAAACGTTAGAAATTAAAATTATGTTATACTACTGACGATAAATCTTAACCAGCGTGCAAAGCTAGTGTCTTAAAGACATTTTTCAAAACATATCAACGCAAAATTCAGCCCCCCGAAGAGAGGCTCTATCTAAATAATGGAAATATAAAAACAAAATTATCTTAAACAAACGATCGTTACCTATTGCAAACAAAATAACAAATTTGTAATGTAACAGCGATCCTCGATCGGTCGCAACGGATCTTATTTTTAGTTTCCTGGAACTTGCTGTGTAGCCTTCTACAAGTCACTGCATGACAATCCTTTGCATTTGGAACCTCACGCACAGACATGCCAGCAGCTAACCTGTCGAGTGTCTAATTGTAACGGAGTCTTTAATGCGCGACCTCAGGGGCAGGAGCAAAATTGTGTTCCACTAAATGTAATGTCTAACAATCAGATGGGAGTAACTCGCAGTATAAAGAACATAGCGGTGTTACGGAATGGTGAATGACATTCTCATCTACGAAAAGGAAGACGTCACCGAATGCACCAGTGGATGGCTCTTCAGACATCCGTTATGATATCTGTGTACTGATGACCAATCACTTGTGTTTTTTTTTCTTTTTTTGTTTAATTTTATTTATTTTGTCTCCCCTGGGGTAATCTGGAAATCTATAAAAAATATATAGATATGTTTCTTTTAGTCTACAGTTAAATCATTTCTTACTAATAAAGGTTGCAAAACTCAAAAAGATACAGTACTTAGTGAAAATGGAAATTTAATTATCAATCAACCTGAAGTCAGTGAAGATTTTAATGGTCTTTTTGTAGATGTTGCTAAATAATTCTATACCTGTGGGTGTATCCCATCTAAGCATATGTAAAATACAAGAAAATGTACCAATTGCCACTCCTACTTTTGACTTTAAACCAATCGATGACTCTTTTATTGATAAACAAATCAAAAGTCTGAATGGGACGAAGGCATGTGGACATGATGGTGTTTCCACGCTTATAAAACTTGTCAAACCAAGTATCGTCAAACCGCTAACTATTTTGATAAATCAAATGCAAGAAACATCCATTTTTCCAGATAGACTTAAATTTGCTGAGGTAACACCCCTTTACAAGAAAAACAGCATCCTTGATAAAACTAATTACAGACCAGTTAGCATTTTACGAGTACTCTTTAAGATATATGAAAGTGCAATAAACACTCAACTTTTATATTTCTTTGACAATCATTTTAACCCTCTTTTATCTGCTTTTAGACCAAACTTGCACTCGACCAGGACAAATATGTGACAACAAGATTAATGGATTTATCTAAAGCTTTGGATTGTCTACCTCCTGATTTGTTACTTCAAAAAATGAAAACATATGGTTTGTCAGAAAGAGCAACCAATCTTTTATTATTACAAGTTATTTGTATACAGGCAACAATATGTAAAACTTGGTCAGCATAGAGGTAATTTCAAAAACATAATAAAGGAGTCCCCCTAGGCTCAATTTTAGGCCCCATTTTTTAACATTTTTATTAATGATATATTTTATTTTGTAAATAAATGTGATCTGTACAACTATGCAGACGACAATACTCTATCATGTTCAGGTACTTTTATTGGTACTATTAAACAAAATCTTGAATCTGACAGCAAATATCTCATTAATTTTAATGGTTTCATGACAATAAAATGAAAGCAAACCTAAACGAATTTCAGGCCATTTCGGTAGGTAATAAAAGATAGCAGGCATATCTTTTCGGCTTGAGGGAAACAATATTATGTATGAAAAAGAAGTTGTTTTATTCGGGGTTACTCTAGATTTTAAACTCAGTTTAAATGCACACATATCCAAAATGTGTAAAAAGCCTCTAGACAACTAAATGTTCTTAAACGCATTGTAAACTAATTATGTAAACTTGGTAAACTTAATATATATTATTCATTTATACTCTCTAATTTCAACTACTGTCCTGTTGTGTGAATTTCTACGGTGAAACAAACACAGAATTCAATAGCGGTACCCCTAAAGGTATTGTGTTTCGAACCCCACTTTGGAAAGTTTCAATATGTAAGTTTGAGAAGAAAGGAGATTTATTCTAGAAACCCTCTTATTATCTATATTCATTACACCATGGTCAAGAGCGCAGAAAGTCTTTCTATCCATCCTAATTGATTTCGCCCTTTGTAAAGCTGGGTTGTGGTAGCAAAACTTATCTTGTGTACCTGAATGTATAGAAACAGACCCTTTCTCCATACCACCAAGTCGTCTTATAGGCGAACCCAACTGCTGAAACTTTCCCCAGGCTCTGATTATCACCTCAAAGACAATTTCAAACACACGTGTAGCTAGCTCCTTCCTCCTCCATTCCAACAACGGGCCACGTTTCTTTTAATTGCTTAGGAAATGTTTTCATGGATTGCAACTTGAATGATCGTAATGCACACCCTTCCAAACTTTTCATATTATTGTATGCTTTTGTTATGGGCGTGCTTGTTAATGTGACATTCTCTGTTTACTCCTTTTACAAGAATTTATCATTCTTATACAAAAAGCTAAGTGGCGCTCCCATCTAGTTGTTTTCAAACGTAACCAAATCATGATTGTACATCACGTGTGAAACTATACAGAGTAATATATAATGTTCCATGTGTAATAGATTTAATGGTATGTACTCGATGTCTTCGTACGATATAAATGACGCACGAGCAAAATGGACAGACCGCAAACATATCTCATTAACAACGGGATGGGAACAGCTGTAAAGAACATTGAATTTTTCACTTCCGCGTTTGAAAAGTATAAAAACTTCTGCAGGTTCAGTCACAAATGCATTTGCAGAGAACAAGTAAGTTTCTACATTCCTTTTCTATTCACATTACCACGCAATATGAAAAAGTTCATAAAATAAATTTGTTACAATTTTGTGTTGCAATTGTATAGCATCGTTTTATAAATTTGTTGATGTTATCACCACCTATATTTCAACCGATAAGTGTTTTTAATTACTTCTATCGCTATTAGGGTGTACATATTCATTAACTTTTCCGATCTGAAAGTGGTATTTACTTTCACAGATGAAGTTCTGTATTAGTTGTGCAAGATATTTCCGATATCTACTTGAGATCTGTATATTATGTAAAATACATACACTCTTTCGGTTTACTCTGCTTTGCATTATCTGATCACTGATACTAGAATAAATAAACATTGAAACTGGAATAACCCATTATGTTACTGTTAATTTGTCTCCATACCGTATGATACCAGTCTATTAAAACATTTAGTGATGTTTTTTGCTTATGGCTATTAATCAAAACTTTGTTTTAGGTTCCCTAACCATATCTAAAGATGAAATTGTTATTGTTGGGCGTGTTTGCCGTTGCCTGTGTGGTACTGGTATCAGGTACTCCAGGATATGGGGGATACAGTGGATACGGTGGATATGGTTATACACCCGTAGTAGTTAGCCATGGTGGCGGTGGCGGCTATGGAGGTAGCTATGGAGGAAGCTTTGGTAAGGGTATAAGCTTAAACGTACAATCAGTTACCGAATTAACCTTCATTGATTCATAAGGTAGAATTTCTCTCTATCCTACGATGCCATTTTAATAAATGACTAAACTTTATGATGTTTGTTTGTTTTTTAGTAAAACTTTTTTTTGAGATAAATTATCTTATATAACAAATATAACAAATGCATTATCTCAAATATGAAACATGCAGAAATCTTATTCTAGGCAGTGCTTAATATAGGGATTTTTAAAATGGGATTACTTTTTGTTTACAGGTGGAGGATTCGGTGGAGCATTTGGAGGAATTTTTCAACTGATTATCTTCAGTACTGTTACACTTATATTTGTTTGACTATTTAAGTATTTATGATGTTTAGTTATAATATAATAATAATTTAAATATTTTATTGTAAGTGAAAGAGAATTCAAACATTTTAAATAACTAAAAATATAGAAATATGATAAATAACTAAAATCATGTTTCTATAATAAAAATGTGTGTTCGTTTCAGTTGTGGTGTTCCAACTTATCATACGTCTTCTTACATCAACTACCAGCAACATTGGCATTAATGGAGACAACGACATAGTAAGCATTTAATTATTAAGAGCTCGTGAATATATTTTATATTATGTTTATGCATGGCATCTTCTTCACTTGGGCAAGCTTTAAAAGAAAAGAAAACACTCTTTCAAATGACAGCTCTATCTAATGTCGGGAACCACTATGTCGAGGAAATAATGGAAATAAGAGATACTGATCATTTTTGTGCCATCCCTGGTTTTGATGAACATGACACATGGCATTTCATTATATATCTAAATATGTGTATGCCATTTGTCATTGTCTTTGTTCATACGACGATAAAATTATTGTTATTATTATATCGTAAACATTATGATAGATACCAAGCAAGTGATTTAATGCTCCTCCAGATTTCTATCTTACTGAAATATGTTCGGGCTATATTTATATTTAAAAATAATTGAAAACATATTTAAAAATTTTTTAATCTTATTAATAATCTGATAATCGAGGCATACCACATATATATATGGTATGCCTTATATATGTATGTGTGAATTTATGTATATATATATATATATATATTCATCCATTTTATTCACAGTATGGTTAATGATCAAGGACCCATGACTAAGGACGGATGATTCGTAAACAGCATTTTATTGTTTTATTAAATTAATCTCAATTAAAGTATATCGCATCCCAAAACATACACCTTTGTTATTATTTCAAATACAACAAAACATGCGGGCCGATGATAGGAACTACGTGTCTGATAAAACCAGTACTTTAATTTCTGTTGCAAACATTTGCAGTTTAGTTTAATCTTACATACGAATAATGAGTCTCCACAATGATGACAAATTAATTTTCCAAAGGGAATCTTTAAAGAAAAAGTTAGCAACATAACGATGAACCTGCATAATTTCTTATTTCAATATATATATGTCTCTATTGAATTCTGGTGCTAAAAGTTTGATCTTTTAAAGCTTGGATTCTACCACATTGAATCAAAAACATATTACAAATACATGTTAATGAGTTGAGCGTTGGTCATAGACCAGAACACAGAGGAAAATGTCACTACTGTTTAAAACTTCGTATAAAATCACAGTTTTACATGATGCAAATGATTGATTGAACACAATCATGAGGTGTATTTTGGGTGGAGTATAATATGGTTTATGCTCAACAACATTCTACTTCCAATTCAAGGTTGCGTTTTGGAATACGAATTCCATATTAATAGCTGAAATATAGATTCAAAGATAACAATTTGAATCCATTTAATTTCGTGACTAACGACTCGAATTAGTTGCCTTAAAATCATATGTTTATGTATGCGTCGAACAAAATACGTATTACATTATACAAATTGTAGAGTTTTGCTTTAATGATCCATTGGGGCAATATCAATAAATATAACACGTATGTAACCATTAAGTGTTGATATGTGTTCTATATTGATCGGCGTACTCACTATGACAACAAAACATCAATTGGTTATCTATTGCTGGAGTTATTTCAAACACTGCCCAAATTGGTTTAATGACATCCGTACCGTCTGCATGTATTTCTTTTTATTTTCAGTCGTACGTTGAATAAATTAGATGCGATACAAGCACATAAACGTGAAATATTCATCTGTACATAATCAATAAAATTATGAATTCGTTGTTCAGAGAGAATGACGTTTGTGAATTTGACCTTCTACAGAGCTCTTTTCAATTATCATAATTGCAATCATACATGTACGCAGAGTAGTGATACTTTCTGCAGTTACAAAAGTTTTAATCAATATCTCTACAATCATATTAAGATTATTATGTTATTATGTTGTCGTGACAACACAAACCATTCGGCAGACATTGAACGACTACATGGACTTTTGGATGTACCTGTTTACCCGACATTGGAACTACTTGGACTTTCAAAACAGACAAATATGCCAGCTTCCATGAGAGAAACACATGTCATGTTTTTTTTTCTTTACAAACTGCTCTTTGTTGTACACTATAGTCTGTAGAAAGCAAACGATTACACTTCTAGAAGAACAACACTGCATTGAAAATACCAGAGAGCCTTCGACAGACGCCATTTAAGGACATAGTTGTATGGAGGTCATATTTCCTGTATAGTAAATCTACAGCCGCATCACTAATGCAAAGCGTAGACACATATTAAGCTACCAAGAACATCCGAGGTTAGATGGAGGTACGGAATCGGCTAAGATGTTCCGAATAGACACAAATAAGATCATGTCTTCTAATTTGTATGTTTTCACTACTATAAATACAATTAAATTCACTCAGTTGTATAACAGTTTACAAACGATTAATTGAATACTGTTTAAATAATGGACATGTATAATAGATTTATTGAACTGTTCGCTGTGTTTTCGCTAAGTTTTATCTGCGTCATACCACGTGTTTCCCTCTAAGCCACATTTCCTGTTTGGTGTCAACTGGTCGACGCCATTTTTTCTTGTTAACGTATGAACAAAATGAGTGATAAAAGAAGCCAATGGTCGACTTAGTTACTATTTAATGAATATTCAAACTGAGTATAAAAACGCAGGCCAGACTTTGCATGTTTGTAGGAGGGGTTTAAATTGACTTTAATGCTTTTTCGAGTGAATAAATCGAATATTTGACAGACATGTCTTTTGTTAAAATTGATAATAATTACTTGCATAGAAAGCAGATAGGGATTCCTACGAAGTGCTATATCAATTTATTATTTCAACATATCCTCACATTTTCTATAGTAAAAGTATTACATTAATTAGGAATTAAGATATCCCAGTATCATTCACCATCATGATATGGTCATTCAAAAAATCACTAACAATTCATTTAAATCTTACATATAGATAAAAAATGGATTCCTAGAAAAGACGCGTACAAAACATCCCACCTATTCCAAAATACTACACTCCCCAACCCAAACACCACCAAAACCATACAAAAATGAATGAATGACGAGTCTCTAGAGAGTACCACCTAGGATGGTCTGTACCAAAGCTATATATCACCCTTAATATGACCGGAATTATAAAACACAATGTTCTATGTAATTACTTCAAATGAATGAGGCGAATATTTTGCAAATCGTTTGCGATACAAATGTTTTATTCATTCGCAATCCAGAAGTATACCGCCTTGAACACAGAATGCCAATGGTTCGGCGACATGCACTAATTGTTTATTTATTTTGGGTTGATTTTTTATATATCTTCACTTCATATTTTTAGCCCTGAATATATATTTGTCAATTTTCGCTGAATGCAAAAGTTGATTGCACATATGTGATCATGGATCATTTCGATATTTTCTTATTTAAAGTCTGGTTTAAAATTGTAATTCAAGTGTACTGATAACCAATCAAAACATATAATGTGTTGGTCAATAGTATAATGTTTGACCAGGCTGAACTAACTGTCCGCGGCTATTTGACAAATTTGATTGATATATTTTGAGTTCTTCCTTCCTGATGAGGTACTTATAAATGCTTTGCAGTTTTATGAACAATAGCAGAGCTCTGTTCTTCTAGTCAACTATTAAATAGATATATCAGCTGTGTGCACAAAGAATTTCCAAAATGCGATTGTTTGTTTTAGCCGTATCAACACTACTCAGTCTTCTGACTGTAACAAACGCTTCCACTTATGCAGGATATTACGGAGGGGTAGGTAAGTTACCTTTTGAACTTATTTGTTGTTGTTTTTCACTCCGTTTAATGCCATTTTTTTTTTCAACATATTTTCAGTTATATACGACGGCCGGTTCACCTAACCAAAAACAGTATTCTAACCGGCTCTAACTTATCCTTCCACAAGGAGCCGGCAACTTCTTGACATATGGAAGAAAATCGACATTTTTGAACACAGGTCCATTCGTAAGTTCATTTGTAGCTCGTCCATTGCATTTATTCTATACTTGTATAAGGACGGAAAAAGTAGTCGTGCTTCTGGTTGTTAAATAAAAAAAAACAGAGTTGGTAAATTGCAAAAATTTTCTTTTTTTTTCTCAACATATCGTTCGTACTTTAAAGCATGCTTTGTCGTCAACTGTGTTCGTATTTTGGATTTTGCTGTTAGAAACTATAGGGTTGGTGCCAAAGAATAGGGTCGGTCTGGTAACTGGAAACATTTTTTAGCCTTATTCCTCATAGCCCCCTGAGGAATGGTCGAATATGTTGCTGCACTAAAGGTTTCTGTTGTTTTCGTAAATAGCACCAAATGGTGTGCGTGTAAATCTGCAACTCTTATTATTAATTCAGGGCCAGTCCATTCAGGATACGGTGGGGCCGTCGGAATGGGTAATGGTATGGCAAATGGTTTTGGGGAACTATTTCAAATGATGATATTTCGTAAGCGTATTTAAACATTTTTGCCATAATAGAATAGAGTAGAATAGAATACTGTGATTAAATGTTATGAAGGAATAAACATGCATTTTGATTATGGCTAATTATTAATTAAATTAAATGTTAACAACACTGTGTACAATTTATCCTATCATTGTTTTTTTGTTGTTGTTGTTGTTTTCATTTTTTACCATGTATTACATGTATGTGCATTTTATTTTAAAACACTGTTGAACGTATATTTTTGTATGAAAAGAGTGCTCTGTAAATGTGGAATATAATAATAATAATAATACAATGCTTATTTCAAATAGTCGTATGAGTAATTTTATTTGTATTCTGTGGGAGTCGTTTGTATGGTTTATGTTTTGAATATATGCTATTAATGACTTGCTGAACGTTGAATTATTTCTTTTGTGGTCTTTCAGCATTCATGTGTATGATGGTCATTAAGGTACTGGAAAGTACAACAAAAGGACTCACCGGAAAGTCATCTTATTGACCACAAGGTTACTGAGATATATTATATTGTAATATTGCTAAAAACGGGTAAGTCTGGTCAAGAACTTGGCATTAAAGAGACTGACCTGACATCTGAAAATCGTAATAAAGGTAACCCTTAAAGTGACTTTAAGATTTAGTGCAATTCATTGATGCGTTATGTTCCTTCAGTGTGCATGTTATACATGCACTTTGTAGATTTGAACATGTAGAGTTCAACAAAATTCAAAATAGCATAAACATTGCTTTGGGTCATTCTTCAAAGCAAATATGCTCCGTATTGTGTACTTAAATTAATTATTATTAGTTATATTATCAAAGTTTACGGCGTACTCCGCTCGGGGTTCTGCGAGACAGCCTCTCCATCAACAGGGTCGTGCACATTTTCGACGGAGCCAATCAAGCAGATTGTATTTCCCGGAAGATGATATTCTGTGCTAATCCGTGATACATAAAGTTAATTAATAATTTATTTTACTTTCGCCATCTTTTCTATGTGAACACAATGTATATATATATTAGCTATATGTACGTATATGTAAATTATTATTGAGCTTGCCACTTTTAAAAGGAATATTTTTATCTGTGTACCTCAATGGAACTTTTCAAGAGTTTTTAAGTAGTTCACATTGAAACTGATTGCTAATCGAACATAATATATGTAAATTGCTTTGAATGTCATTTTGTGTTCATTTTAGATAACAAACGAACCTGTCAATGGACATTGTTGGTGCCGTAACCTCCCTCTTTTGTTACAGCCAGACATATACTGTATTTTGTGTTTAAAGTATACAAATAAAACTAGCATGTTATTAGTTTTGATTTTTTCATTCCATCTGGTGATATAATCATTCTCATAAACAATATAGGTATAAATATGAATGACATTCCCTTTTTGTCCGGTCTAAAGAATAGACTTTGACGTTGAAAACCATATTTAGTATTAACGAAGGTATGATTGCACTGATCTCTAATCTGTAGAATCTAGAAGTTATAAAAAAAACGAACATGGCAGTGACTAAATTAACGGGATCATCCTATGAAATACGCGTTTTATCTTCCAAGAAAGAATACAACCTCTTCAACCGTACTGAGACACACAGCATGGATGTTCTACGACTGTAAGACACAAAATATTGACGCTCGATTTAAATGTTTTGAGTGACCAAGACAAATTTGTATACATAGCGTGTTCATAAACATGACTCGTTCAAAAGCAAAAAGAAATCTTACAGTCTCAGAACGACGTCAGACTTAGACATTACTCAGACACTGGTATGAATTACAAAAGCAAGATCGTATGAACAGAAACGAACACTAACTGGGGATGAAATTATCAACACTGGTGAGATTGCTAGTGGCACAAAAGATTGTTGAAGATTGAAGAGGGGAAATATGTAATGTAAGTTAAGTGAACTACTGATACAATTGTTTCAGAGAAACGTTTGGGTGATGTGCTGATTATTTGGACAATGAGAGTCAGAGGTACATATTCTTAAGGGTTTACGCCTGTTGTCGGAACAATTTGAGTGATATGCCGCTTGGCAGTATACTTAACCGATTTCACTGAGTTCTGTACCAGTATTGACTTTACTCCGGCATGTAAGTTTGATTAGCAAACCTTACTTCCGTTGACCAAACGCTCCACCTGCTGAGATAAGTGGGGGCGGGGGGTTTAGTCAAAATATTGGAATCGAAATGGGACAGCAAGGATTCATTAGTTTGTATATGTCAGATAAAAAAAGCCATTTGCAAATTTCGAATTTCACTGACGATTATAGACATGACCAAGACTTCATTAAAGTCGTGCGATGTGGGCGCAAATTCTGTAAAACTGTAAAAGCATGATGTTTGGCGATTATATCATGGTATGAATGTGTAAACAAAAATACATGGTTTCCGTTAATGCTCCCAAAATATGCATGTAAAGGAGATAATATTTTCAATTTCACTTGAACTATATATCCAAATTGTGCCGTAACCACCCTCTTTTGTTACAGCCAGACATATAATGTATTTTGTGTTTAAAATATAAAAATAAACTAGCATGTTATTCGTTTGTTTTTTTCATTCAATCTGGTGATATAATCATTCTCATAAACAATATAGGTATAAATATGAATGACATTCCTTTTTTGTCCTGTTAAGTGTCGTTGGAATATTAAGCACGAGATTTTTTCAAGCGAAACATAATATAACTTGAACTGTATATCCAAATTAAAACATATATACATATGTTTTAATTTGGATATACAGTTCAAGTGAAATTGAAAATATCATATTAATGTGAACAAATTGACCGAGAGTGAAAAATATGTCCAGGATCGGCAGAAAAATTAGGATCGGTTGGGTGCAGTTTTCAATATTTCTTCTACATTTCAACTTGATGAGACAAACTCAATACTAAATTATTACGTATTTCATTTATTTATTTACACTAGATGATTTAACCCAAAGGTGGTCGTAATAAAGGCTAGTATTGTAGCAACATGTGTGCAGCTGTGGAACCGTACAAGGAAAATCATGGTGTCATAAGTCCAGACACTATTTTCCTGCTCTATTTTCTTCCAGTATAAAATATGTGAGTTGAAATTGAAGTTTTAAAGCTAGGTGGGATGTTCCAAGACATTTCTTATCCGAAATTTTTGATTTTTGATGATGAGACGGGAAACCTGATATTATTGATTCATTTTTATTGTGACTGATTACTGATGGCATACGATGACATCACCATTGCTCGTATTTAGCAACACACAAACAATGAGTTTCTTTGATGCTAATGATATTTATTTATATATATATAAGTTATACAGAAAAGAAGAAATCATGTTGGCCATTTACCGCATGTATGGTACAGCCAGGTAGTCGTTATAACATTGCATTCGTCCGTCCGTTTTCTGTGTATAACATATGAATACATGTAAATAAAAATCATATATACAATAATATATATATAAGCATCGATACTGTAACAAATACAATTATATTTTAATTAATTAATTAAAATCAATCACCGCGGGAATTTCAATCAAATATTTTAACTTACAATTTGTAAAACATCAAAGCGAAAGTAGGTAAAAAGATATGATACAAACCCATTGACAGATTACATTTAATAATTCCCGCCTCAATAGTCGTCGTGCGAACTCCTACCACTACCATAGTAACTAGACTCCGGGTAACCACCTCCAATACCTCCCAAACCTTTCGTTGTTGAGGAGAGCACGTTGATGATCATAATAAATACAACCACTGAAACATTCAATTGAACACGTTACATACAAACTAAGAAGTGTGATGATGCTATCGGATAAGACATCACTACGTCATTTTTGAAACACAAAATTCTTTTAATCATTTATATTTATTCATTCATTTGTTCGTTCGTTCGTTCGAATAAACGTATTCATAGTATACAGAAAACGGTTATTTCTGAATAATTTACGTTAGAACACGTGTATTCAAAAAAGCGTCAACAGTCGAAATATCATTAGCGTTGACATTGTAGATTGTGTTAATTAACTGATATATACGTTCGCTTGACCATTTGAGGATATTGAAACACAACAGAAACGTGATATCACTTAGTGTAAGTCTGACATTGTGGAAAAGAAACCAGTACTTACCAAAAATGATCATATGGAATAGTCCACCCATTGCGCCGATGCCTGATCCCATAAAACTGGTATCATATCCTCCTTTGTACATCATGCTGGTTCCATATGTTCCAGCCATACTACCTGTGGGTACAGAAGATATGCATTCTAATAACACTATATAAATTTTATAGCTTATTTCTCAAAAATATTAATTTTACTTCTACATCGAACTATCTTTACCATCCTTAAAGCATTGACGATATTAGTTTTACTCTTCTAGAATCATCATATTTTAACAATAGTTTTATGATAATTCCCAGTTTCAGCAAGATGAATAAAAAAATCTTGTAAACGCCGCTTATTTTATTTACCCATATAACTTGGGTGATAAAATGCGCATGAAGCTAAAGTCACACAAAAGGTAAGAGCGACCAACAGAGAAAGTTTCATTTTCACGGCTTTGAGAATACTAGTATTTAAAATTAATCAAATTTTAAATGCAGCTACATTGTTTAGTTTAAAGCCTTATATATCAAACTTAATTCAGGAAGCAGGAAAATCAAATTTAAATTGTCATTTCTACTGAAGACCAAAGTTTGTTTTTCATAGGAGATGTAATTTTCGTCAGACAATGTGTGTCTTATCTAATGAATATATTTTATGTGATTGCTCTAACCACACGAAATATGTGAAGGAACGTCGCCTGAACGGTCGATCTCACTGAAAATGGTCAGTTAGAAATTATTTAACCGCTAAGAGGTAACCATCATAGATGATAAGGAAATAAAGCAAAATAACTGTAAATACATAAATGCATGTATAAACCTATCAATTTATTTTGTTGACTATCAAAACAAAAACATGCATGCTTTCAATCAATAATTAAGTCCAGACACTGAGTAAATTTCAAACACATACATACATACATACATACATACATACATACAAGTTATACAAACCTATTCACTTATACACATATCTAAAATCATAAAATATTGGAAATGTTGCAAACGTCCTCTGCACAGATTCCAGTAACTTGACTCCAGTAGTTACAAATACATGTATTAACTAATTTCTTATCTGATATTAGTACCAGTAGTTACAAATATTAACTTATTTCTCATCTGATACTAGTAGCTCTCTGTATAAATAATGATTGATGATGGTTCATCTTAGAATGGAATAGTTATGTTGTCTTGCCGAAGTACTGTTTTATGTTCATGCGTGGTAACGGGTTATAAAAAAATGTCAGTAAAAGATACTTCGTAAACGTGTTATTCGTTTGCAGAATAAACCATCAAGCACTGTAGTTATAAGATGTGTTTTTCTGTCTCTTTTTTACAATAGTCTTAACCCCATAAACTTGATAAATGGTAGTTTCTGTTAGACTTTTAATCACATGATACTTAAAATATATAGATTTAAAATGTGGATGTTTCTATAAACGCTAAAAATCATCGCTTTCTTGTTTTGCAAATACCACGAATAAACTACTGTGTGCTTAAAATTTACACATTTTACACATTTGATTAAAATTATTATAAAGCTAAAATTGGTTCCAAACTCTGTGATGGATTGTTATTGACTAATGGGTAATTAATTATATTATAACATTTAGCCACCACGACCATTGAAAAGAAATATTTATTTGTTGACAAATGTCGCCAATTCTTATGCATTCACAACTACCGTAAAGCTTCATATAGACAACATTTCGATATTA
Organism: Lutraria rhynchaena; assembly: GCA_008271625.1. Taxonomy (NCBI): domain Eukaryota; kingdom Metazoa; phylum Mollusca; class Bivalvia; order Venerida; family Mactridae; genus Lutraria; species Lutraria rhynchaena. The sequence continues at coordinate 819,664 of VIBL01000142.1, read as the reverse complement.
AGACTGCCTCATTTTAATGACTTATTTTCAGCTGTTTATTTTTAGCAGTTCTCAATATTTCTTCTATATTGCAACTTTATAGTGGGACAGTCTCTATACTAAATTATTATATATTTTACATATTATTTATACTAGGCGATTTTGTCCAAAGGTGGTCGTAATATAGACCTGTATTATAGGAATGTAGCAGTTTGTGCATCTGTGAAACCGTACAAGGAAAATCATGGTGTCATAAGTCCAGACACTCTTTTCCTGCTCTATTTTCTTCCAGTATAAAATATGTGAGTTGAAATTGAAGTTTTAAAGCTAGGTGGGATGTTCCAAGACATTTCTTATCCGAAATTTTGATTTTGATGATGAGACGGGAAACCTGATATTATTTATTCATTTTTATTGTGACTGATTACTGATGGCATACGATGACATCACCATTGCTCGCATTCAGCAACACACAAACAATGAGTTTCTTTGATGCTAATGATATTTATTTATATATATATAAGTTATAAAGAAAGGAAGAAATCATGTTGGCCATTTACCGCATGTTTGGAACAGCCAGGTAGTCGTTATAACATTGCATTCGTCCGTCCGTTTTCTGTGTATAAAATATGAATACATGTAAATAAAACTAATAGATATATAAGCATCGATACTGTAACAAATACAATTATATATAATTAATTAAAATCAATCAAATTCTCAGATTACATTTAATAATTCCTGCCTTAATAGTCGTCGTGCGAACTCCTACCACCACCATAGTTACTACTATCGGAAATAGCCGGGTAACCAACTCCAATACCTCCCAAACCTTTCGTTGTTGAGGAGAGCACGTTGATGATCATAATAAATACAACCACTGAAACATTCAATTGAACACGTTACATACAAACTAAGAAGTGTGATGATCATATTGGATAAGACATCACTACGTCATTTTTGTAACAGATAATTCATTTAATCATTTGTATTCATTCATTCATTTGTTCGTTCGTTCGAATAAACGTACGCATAGTATACAGAAAACGATTAATTCTGAATAATTTATGTTTCAACACGTGTATTCAAAAAAACGCCAACAGTCGAAATATTATAAGCGTTGACATTGTAGATTGTGTTAATTATCTGATCAATACGTACACGTGACCATTTGGTGATAGTGAAACACAACAGAAACGTGATATCACTTAGTGTAAGTCAGTGTAAGTCTGACATTGTGGAAAAGAAACCAGTACTTACCAAAAATGATCATATGGAACAGTCCACCCATTGCGCCGATGCCTGATCCCATAAAACTGGTATCATATCCTCCTTTGTACATCATGCTGGTTCCATATGTTCCAGCCATACTACCTGTGGGTACAGAAGATATGCATTCTAATAACGCTATATAAATTTTATAGCTTATTTCTCAAAAACATTAACTTTACTTCTACATCGAACTATCTGTACCATCCTTAAAACATTAGCGAAATTAATTTTGTTCTTCTAGAATCATCATATTTTTAACAATAGTTTTATGATAATTCCCAGTTTCAGCAAGATAAATGAAAAATCTTGTAAACGCTGCTTATTCTATTTACCCATAAAACCTGGGTGATAAAATGTGCAAGAAGCTAAAGTCACACAAAAGGTAAGAGCGACCAGCAGAGAAAGTTTCATTTTCACGGCCTTGTTGCTTTTGAGAGTATTTAAAATTAATATATGCAGCTACATTGATCCGTTTAAAGCCTTATATATCAAATTTAATTCAGGAAACAGGAAAACCAAATTTAAAATGTCATTTTTACTGTAGACCAAAGTTTGTTTTTCATAGGGAATGTCTTTTTCGTCAGACATTGTGTGTCTTATCAAATGAATATATTTTATGTGATTGCTCTAACCACACGAAATATGTGAAGGAACGTCGCCTGAACGGTCAATCTCACTGAAAATGTTCAGTTACAAATGATTTAACCGCTAAAAGGTAACCAGCATGGATGATAAGGAAATAAAGCAAAATATCTGTAAATACATAAATGCATGTATAAACCCATTAATTTATTTCGTTTCCCATCAAAACGAAACCATACGTGCAGTAGATAAATAACTAAGTATAGACACTGCATTGATTTCAAATATATATATATAACATATATAACAAACACATCTAAAATTATGAAATATTTGATACGTTGCAAACGTGACCTGTACCGATTCCAGTAATTTTACTTAAATACAATCGTACGTGAAATGATGCTCGTCTTTGAACAGCACTCTGGACACGGCCAAGTCTGATCATGTTACATTATGGGGCACATTGTATAATACAAGATTGATCATGTTACGTAATGGGGCACATTGTATAGTACAAGATTGATCATGTTACGTAATGGGGCACGTGTATAGTACAAGATTGATCATGTTACGTAATGAGGCACATTGTATAATACAAGATTGATCATGTTACGTAATGGGGCACATTGTATAATACAAGATTGATCATGTTACGTTATGGGGCACATTGTATAATACAAGATTGATCATGTTACGTAATGGGGCACATTGTATAGTACAAGATAATCACGTTACGTTATGGGGCACATTGCATAGTGCATGACTGATCATGTTACGTTATAGGGTACAATGTATAGTACAAGATTGATCATGTTACGTTATGGGGCACATTGTATAGTACATCATACATCGTAGTTGCCCTTCGTATGGTCCAAGACTGATGATGGTACGTTAGGAGCACGTTGGATGGTCCAAGACTGATGATGGTACGTCAGGAGCACATTGTTTGGTCCAAGACTGACGATGGTATGTTAGGAGCACGTTGTACGGTCCAAGACTGATGATGGTACGTCAGGAGCACATTGTATGGTCCAAGACTGATGATGGTACGTTAGGAGCACGTTGTATGGTCCAAGACTGATGATGGTACGTTAGGAGCACGTTCTATGGTCCAAGACTGATGATGGTACGTTAGGAGCTCGTTGTACGGTCCAAGACTGATGATGGTACGTCAGGAGCACATTGTATGGTCCAAGACTGATGATGGTACGTTAGGAGCTCGTTGTACGGTCCAAGACTGATGATGGTACGTCAGGAGCACATTTTATGGTCCAAGACTGATGATGGTACGTTAGGAGCACTTTGTGTGGTCCAGGACTGATGATGGTACGTCAGGAGCACATTTTATGGTCCAAGACTGATGATGGTACGTCAGGAGCACGTTGTATGGTCCAGGACTGATGATGGTATGTTAGGAGCACTTTGTATTTATGGTCCAGGACTGATGATGGTACGTTAGGAGCAATTTTTTAATTAGTTAGGCAAATAACCTGTCCTCATTTCATCGTAGTGCTGCAATTGCGTATAGGTTATAAATAAAATGCTGAAACAATTAATCCACCTGGCAAGATACACCAAACGGAACACATTATTGTTAATCTTTTGCATCGGTATTGAAAAATAAATGCTAGTAGAAATTTATGTCTTTCATTACAAATCGAGATTTTTCTTTAAAAATACATGTATAATGTCTACTATACTGACAATAACAAATTATGAAAATGGGAACCGTATGCCATTTTAAACTGCGTCCCGAAACTAGGATGATAAGTAATAACAAAATTTTAAGTTTCCATAGAAACGCAAACATGGCGCTAGTTCCTTTCAGTTTTGTCATTACTAAATAATAATTGAATACAAAATTATGTACAAAATATGGAAATTCACACCAAAAATTGTCATGTTATGATAATATCATCATATCGTCTTAAATGTGACTAAACAGTGGAACGCCGAGTTTGTTTAAAGTTACAGAAATAGGAATAAGTCGTTGAATAATGTATCTCGTTTTAGCTATATGATGTGTGTAGCAAGACAAAAGCAATGATTAACTGCTTGAAGAAGACGGTTGCCTAATGACTCTTTTGCGTCTGCGTCTGATGTATGACTTGTCATATCGCGGTGGCGATACCCTTCTATGAAATTTTGACAAAAATGTCGATTTTCCTCCATATGTGGAGAAGTTGCCGGCTCCTTGTGGAAGGGTATGTACTAGTTGGTGTACTGTCCAGGAAAGCTGACTAGGTGAACCGGCCGTCGTATATAACTGGAAAATGTTGGGAAACGGCGTTAAACGCCAGTGACAATAAGACCCATAAAAACAAAGACTTGTTATGAAATGGAGCCGCCGTCTTTTAAAACATTCCAGACTCTTACAAGAATTAACCCAGTCCACTCAATGATTGCCTTCGAAATCATGACTATCGGACTAAACCAATCTAACTTATCACCCAAAACTTGTGGTAACAACCATAAATTTGTTTTAGAGCAATTGACATTATCAATCTCAAATTACGTTACTGATTTGTAACACGCCAATGCTGAATGTTCCACATTAAAGTTACTTGTCCCCTTCATGAATATTAATCGATGATTTTTTAAGCACAATTATACTAAGATTAGTTTGAATTGTATAACCGTTGTTATAAAATCACGCTATTCCTGACCGCATATGGTAGAGCGATTTAACAGGAGTGTGTCTTTCCTTTTCAAATAAATACTGCAATAAGAAAATAAAAACGAAACATGGTTCAGAACGAGAGGGGTTACGACCTTCAGGGCTTATATTTAAGCCGTAAATAACTAGTTTAACACAAAACTAACGTTTACGTAGTTTGCACGTGATAAAATGAATAAATTCGAATTTGGTCAATATTTGTCATTCTTACGCACTTGATGTGTTTAGGAAAGACATTTATGTAGAATAGGCGCACGTTTTCATGTATTTTTATCTGTCTGACACATCTGTGATTTATTTACTTATTTACGGCTAAGTTTTCCTGCGCAACAAAAGGTCGAGCACTAACTATTACATATCAAACAAGTTTAGAATTATAAATACATGCTAAATAGCATACAGAAAGATAACAAATTATTGTGTATAATGGTATTTCATTTTTGTCTGATCAGATTTCAAAGACTGAATGAGTACTACAGGAAAACAGTTGTAATTTTATACACAATACCCCAAACACTGGTGAATGTCTTATATGAGAATGTTGTTATATGAGTAGATAAGTATTCCTGGCTTTTAAAAAGATGCAGCGATGTTTTTGACGTTCTTAAGCATTCTGCCCTCCGACGACATAGACTAGTCAATTGAATCAGAGAATGACAGCCGCAAACTTAACGAAATCATCGATCAGGGATACATATGTAATGCTAAAATATGAACACTTTGTACACAAAACATCAACGAACACTCACAAGATTTTATTATGAAAATGTTTGTAAGAGGAGTTCCGTATTCATTTCATACATACATGACGTACACAATACATACATGACGTACACAATACATACATAACGTACACAACACGTACATAACGTACACAACACATACATGACGTACACAACACATACATGACGTACACAATACATACATGACGTACACAACACGTACATGACGTACATAACACGTACATAACGTACACAACACATACATGACGTACACAATACATACATGACGTACACAACACGTACATAAGTACACAACACATACATGACGTACACAACACCTGCATGTCGTACACAACACCTACATGACGAACATAACGTACACAACACGTACATAATGTCATTTTACATGGTGTTTTTGAGTCGTTGATAGTAGTTTTATCACGAATTTGCTTTGTTTGCTGTGAATATTTTGATTTCATAAGAAAACAGTTCACTTACAAAAACTTACTTTACTGAAGAAGTACATCATTTTTATAATGTGCCAAGTTTTTCATGAGAAAACCTTATTAATGTACTTAAAAACAGTGGATACAATAAATCAATGGTCCGTTTCATAGACATATATTAGCTCAGGTAGTAGTTTTTAAACTCTAAAATTGTGCAACCCCTTGTTTGTAAATAAAAGGTGTTTCGTTATATTGATTGTTTTGGGATCTAATGTCAACTGTTAAAGGTATAAGTCCATATTTTGTTAGGATATGTATTTAGATGTTTCAGTGATTTATGAGACTGAAAATTAAAATTATAATTGTACAGTACCCAGATTTAACCAGTTGAACTATTCATAACAAACTTTACATTATTCAGACCAATCAGAGTGACTGAAGGCAGCTTCCGGCTGTTAAATGACAATAATGACTTGTTTTGTTATAATTGTAAGTTTTCAACATATATACATCAAACAAAAATATCATGAATCAGTTTTTTGCAATTTCTATAGCAAAATAGGAACTGATTCACACTAAAAAATGCAGTGGCTTGCTACACACAAACTTCCAATACACATGAATGGATTGTACGGTTCATTTTCAACAAAGCAAGATTGTGGATTGAAATACATAATGTTGAAAATACACAACATACAATGTATATACTATGTACATCTAACAAGCATGTGTCTAGTCACCACGTTTATCAGTAAACAAGTTGTCAACATGTCAAATATAGTGATGAACACGTAACATGAAAATGATGAGTGTACAGTTTTGAGGTTACAAGGATATCAGACATAAATACATACATTTATCACCATAAAAATAAACACTGTAAGGCCAGCAAGCAGCCAAAGGCAAGTAGAATATAACACAACAAATACTTGAACTAGTGCATAAGTTTATTTCACATAATTATCAATTTATCAGTTAATATCAAATTTAATGCATTTTTGGCAACACAAAAGATAAATTATTATATTATATTATCAATATACTTAAATAAGCAAGTTTTTAAGCAATATCATCATTCCATTATCATGATTCAGCAGCATATGAATAGACATTTCAAGGGATGAAAGTGAAACAAGTCAAAGAATGTATGTAAATAAAGCCTGTTATCAAGTCATCAAGACTTCTCTAGCTTTCACCTCTTGATTTGTACATCGACAAGTTAACAATCTTTGGCTTTACAATACAACACAATATGTAGTTATTTTTCTTAATTGAATTAATTAAAATTTAAACCATTTTTTTAATTTTCACTAATCTTACTCTGTTCCAGCAAATTTATCAAAATAAAAATAAACTTAATATAACATATGAATTCATAGAACTGATTGAAAAACTCATGGCTGGTGTATTAACAATGATCCATTTCAAATTACATACTGTCTTATCAACAATATACCCACATAACAACAAAAAGTAGATTGAAAATGAAATGAAACAACAAGATTTGGGAATCAAACAAACAGTCTTTTGCCCATCACAATCTCATTATACTGACCAGTTATTACAAAATTACATAAATATAATGAAACAGATATTTATCAACATTCGTTGATTTATGAGTTGTTTGACAAATCAAATACAAAATCGTTTCACGGTACAGTATAATTATGACATTAAAAAAGTCAAAAAGTAAGTTCCAATATTTGAACTGCAGATTATAAATAATATTTACAAATCAACAATTTTATAATGAGCATAATTTACTGCAACAGATGGCATAACGTGAACATCATACCAGCAACAGCATCAAATAATTTCAATACATAAAGTGGTAATACTAATATGAACACATTGAATATATATATTCAATACCATCATTAAAATTAAGACTATTTGTGCATCAAACACACTGAAACATATTTCAAGGGAATGGTTCCCTTATTTATTTTAAACTAAATGAGTTATACTGAGTAAGATCATTTTCAAAGCTCCATCACCAAAACTAAGTTTAATTGTCCAACTAATATAAAAAACATTAATCTGTCCAACTGAAGAAATAAAACATCAATGATTAAATTGATCAATTAACTATTTATAATTGAAATGACAAAACTATACAAAAATAACAAGTACATGCATTCAATTTGTACACATTCAAAAAACAGATGTTGATAAAAATTTGATAAGCACAAATTCAGCAATTCAGTTAGCTTCTAATAAGTCTAGTAACTAGAGATTTGACAAGTTTTGGCACATTATTCAATAAAGTCAAGTGATTGACAGGTAAAGGACATTATGTAAGTGGGGAAAGTGGCAAAAGTTCTACAAAACAAACCAATCAAGTTTCAATCAGACAGATCACTATTTTTCATTGAGAAGAGACGTTATATATACTGACACAGAGTATGATTCAAATCAGGTCCACAACTGGCGACACCATTCAATCGCAGAATTAAAAGATATCTGTAGTTTATTAGCAGACCAACTTAAAGTCTGTTGTACGTTTTCTGAAGAAAAATCACCACTGAAAAGTAAAGAGAATATCGTTCGATAGAGATAACATACAGATAACATTTTACAACCATTTTCAATTTCTGTTAGTGATCAATTAAAAGTCAGACAAACATACATCAGAATTAGATCTAGAAATCTAAGAATGGACAGTTTTTTATCATTTTCCTTTCAAGCATTCTTAACAAATTATTGAGTATAAAAATTTCTGGGAGAGTGTCACTAAATGGTTAAAAGACGTAAATGTGAAGTAACATTATAATTATAATGACAAGGATACCCACAAACTTTACATATAATCATTCATTTTAAACAAATGGCAGTAGCACATTTCTTTCACTGTGGGTTAACATTGCACCAACAGGGTCATTTGGTGACTTTCAATCTATAACGGAGGAGGGAGACCTTGGGTGTGCACCTAGTAGAACGATCTATCTTCCTTACACTAGCTGAACAGCTTCCTCAGATGTGAAAGTTTTGTCCCACATAGAATCTGAACTCACAGTGGTGAAGGCCTAGTGATCACTCGCCAGAGACATAACCTCATGACCAAGGAGGCCCATAACAGTAGCAAAAGGGCTATTCTATAATAGGAGGAAAAAAATTAAGGTTACTCACTTTAAAATATTAGTGTCCACCCAATGGTAGACCTGTTTATAACACATGGCTATGTGTCCCTGAATCCAGTATGAATACTCCAAAATAAAGTCCCAACATAATGCAAGATACTTCCCAACTTCATTCCAAATCTCTGGTGCTAGAGCATACACCTGCAAGAAAAACTTCACTTTAATCAAACATTATTTACACATGCAAACTAAAACATCAACAATTTTGTAAGCATAATAATCACTAGACCTATCACTGAATTGTAACTAAATACCCTTGCAAAATGGGACAGACCACGCGACCGACTGACCAACCAACCAACTGACCAACCAACAACCATTGTGATTCCAATATACCTCTGAAAACTTCATTTGCAGGTATAATAAATCTCTATGTACTATCAATTTAAAGTTAAACAGTTGTAGTTTATTATTAAATCATTAGACCTGTTCACAATTTTTTTATTACATAAGGCTCCCACAAATAATGGCAACAATTACAAGCTAAAGTTGATTTAGTACATATGTGTGATTGTTTGTGAACATACTAGTTTAACTCCAACCAAAATGTGTATGTCACAATGTGCTGACAAATAAAAAACATAGTTGCAAGTAAAGTAAAACCTCGCTGAGGGACTACTTTAATAAAAACCACCTCATCATAATGACCACTAACATTCAGACTGGTTTTCTACCATTCTACTACATTTAAATTTGATTGTAAGACCATCTTAATATCAAAAATAATTTTCTTTTGATGTAATTGTGGTCTTTAATGTTCAGGTTTTACTGCACACTACCATCTGTTGTAAATTATGTTGATTTCATACCCTATCCACAACTAAAGCTCTATGTTCACTTGTGTTCTCCCAGAACTGAGAAACAGTTCCAGCCACCTTGATGACAATAGGGGCCACAGCATTGTACACTATGTTATAATATACTGGTATATTCACATAAAGCCAACTGAAATAAAAAAAGATATAAACTTGTTTATAAATGTTCACATCCACATCTTAACACAAGTCAAGATATTAACACTAGGTATAAAAGAATAAAACTGGAGATTGGCCTCCCACTCAAATCTCACATTTTGTCTTATAATCTATGTAAGTTAATTCCAATAATATCTATCATACTGTCTGCAAAATTGATCAGATTCATGCATTCAAACATTAACAGCGATATCTTCTGTACCAAAATAATTGTAGAATGAAACTGAAATATGAAATTGCTCTAGGTTTATAACCTTGGGGCCTGGTTAAGGTTTTTCCTAAAATACTGTGGAAATATTTCTTACTCTTGTTACTTATATTTTATAACAAAAGTAGGCAAACAGTCCAAAATGCTTCAAGAGCTTAATCGTAAAAATATAAATAACAGTTTTCAAATATATAAATATTTTCTTAAAAATAGGGTCTGTTGCACAGTGGTATTTAAGCTTTACACTTTGGAGTATGATTTATTCATATCTACTATCATATACATATAGAAGCAAAGCAGACTTAATAAATTCAACACAAACATTGCACAATCAAGCTAATTTAATCAAAATAAATGACATAACACATAAACTTTAATTTTACAGGAAAAGCTAATATCATGTAAGTGAGTCACATTAAAAAATTGCTATTTTAGCAAAGGTATGTCTAGGAAACAGGCCCCTGATATCTCAATTCAAGTAGTAAAGGACAGAACTTACTTCATAGCAATACTAAAGTAGTGTGACAAATTGATCCAAACTTTCTCTAACACTCCCAGTACACCGTATGCTTCCAAGAATCGTACTGTTCTTGATGCTGAAATATTTAAAGCAGCAATTAAAATCAATAACACATAAATACATAAAAATAAAAGATTCATGTGGACCCAAACAAATAATTAAGTAAAGCAAGTTCTATAATTAATTGATTTAAACCAAGTCTATTCATTACTGCTTTTTTGTATTTCAAGTATTGCCCTGAGGAATGCATAACTGATAAAAAAGAAACTCATTGGAAACAGACATATTGTTATAAACTATACTTCTACATATCTGGAAACAAAAGCAAGCTGTTTGCAACTAAACTCATCAATTATATCCATCATACACATTTAAATTACACTTTAACAAATACGTCAACTAAAAGGTTTCTATCTCTTGAAAGAAATTCACACAATAAGAATTCTAGACCTATTATAAAGCATTAAACACAACATCTGTAATACATGGCTCATAGTCAATCATGTAATACATACATTTCAGCTTCTTGCTTGAGTACACATCATATGCAACAATAGCTACCACCGTGGAAACAAGGAAAAACATCAAAAGTCTCCATGGAAACCGTGGCTTGCTCATTTTCTTCAATAAATCCTACAAACACAATACTTAATGTTATCAATACTAATAGAATGAAAGAATGACCTTTCTTTTCAATGGACAAAGAGTTGAGAGTCTTATTACAAATTCATATCTATATGATCCAGCACAAACGCAAAAACACAAATTTCAAAAACTCTAAGACTGAACTGGTAGATTATGCCTTAAACTCAATGTATAATCTACAAGATGTTTGCTGTCATTAATATTTGATAAAGAAAACATACATCAAATTGAAGCAAAATATTACCATACCTCACACACTGTTGTCATATCGTCCCACTCAGCTGCTGCCTTGCCTCGTGAACATTCTTCATTTGTTCGCATAAAAGTCATCAGAGTTTGCTGTAACAGCTTTTTATTCAAAGATCCATGCAGAGAATCCCATTTGTCAGATATATGCGTTAGAAGCACTCTACAAAATAGTAACAGCAAAAATATCAAGATTTCATTCAAAATACAACAAATATGATGTTTAACAATTTATTTACCCTTCCTTCCATATTAGCAAAAACTGTCACACAATATTTCCAGCAATTTTTCATGAAGCCAGATAAATATGACAGTAAATAGCTAATCAAAGCTTTCGTATATCTGTTTTGAATATGCAAAAAAAATAAACAATAAATAAAGTTTGTACTGTATTGTCTCATAAGTCAGTAAACTGCAACACAGAAATATTGAATACATTACCTGGATTGTTTCAAGTGTTTAGTGTACATCTGACACCAGTGCGAGTAACTTTGAGGATCTTTACACAAGCATTCTATCAAATTAGGCATAATCTGAAAAACAATTTCAATGAAGCATAAAAACTTATTACATCACATTGCAAAAAGGAAGTCCATGATATCAACAGATGGCAAAATGTGAAGAAGGAAAGGATTTTTTCTTATATCTGCTTTTTAAATATATTCATTTTTTATACATTGTTAAAAAGTTTTAACAACTTACATAAATTAAATCTCAGTGACTTATTCCTGTGTTCCTAGCTAGTTCTCGTAATTTCCCAAGGCAAGAAAACAACCTTTAGATCAGCAAGCCTGATACCCTACCCCAAACTTACTACACCTTCCCATGTAAACCCAGATATTCATGTCCACATTAAAACACAGTAAGCAACCACTTAACACTAAGACCACTTCATTCCAACTTATTTTCTGTGTTTCCAACTTGATAACAATTAATGCCAGGGCTGATTTTTGGGGTTAAAATTGTGGTCATTGAGATTTATTGTCACATGAATAAAGTTCTAAGGAAGAATAAACAAACACCTTCTAAACTTTTAACTATCATAATGGGACACGTACAAGACATATGTTAACTTTATAGCATCGATGATGTAGAAAAGAAACACAATAAGTAACAGTATTTGATATATACCTCCTTTCTCAATTCTTTCGGGCAATCTGGCATTGCTCTTTTCAAGAATGAAGGGAAAAAGTTACGTAGTGAATCATTCAGATTTGTTCCAAAAGCAATTTTCTGCAAAGAAATGAAATTGTCACTTTCTTATATCTATCATGTATTCTCACATAAGGTTATGAACTAAATTTGGTTCTTGTAAATGCATCTATAGTATACTTACAAAATGTCAATTTGAAAAATGAAAAGCTCCATTGATAGTTTTTTTGCCACAATAAGCCAACAATAAAGACATAAAAACAAACTTGCAGCTATTTATCACTAACAAAAGTATTGCTAGACTATCAGGGTATGAAATTTAATCCACTCCAATAGTGCAAAACCTTAAGTAAATTTTCTATGAAAGTTTGAACAACCAAAATCTTTTATGAAACCATGGCGATAAATCATCCACAATGAATTGGAACCATTGATACACATGCAGCATCCTAAACTGAGATTTAAAAGAGTCAAACCTTAAGCTGAGGGTACACAGCCAGCAGTCTTTTCTTGACTTCTCCTGGTAGTGAATGCCCATACAATATATCCACCAGGTGGAAATACTCCACCAAATTTATCTCACCTGCCGCATCATTCACACTTTTACTGTGCAAACTAGAATAAAAATGTGTGACTGCTAATTGCTATCACGCCATTCTGTATGTGCTTATGACATCAGAGAAATAATCTCAAGACAAAAAAATTCGCATTACCATGATGTCATGTTCAAATATGTCAACATATTCATTTAACTGACTGCTTTACACTGTTAATTTAAAGAATAAACATAATAAGACAGCTTTTGAAATAAAACACATAGTTGCTTAACCTTTTACGATAGCAAAGTCAGTAAGGTCTAAGCTTCCTGGTGTAATTATTATACATCATAAATTAAAAACCTACACCCTTATTGATAGTAGTTACATTGTATACAGGACTAGCAGATTGACAAACCAAAAATCACTACCAGACTGGTAAAAAAATATTGGTGGCCCACAATATAATTGTATTGCCTTAAATCTTCACCAAATATTGAGGGTATTTTACTGGACATGAGGGCAAGTAATTTCCAGTATATTACCAGACCTCATCAAAATTTCTACTGAAACACTTGAATCTGACAGACTTTCACATTTTCAGTGATAAAATATACAAATAAGAAATTTATAAGACAGAATGTTGCTATCTTACTTGAGAATAGACTCCAAATACTGTACACAATAATTGCCCAAAGATTTCAGTCCAAGACAAGGATACATGACCTCAAGCCATACTGAAAAATAATTATAAATAATAAAATATGACCAGCTGATACACTTTAGACATAATGTATCTATTATTATGCAACATATGGCAGGGAACAAAATGTCGTGCACATTTATACAACAATATGCAATTCATAAAATTAAATTACAAACAATTTCAAGGGACTGGGTGTTATAAAGAGAGAGCTCAAGAGAAGCTTCATCAAGCAACTGATGACAGAAAACTGATATTAAGATGAAGATTAAATATCCCATCAAGCACTAAATACTAAGGTAAGGAAGAAGAGCACAATCAACATGGCTCAATGATTAAATAAGTGAATAAAAAATACCTCTAATTCCAGCCCTTAAGTTAGGATACCCAACTTGACCGAGAGCCCACAGTACAAGAATACATTTCTCAGGACGATTCTGTACACTCCTCACTATTTCACGATACTAAAATAAAAATTACATGGTAACAAACCTTTTTGATTATGATGGCAACACAGAAATAATTGACTCATTGGTAAAAAAGGCAAAACTAGTTAAGCTTTTTGAGAAATATACATCCTTCATGTTCACAAATATGAAAAACATTATCATACCGAAAAATTATTTTTCAAAGATAAACTACATTAACTCTAAAGCACTAGACTTGGGTCTCAAAAATAATTAAGCTAAAAACGTTTTGTTACCAAGCATTATCAAATATGAGAGCAATTTAGTTAAAACCTCCCATACATTCTGAGTAGATGTTTTGCTGAAAATATTATTACCACTATTACATACCTGTGGCAGTTTAGACATTACAATGTCAGGACTTCCTCGAATCATAAGTTGTAAGAATATTTTGAATCCATATGTTGAGTTACCATTCTGGTATTCCTCTAACATTGTCATAATACAAAAAAACAGAACATGTTCCAGTGTAGAAGGACTGCAGTCCGCTAACAATGATGTAATCACCTTGGTACAACCTTTCTTCATACAGGATGCTGGGTAATCTGTTCAACAGAAATGTAATAAATAAATGTAATAGGTTAAATAGAGAGAAAATAGTTAACCAGAAAAAATTAAAATAGAAAATGTAAGTTTGGTGCTGCAGAATCAACAAAAACCAGTCCAGTCATGCCTGGTGAAAAAAAGGAAATTCTGGAACAAGCCAGAAAACTTTCACCTATGCTATTTTCATACATTAATGATATCAATATTACAGGCTTCCCAATACAGCTGAACAGATAGCATGACATTCATTCAGATGAAAAATTATGCATCAAACTGGAAACAAAATTTTCTCACTGAAGCTGTATCTGCAAAATATTTGTTTGATATGTCACACAATCAGGCAAATTTTGGTAAGCTAAAAGTTTAGATTCAAAATATCTAAGGTGTTATGTAATAAAATAAATCAAAACTTCAAAAAACCCTTAAGAATTACCACTCTAAAAAAATAGATCTTAAAAGTCTATTCATCAGCACATTTTTTTTTTAAATAAATGTTGCCTTTGGAAATAAATCACTTTCTGTATTTTCTGTTTTTTTTTACATTTTTTTATTCTTTATTATTAAATAAAATTGAGATTAATAAATGTGTGAAAACAAGTAGACTTCCAAGAATATCTCTCATGAAGGAAGATTGTTCTGTTTCCATGGTTACTGTGGGAGGTTTGTATCAGTGCACAGATTAAAATCATCAGTGCACCTTCTTATCCTCCGAGATATAACTAAACAGATAATCCTATTATTATAAATAATTCAAAGTTAGGCCAAAACAAAAATGATTTTATGTTTAACTATAACATGCTAAAACACATTGTGGTAGGTAAGAATGTTGAATTTTTTTTTGTTCAAACTTTTGGTACACATTTTTTCAAGTGCAATTAATAGAACTGAAAACCTATTCTTAATACATCAACAGCAACTATTACATAATTATTACTGATATTCAACTTCTGACATAGAAAGACACAATATTAATAATCTAAGAATTCCAAAATGTTCAATTTCGGAACATGCAGACCAACCATAAAAATAGGACCCATGTATGTATGTGAGTTTTGCATTTCAATAATAGAGGATAACCACCTGTAAGTTCTTTCTTCAAATATTTGTCAGTATCAGGGCAGTGCTCAAGTTTCATGTTAAGATAAGTAACGAGATCTTTCAGCCATAATTCTGGTTTTTCAGGAAAATGACCCTTAGACTGCAGCAATACAGACTTCAAGTCAGCTTCAGTAACCTGCAAAAAATAACAAGTTTCTGATTTCCATATAGTCCCATTGATCAAATCAAATTCAACATGATGTATAAATGATGATACCTGAAAAATATAGCAGTTTCTAAAGCTATTTTAAGCATTGATACAAATTATTTCTACCACAGGTATGGAAATATTTAATGAAAATGTGGCCTAATGCTTCAGAGAGAAAACTCTGAATACTATTTATAAAAGTTCCATGGAATAAAATAAAATTTTAATACATAACAACCAAAGACCTGTTGATCTACATCATCACTTACATCTTTGATTCCATCATCAAATGGCTTTTTCTTGGGCTCTGGTTTCTTATTCTTTTGGGCAGAGCCTTTTTTTTTCATAGCACCATCAGAGATTCCCTTCCCATTCGGCTCTTTACCAGCCTCAATTTTATCTGCAAACTTCTCCAGCTGTTTCTTTTCCATCCTACGCTGCTCTTGCATAACAAAGGCATCATAAATAGTAGAATCTTCTTTCACTGGATCTGAAATCAGAACAGTCCACAAAGTTAATAAAATGATTCTTAGTCAGACTGATTTATAAGTGACTTTCATACCAAAATCTTGAAAGGGATATTAAATAACTGCAATTCAGAGGAATTTGAAGCAATAATACAGACTCTACTCAAAATGTACAAAGAATTATAAAAATATTAGATTGAAACTAAGAGGCACGTATAGCATACACAGTCACCTTTTCAAAAATCAAATTTAAATAATTTGATATTTTCTAAAAATTTTGATATTGCAAGCATATTTAAAACACATAATTTGTGGATTCATTTGGTTCCTCAGGACAGTCTCATGTTTGTATTTTATGCTTACCATCAATGCTCCAGAGTGAGCCTTGCACTTTCTGGGAAGATATCAAATTAAATTGAATTATGGTGGGTTATCAGCAAAAATTTATAAATATATTTGTTGTTTCGCATAGTAATTTAAATTATTCAAAGAGGGGCATTCAAAGATATAATACAAAACATTGACTTTCATATGATGATAGAACTAAAAGAAAAAATCAACTTTTCGATGTTGCATTCAATTTTTTAGTCTTGACTAGAGATGCTCAACTGTTGCACAATATGAAGAAACAATAAAAAATGTATGAAGTATTACCAAGCGGTTCGATCCGGGGCATATTTTCGATAAATTGCTTTTTCTGGTTCTTCGAAAGAGGCTGCCCAGACCCCTTCGCCTTTTTGCTTTTACCAACAACCGACCAATTACTACCGGCACTTGCCATGTTGACAGAAATTTTGAAGCCTTTTCAGGAAATGACGTTTTTACGCTGACGTTGCATCTATATCCATTGAACGCTTGGGTCAAATGCCACAACTCGAAGGCTAAATTCAATAAATTTTCATTCCGAGTAGTCGTTCGTTGGTCTTTTATGGTTTCGGACCCTTTTATCATTTGTTTAATTCATAACGCTCATTACGCATAAAATCGTTATCGAGTGTATTTGGTACATTATTCCATTAGAGATAATGTTCATCTAAGGGAATTATTTCTTTATAATCAATTATGAAGTTAAAATAATGTATTAATATTTTGTTGTAGCTGAAGTATTGTTCAAATTGCAATGAAATAATCATATAAGCTTCATATCATTATTCCAACAACAGATTGTTGGTAGAAATCATCCTATATTAAATCCAATGTTATTTATCTTCCACAATCAATCATTCATCCTCCATGTCTTGTACACCTACATTATGTAGGGAAGTATACAGTTCCTTGCAAGGTAAAGAGGAGTGTGTATACACAGATAGTAATTAAGGGCTGTTATGTTACACTGCAGCATTTGTAATAAAAATCATCAAATGTTTGCTTGGCATCAGCTTGGTATTGTTTGTCAAGTTGTTTATATTGATGTCCGAGTATATGAAAACTTGGATCTACACAAAAATGAAGAAATCAAGTGTCTATCTGATAGGTTGATAATAAAACCTCAAAATACCACTACACAAATGTTGTACAGTGGTACAGCATTTAATTCAAGCATACCACAGTTTACCAGTAATTTAGTGCATCATGACATCCATAAACAGTAGGGCAACTTTCTGACACACACAAATGAAACACTGCTGGTAAAACCCATTTAACAAGATACCAGTACATATAAACGATCAATGAAACAATTGTACATGAAACATTACAAAGACAAAGTAACAGGCATGTTTCAAATAAAACCAACAAAATCTATGTAACTATTAACTTTTTATTCAAAATAGTTATTATCAAATGAGTATTCAAATGGCAGTAAAACTAAATGAACACAGGAATACACATGTTCACTAATTTGAAAATCTGTGCTAAGATTTAAAGAATAACAGTTAATCATATTACCAAGCCATCAGTAAATTGTGACAAAGGAAATGTCGATATATGCTGTCTACACATTCATGAAAATTATCTATAAGCACTTTTTTTCATACTAATTTTCCATCGTATCCAGAAGACAAGCTTAACCAACATAATGATGATATCTAATAACCAATATACAATGTACATAATTCAATTTTATCAGCCCATCACAATCGGTTCTATTTTAGCATAATTTAAAATGCATTTTTTTTAAATTCTAGATGGATGGTTCATGCAAAAATTAGGAAAATACATGAAATTCCCCAAAAAACAACAGAAGTAATATCATAAATAAACCAACTAAGATTTCTTTAAGCATAAAAGGCAGGTCATGGAGGTATCTTGATTCTCATTGAATACACGCATGCAACATTCAGACCAATATTCATTGATTTTAGGCCAAAAAGTTGACTTTAAGAAAAATCTTGAAAAAATCTAAGCATACTAGGTGTTAAGAAAATGTAAAAAAAATAGGAATGCTGGAAAGCCAATGATAATTTAACATCTGTCATGTCCAGTTACCGTAACAGTCATTAATATTTGTTATTACACAACACAGAGAGTAAGGCTAAACAAATGTAAGGAATATATACAACAGGAGTCTCAATTGATTCAAACACTTCTTTATCCAACTTCCTTGCTGTAAAATTCTTGATGTAAAATTCCCAGCTGTCGTTTCAGTGTAGAAAACAAACAAAACTCATGGTTGATTATTTTGTTACGACAAATGGCTAGATCCAGTAATACATACTTGTAGAACCACTATGTGTTCACTTTATCATCAAATATTGCACTAACTCAACAATTTTTATAATGTGTATGACAGAGATTCATCTCACAACATACTGCCGTCAGTCAGAACTTTTAGAAGACACAAAAACTGAATATTTTGTGAATTTCTTTGGTTTATCTATACAACTCTACCCAAATACAAAGCTTTTGGATATTTCTTTAAAAGTTGTGGCCACTGCACAATCAAACTGTCAGCTAGAGGATATAATATCTTCCCTGAGAGAGATAATGACTCCACACGACAAATACTCTCCACGTATATAATCTTTGTATTAAACATTATCTACAAGAAGATAAATACAAGTTTACTTTAACGTATTACAGGAAAACTTTTCATAAAACAAGAGGTTGTTATAATGAGGTGGTCTTAATATTAAGGCAGTTGCTAAAAGAGGGTTTACTGTATCTATAAAAAAAGGGTCTGTGTCTAAGAACAATAGTGAATTGCCAAGATCTAAAATTAAAATAAGAAAGTTTTAAAAGGAGTAAACTTTCATACAAGAAAGTGCACAAAACTAGGTTTATGCCTACCTTTAAAAGCATTCCTGCCAAACATACTGGTATACAGGTTCCTGGTCCATTACATAATATCTGAAATTGATTAAAATTAGTTTACAAAATAGAATCATACATTCATTTGTACCTGAAAATACCCTCTAACAACTTTATAACCTCAATGTCAGCAAAAATCATTTGAACAATAACATTCTGACTGATATACAATGTATTGATTTAAAAAAGAGTAGATCATTATAAAGCAACAGTCTTACAAACTCATCTATGAGGCACATGATATTTTATCCTCAGGGGTTTAATGTCGCACCAACAGCCAGGGTCATTTGGTAACTATTCCAGCTTCAACTGAGCAGGAAGATCAAGGCATACACCTGGATAAAGTAGAATCATTGGCTTTCCATTAGCTAGTTGTACTGCTTCCTCACATGTTAAGTTTGTCTGGCTCCAGTGGGATTTGAACGCACACCAGTGAGGGGTTAGTGTTTATTAGTCAGAGACAATAATTATTCAACCACAAGGATATGATATTAAAAAGGAAGTTGTGAAATTTTACAACTTAAATTCATAAACATGAACACTACAGTTCAAACTCTCCAACGTCTTGAGCGACAACCTCCCTTTAACAACAGTATGATTTCCCACTGTATGATTTAACTATTAATTTAACCTCTCTAGAACAATAACCTCTCAACAACAACAAGATTTTGCTTTCCCAAAGGGTGTTGCTTTGGAGAGACTGCACTGTACCAAATCTTGTATTATCAAGATAGGGTTGTTAAATATTTTAAGATATTTAAGATAATTTTCAGATAAACTTACTATTTCTGGTCGTATTCTTAACACTAGAGGAACTGAGTAAAAAATAGCATATAAAGTTGACAATACTGAGGTTATTGCAGACTGTCTGACCTCACGACTTCGTGGTATTTTATGGATAGAAAACTGCAAAATAAATGCAAATCACGATTATGAATGAGATATAAGCAATCATTAGTAATGGCAGTTTTTCTTAATCAGAATTTCATATAAAATGGAAAGGATCAAGTTTAAAGCTTGAATAATGACTAAAAAAGTATTTTCAAGTCAATAGCACTTCCTTAGACTGTTAAAATATATAATTTGGTCATTGACAGAGTTACCTATGTTTTTAATAACCATACTTAAGAAACATTATAATATTATAGTCAGAAATGTTCCTTGAGATAAATATTAAAAACACTCAAGTAAAGCCTGAACCAACATAATGACTGGCGATAAAAATTATGTCTCCATGCAATTAATCCAGTCTGTTTTACTATCCTTAATTGCATCAACAAACATGAGCTAAATTTTTACCTTTGCATCGTGACATTGATATTAAAATATAATTCACAGTGAAATTCACCTAAGTATTAAAATAATTGTATAATATGCTAAAAACAGATTATGTCTGATAGAAGCAAGATATCACTACACCCAGTTATTTTCATGCACCAGGTTCTGTAAAATGAATCCAAAGTCTGTTTTTAATGATAATAATCTGACACATATATATAACATACCTTATAACATTTGTCAGTTTCTACTTGATGTATCTTTGCCTCACTTATTTTGTCTGTGTTTGCCAATACGTAGTGTCTAGGCTGATAATTACCACCTAAATGTTCGATAAGACTCAGTAGTTCTTTAGTGTGACCACCTGTAACAAAAATGTACATCTATTTCATGAAGAACTGTAGCTCCCTCAAAGTCAGAGTACAATTAAATGGATATTTTATATGTACTTAAATTTTCATTCAAGTATGAAAGAACAAAAGTTATCACAAAGACTGAAAATGCCACATTAATTATATGTACTGTATCAACTTCCACAGCCAAAGCAGTCCAGTCTAAAAACTGTGCTGTGTCTGATGATAAGACAAATTTTGGACAGGTAACATGAGGGATTTCCCTGGTGCAGGTTTCTTGTGTACCTAATGTGATATTCAGCCTAGGGACTCGCATTGAGAGTGACCACCGCATCCATGGGACCCCTTCCGACTCGGAATTTGCCTCTAGCATTTTCTATGTGGGACCCCAGAAATCCTAAGGGACCCCTAAAATGTTGGCGATGGGAGTCCCGGGGACCCTCAGGTGAAAAATCTTAGGGAAAACCCAGGTCACATTAACACTGAGGATGGAACTAAAAATGTCCAAGTGTAAAACAAGCCATTTACCAAGAAGAATTAGAACCTATATTGATATGGTTTGGGAAACTTCAAGTAAGACTTATTCATTGTGTTATGAATGCCATAAGACAAAGGACACTCAACTATGTGCACAAATATGAGAATTTGATAAAATAAAATAAGACACCTCATCTTAAAAAAAACTGCCATTGTATAACAGTAAATTGCGATACATTCCAGGAACAACAGTAATCCATGACATTTGGAGTGGAAACAATATTTATCTAGCCTGATCTATGGCAGATGATGAGTCTTTATTATTTAGTGAGTCTGGTTGTTGTTTAAATTAAGTTTTTACAACATTATCTTTGCTTTTTCGTGGTATATAATATAGTTGTTTAAGCATCCAGGCGACACACAATCATAGCAATGAGCATAAGAAACTGGAAAGGCAGAGCTGAGCTAAATCCTTAATTGTTAAATGATATAGCATAACCAGTTAACCTACACATACCAGATCCAAGAACTGCCATTAACGATGCTTTATTGGTTCTTTTTGCGAGTTTTTCATCAGTGGATTTATCCAATAGTAAATACAAAATGCTTATAATCCCTACAACAGCAATGCCAGCCGCTATAAATACTGCAAACAGCACCAAAGACATGGTAATTCTGTCAGCAAGCGTGTCAAATATAGAAATAATGTCGGAAACAGTCCGTTTGAATTGGGAGTTAGTCAGATCCAAATTAGCGAGAGTTGTCTTTCTTGTTCGTGATAATAACACAATCGTGAGGATAGTCATAACCGAGCTTTCATTCAGAAACGAAAATGGCGGGGGCCATGGACTTTGTTACACTTTTAAGTTCTCCCGACTATTCCTGCCTCTCTGAAGAAGCAACAAATAAATTGACATCGTGTTTCCAAA
Source organism: Lutraria rhynchaena (assembly GCA_008271625.1). NCBI lineage: Eukaryota > Metazoa > Mollusca > Bivalvia > Venerida > Mactridae > Lutraria > Lutraria rhynchaena. The sequence continues at coordinate 796,847 of VIBL01000142.1, read as the reverse complement.
ATATTGAGAGGAAAGTTCTCGAACACCAAGCTAATTTGGAGAAACTACGCGTAACTTCAGGTAAAATAACGAAATACACATGCCGGCATAAGCAACTTTCACTTAGAAATTTAAACATACTGGTATTGTTTTACTTTGTTCTCTACTTACCTTTCGGCTTATGTAAAATGTACAACCAAATTTAATTACTTACTTTGTTGAATACTGAATTGGAATCTTAATTAAACCATTATTCCTGGTGCAGGATACTGTGTTTGGCCAAATTAGGGCACCCCAGCTTAGTTGTGGTGTGGTCCAAGTTAGTTACCGTTTTCATATACTTTACTTTCTCATCTAGGAACTGATTGTCTATCATCAAAACAGGATCTTGTGTCCCTCACATTTATTGTGACTTTCAGATTGCTGTAAACTTATCGACGCCATATATTTGTAATAGTTGATTATTTTACTTCTGTTGGTGCCTAGAGATAGTCTTGCTCCCTTGACTGATAAGTGATATCAGATATCCATGTGTCATAACACACGTACAAAACTCATAATGAGCTGTCACAAAATAAAGTCTTCTTGTTTTTCTAACAATAAAGCTAAGCATGTCCCCTTCAATGTTCAGTTTTCAGTGTATACACTAATGACTCTCCACTATGGAATAGATCACTGATAAAGTAGTATTATGCACATCTTCAAATAACCAGTCATAACATAATGTCCAATGGCTCTTCCTATTAGAAAAAAAAATGCTATATCTATTTCACATTTCATAGTTTTTCTTATTGGTAATGTGTTGACTTAGGAAATTTATGACATTATCTGGATCAGATTAATAGAATTAATTACCAGCAGTGATTTGATTAGTCATATTGTAATTTAAACTTACCAGAGAAAATGTCTTATTTGTTTGCTGTATTTATCATGATGGACCTCAAAATGGTTATTAATAAAAAGATTGTTGACTTTTTTTACTGCAGAAACCTTAGCCAGATGACATCATCTTTATTCTTTATGTCTGGTCTTCCAATATATGGTGTTACCAACATCATCAAATAGGTGGAATTGATCTAATAACCTGGAAACTTATTTTTTGTATAATCTGATTCTGATGTCCTTGACTCCATTCCAACAAGTGGCAATATCACTCTCACTTTTATCTGTTTTTCAGGCTAAATCTTGCTGAGGTGAAGAAATAGGTTTCTTTTTTAATTAGTTGTTTCTTTTATTTAATTTCAGAACAACAGTATTTTGATATTGAGAAACAACTAATTACCAGCACCACAAAACTTGAAGCAGAATCTGATTTGAATATACAGTTGAAAAAACAAGTGGAAGAACTTGGTGTGTATGACTTCATCAATAGCCCACTTGTAAATACAATATCTATGGTAACCCTTGTCTTACAATGCCATAGCATAAAGCATGTGACTGATGCAATAGACACACTTTTGACATTAAAAGGACTAGTTACAAGAAGTGAAGTGTCATTGTCTGTGAAAAAAATCTAAGTGTATGAGACCAGACCCTCTTTCCATAAGTTTTGAGTATAAAGTCCATCTGGGTTACTAAGTTGTATTTAGAATGTTCTAAGAAAGATTTCCACTTACCTATTTACAAAATGTTCATAATGTTTTGTAGTAAGAATATGCTGTCTATATTGATTTCAGAGACAAAATACAATGAGGCTTCAGAGAAACTTAAAGCATTGGAAGATACCCAGGATGGAAGTCTGTCAACACAGGTTTGCATATACTGTTTAATCATCTCATCACTGTTGTAAGAGTAGTTAAAATCACTTGTCGACTGTTTGTTTCATAAATATGTTAAAATTTATTTGTTTAGGCTGAAAGTACTTTGTTTGCCCTTTACCAACCCTAGATTTTAAGAAAGGGTTGGTCAGTCAGAAAAATATTTTATTCAGAGGTCATTTTTTTAGATCTAAAGTGAGATAAAGCATGGAAATATCGGCAAAAATATGAAAATAAAAAAATGTTTTAGATTTCAGCAATAAAATTTTTTGAGTCGGCAGGTTTTTGTGGTCGGTCGGTATAGGGCAAACAAGCTTAATTTTAATTTAAGCCTTATGTATCCTTTCACATAAGAAATGAGTTTGTCAGCCTGTCTTTGGATTAGTATTTAACTTTTATGCAAAGATTTCAGTAAACAGGAGGAGCATCTAATAGAGTTGAAGCAAATATATGGATAAATATTGTAATCATAAAATATACAATCTTAAGAAACTAAGAGTCTGGTCCATTGACTAACAATTCCCAAACTGAAAGGTGAAATATCCACAAATTGGCACCAGAAGAAAATGTTTGAAGATGAAATTTGTATTGCAGCTACGACTGACTAAAGTCAATGAACAGTTGGAGTATGAGAAGCGAGAATTTACCATTCTTTTGGAGAAACGAAACAGTGAGATAGACAATTTGAACGGTGAGATTCTGCACCTTCTTTATGTTTATTACTCATAAAAAAACACATGCAGACCGTAGATTGGTCTGACCTTTTTTAATTTTTTGGGTTGAATAATTGATTGTTTATTAAATATTGCAGGTGTCTGTTAATGCTGATACTGATTATCATTATTACAATCTCACTAAGGACTTTTTTCAAAATAGATTCAACATCCTGTTATTTCTCCTTCTTTGTACTTATGAAATTTGACTTGTTAAGATGAAATTTCCTCTCTATGTCCCAATTAATTTATTGGTCATCAAAAGATCAGTCGCAATTGATCAGTCATGTAGTCTACTGTTTTTATCATTATTTTAGATGAACTCAAGCAAATGTCTAAGAAGATGTCAGATATGAATACTGCTAAATTTGAAGCTCTGGCTAGCATGGATGAGATGAAAATCAGTCAGCTTAACAAAGAGGTAACATTACTGACTTATACATGTTTATTAGTGCTTCTCAATCTTGACTGTACTAATGTTTTGTTTGTTTCTGTTCATAGTAGGAAACATTGATGTATTTGCCTTAGAATTGCATTAATCCTCCTATATGCTGTCTAATTGTTTCAGTACTCGCCATTAAAGCTTCAGTTATATTCTTAATTATTTTAATGCATCCAAAAAATCATCCAACAATATTTATATAAAAAATGTATGTAAAAACAACATGTTCCTGGATGTGTTTGTTAGATTTTCCATGGTTTAAAGATGTTTATTTTTTCTACAGTTCTTGGTGAAGAAAGGAGAACAAGAAATTCTCAACCTGACTGGCCAGATTGAATTATTGAACAAAGATTTGTCTGAAAAGTCCAAGGAACTAATGACTATTCGTAGAGAGAAGGTATCATAAATACTGCATGCTTCATTCTTCTGTAAAAGATGTGATTTTTCCTCCCATCAGAAGATATCCTCTTTTCAGACTGAATTTGTATTAAAAATACTCAAATTTAGCCTGGACCTTCTCAGTGCTGATATGTTTGCTTGATGCATGAAAAGTTTTCTCCCAATATGTAATTATCATATAATTATAAATATCTCTGAAATTAAACTATTGAAATTGCCTTTGTCCAACGTTTTGACTTAGACTTTTGTCCCTTGCCTAGTTTTTAACCAGGTTTTCTGAAGGAACAATCCTGGCTATCAAATTGGCGAATGTCTGTGGTGGACAGCCATCCACAATTTCTTCTGCGCACAACTCCTACATTTCTCTAGGGATTTTGAAGAAACTTCTGTGATTTGGGGTTTTGTGATTCAATAATTTTTTGCAGAATTCTTGCCCTTTGTTTATTTTGTGCACATGTAATATTCTGTGTGCAACTTCTCATGAAAACCTGGTTTTGTAACAGTTTCTGTCATTTTGTTCCATATTTTTCTTTCTAAATTATCATTTCTTGTTAAGTTTAGTTTAAGAAAACCAGTACATAATAGTATATTAATGTTTCAGTCCTCCAAGCTGTTAGAGCTTCAATCTGAGTTGGAAGTGAAGACGGACGAGTGTAATCTACTGCAAACAAATATTGAAACTTTGAAGACAGCCAATGCTGACCAAGCTCAGAGAATAGAAACATTTATTAAAAGGATTGAAGAAGTAAGACATGACTTATTCTTCAGAGTTTCTATGTTACTTACTGAGTGCCCAAATGAGTAGTTAGACATTTCATTGAAGAAATACCTTCGAGATGATTAAATTCTTGTTTACTAACAGGGTTCAAATTTAGGCATGCATACTCGCTAATAGGTTGTAGAATTTCTGAATAGTGAGTGGCAATAAAAAAACACTCGCCTATTTTAGTGAGTGTATGGTGGCTAAGTGGTCAGAGGAAGAAGAGGCCAAATAAAACTCCACATGGCCCAAGAAATTAGTAATTTGTTAATTATGGGTTAATAAAATTTTGTTCCAAATTTCAGCTAGTCGCTTTTCATTTTAGCTTGTAAACAAAAAAGGTACAAGCTAATTTTAGCTGGAAGAAAATAACACTAAATTCGAACCCTGACTAATGGTGGTGTTTATTCAGAGATTCGAACTAACAATTGAACAAGTAAATTGAAGCATTATCTTAATGCCTCATTAACAACTACTAATTATTCATGTTGCTAGACAGTTATTCAAATTCTTCAATAATAGTTCAGAAAACTTCATCATAATCTTTAGTCTAGTTTCAATAACAATTATCTAAATGTTAAAACCTAAATCTGCAACCAGAAGATTATTTGGTCAGTGTTTTTGTGTAGAAAATAACAATATTTGATACAAGTGGTATTTATGAAATTTGTTGTGATATTTCTAGATTCAGGATAACAATGCTCAGTCAGAAAAGCAATTTAAAGAAGAGATAGAAGCTCGTGTAAAATTAGCAGATCTATACAAGGTAAGTTAGGACATCTACATGTTTAATTTTTTTTTGGAATTTTCCGAAACCTTTGGTTTTCCCAGGTCCGGACCCTACTGGTTTTTATTGTTTCTGTGGCACCGAGGTTAAGATTTCCGGTCTTTTGAAAATTTTCAACTTTTACCCATGCATCTAGGCTTTTAACTCATTAAACGTGTCTGAGGTCAGTTTTTATGACCATTGTCCTTCAACATCCTGCTGTGTCTCTGTTCATTTTTCCTTCTTACTGAAGGATGTAATGAAGGAAGGGAGGCATTGGTTTGTATTAATATGTGATATCTCATTTTAGACATCATCTGAAGATGCAGAAAATAAGTCTACTGAGTTGCTTGGGGCCGTTACAGAATTACAAAGATTGTTGAAGGAAGCTGCTACTGGTAAACTATATTCTACATTAATGCTTTTTCACTATTTTGAATGTTTACATCAACATACAAGATTAGTAAGATTTGTATAATTTAACATCCTTTCATTATTTATCAATTTCCTTAGGAATGTTATAGCCTTTCGGCTTGGCTCTATTGATATGGAGTTACTTGTTTGAATTTTGGTTTGTATGTTTAAACCCTGGGCCCTGTACGCTTTCTCTGACAATTTAGTTGAAGACATTGAGTCTAAGGTCATATGTTCTCCACCACTGCTCATTTATGTGGAGAAGTTGGTAGTTACTTGCTTAGAACAAAATTAGTACTGGTACAGAATCCAGGAAAACTGTTTAGTGTTAACTGTCCACTGTAATACAACTGAAATATTATCAAGAAATGTAAAACCTGACAAATCAATAATTGCCTGGATTTATGAAGTAAGTACAAGTCATGTATGGGTCTTAAATTAGATATGAGCATGTTTTGTTGATCCTTTAGTATATATATGGGAGTTTATTGTTCATGGTATTGTTGCCATGAATACCATGTCTGTATAGTTCATATTTCCCTATTTTGTAGCTCATACTGAGATGGAAAATGAAAAAGATATGGAAATACAGAGAATTGCTGATGTACTCACAGAAAAAGGTTTGTTTGATTATGCAATAATTCCTCACTGAGGGATCACTTCATTTTAACAACCACTTACATTCAGAACAGATTTCAATGTATCCATGATGTTTGATAATGAGGTCACCTGTGTTTAGACCATATCTCTTGTCCCAAAGGTGTTTTGATTTTGAGGTTTTCTATAATTTGAAGTGATATTTCTTATAACAAGGTGGAAAGTCTTTTAATCCAGTATACCACTGTTATCGCATCAGTATAGTTATATTCAGGCTAGGGTGGCACCTTTAAATTTGATATGTGTGAGCTGATTTAGCTTTCAATGCAGCTTTTGTTTGCATTTTTCAGAGAATAGAATTGAAAGTTTGGAGCAAGAGTTGGTGAATGCTAACGAGATGCTGAGTGCTATGAAATCAAAAGGTATGATTTGTTTGTTCATATTGTTCTTTATCTAAACATTGATAGCTGTTAAGTCTTTTTTGTGGTATTGATTGCAGCAGTATTCCTGATACATGCACTCTACTAAGGAACTGTTAAACTGTCCTTGAAGTAACTGTTTTTGTGTATTTTAATTAGAATTAGCTCATTCCTACTGTGAGATGTGAGTGAAAGGTTTTTTATTTTCTCTTATTGGAATATAAGATCTTACTCATACCTGATGGATATAAAATTGTATGAGTGAAGAACTTTACACTTATCAGGTGTGGGTGAAAGGTTTTTATATTCATCAATTATGAGTGAAAGGTTTTATAAAACAAATATGAACGAATAGTTTATATTTCTCAGGCATGAGTGAAGAGAAAGTTGAAGGAATGTTCCCAACTGCTGCATCCACAAGTAAAATGTTGAAATCTGGAATGACTTTAACTGAGATCTACAATGAATATGTACAAGCTTCAGATGCTCTCCTGTTAGAGAAGGAAGAAAATAAAAGACTTAATTCATACCTGGATAATATTTTACAAGCAAGTATAATAAGCAGTGGACATCAAATTTGCCAGAAAATTTGCCTTCAACCATAAATTGTTACATGTTTCATGTTACAAGCCAAAGAAATCATATTTGATTTTGTCAATTGTCAAAAAGCAATATAACGGAGACAATCTCAGAATGCAGCTTTAACTGTAAGTTAATTTTAAATGTTTGCTAGGAATCAACTTTAAAAAAAAACGAATTTTGGAAAAGGTCATGTCTTCTTACAACTCATTAACTTCAAAGTTACTGTGTGATCAATAAAATTATATAATGAAAAATTAATGTAAGCAATGGCCAATAACCAGTAACCTTGTTTTCTAAATGATTGGTATGAATATCATACTGTGTTTTTATAGGAAATCCAAGCTAAAGCACCAATATTGATAAAACAGAAAGAAGATTATGAGATGGCTCTGAAGAAAATTGATCAGATGACACGTCAGTTTGATGCTGGCATGTTGGTGAGTTCACCATGTAGAGATTTCTGCTGATATATCTGTTGTAGATTTCTGCTTGTGTTGTTAGTGCAGATGGTAGAGTGCTTTACAGCAGGACTGTTAGTCCAAAAGTTGTGGGTTTGAAACCAATTCTAGGCTCTTATTTCTCCCTGACAGTTTGAAGAAGTCACATTAATGGTCATTAGTCTCTTTCCTCAGATTCTCATGTTTGTGTTTTTTATTATCTTGTTGAATACAAAGGATCATGTAAGTACTGGTAGGTATTACAATAGCATTGATTAAGACAACATAATGTCAGACTTAAATGACATACTGTTCAAAAAATGTTATAATGAGGTGGTCACAACATTGTGATGGTTGCTATGTGAAGTTTTAAAGTGTATGAATTTTTGAAATGGCATGTCTATAGAGTTCAGAAGTTAATGCAACAAGATGTCACATTATGACCCTTGCTGTTGATACAAAATAAATCCCTGTGGGGAAAAAAAGCAAACATTGAATACATTACTATTTGACCCCAGTTTCATGAAAAAAATTCTATTGTTATTATAAAAAGTCTATTGATATTTAACTAATCGCCAAAATATACAGTGTTTATGGCATATTTAATTTTTATTTCATGTTTAATTTGGGCTGTTATGGCAATGAAATAGATCTACATTTAATTACTGGTATATTGCAGGAATGTCAGACATTACGAACTGAAGCAGACGAAAATCACAGAAAAACTGCACATTTAACAAAAGAGAATCAGAAACTACTGTCCCAAATTAAAGATCTGTCAGAACAAGTAATTTTGTTTGCATTTATTTCACTCTCAAAGATGTTTTAAATTCTTTTGTCTTTACTAATTTGAGAGATCTGTGTTAGAAAATATATTCTACATTTATTTTGTTCTTTGCCAAAAAGTAACACCAATGTTTGATCTATGAAGTGCATAAGTTTTAGTTTTATTAGATGATCTATATTTGTCAGTATGTTTGTTTCAAGGCTGACTTATTTTCATTTCCAATTTAGACATTTTAAATCCATTATAACTGTCATATAATGAAAATAAAATAATTCGACACTTGATATAACAAAAAATTTACCCCCAAAAAAATGCTTTGCTGTTGTTTTTTCATTATTTGTAAGTTGTGTTTTATGTAGTCTTATTTTAATTGATTGTCTGGTCTATGTTTAGGTGAAGTACTTGGTTAAAGAGATAGAAGAATTACGAGGTGGCCGTGTTGTAAGAGAAGATATTTCTTCACCCGATATCAGTAGTTCATCAAAGGTGATATCAGACAGGCTCGTAACTTTCAGGTACGTTCAAGATTTGATTTTCTAGGTTCTGACATGCATAGTCTTAGTTTGTAGACTAATTTTGAAACTAATTTTAGATTAATTTTTTATCGATTTTGTGCTCTTTTGTCAAAAAAAATTGCCCAATCAATGAAGGATTATATTTTCTATGTTGCTGCATGATGTGTTGTATTTTTACAGGAACATAGATGAACTACAAGAACAGAATGTGAAACTATTAGCAGTAATTAGAGAGTTATCTGAGAAACAGGAACAGGAAGAGAATTCTGCTGTTGATTCCAAGTAATTTAACAAAATATTCTTTATCTTTATTCGCTTGATGTTGGGTTCAAAATCATTGATTAATTGATTTATTAGTACTGAATATTTTATCAATTTCAATGAGAATAATTTACTGAACGCAGTTTTTTTTCTTCTATAGATTTGGCCGTTTATGGGAGTCTTTCTGTCAAGAAAATCTTTAAAATCATGTAATTTTCCCTTGAAATTCAGTTTATATCAAGCTTTTTCTTCCCCTTTTTGCAAAAATACCGTATAATTATCCCCTAATAAACGCTCCCAGGGGCATTACATTTTTGAAAATGTGTTTTTATCATTTATTGGCTTTAAAAAGTGTTGTCTGCTAATTTCTATTGTTCATCTCGAATTAAAATAGCCTGTCATGGTTAGTCACTTTTGTTTTCTGTTGTCCAAAAAGGGGGGAGCGTTTATTAGGAATGCTTGGGAATATACATGTATTGGTTTTTGTGTTTAGAATGATTTGTTAATGTCTAGATAATGAATGATTCATTAAAGTTATGGATTTTTATTGATTAATTATTGGATTGATATTTGGCTGAAAATAATTGCTAGGTTCATATTACATGATTAAAATTGATTGTGCTTGGTTTGTTATAGAACTCGGGAATTAAGGGAGGAACTAGACCAGATGTGTGAAGAACTGACACAGTTGAAGGATGCCAGACAGAAACAAGCAGAAATGGTTGGTTTATCACAATTCATATTGGTAGATAGCAGCATAATGTAAAATTGTTCGAAATTTTAATATGTTTCTTTACTTGTTTTCCTACATATAGTTCTAGTTTACATATGTTTGCCCTCTTTAGCCTTATATACCCAATATCAGCAGGCTCACATTTAATTCCTGTATTTTGTTGAATGTTTCAGTGTTTCGAAGAGGTTCCTATAAAAAAACTGTTACAAGTAAATTTCATATATTAAGTATACATTATTCATTTGTGGCTCGGTCTCCTGGGTCCAATCAGTGAGTGTTTAATTTATGATGCACTTTCAGGTTGAATCAATCGTCAGACAGAGAGATATGTACAGAATATTACTTCAACAATCAGCATCAGAGCCTGTATGTATAAACTTGACATTCATTGGATTGGGTTTCACTCCATGTTTTCAGACTACTCTGACATATTTCACTGCTATTCAATATGTTACTCAAGTCAATTTCATACTATTTGAAAAAATTCTCATGTGTCTGTGGGTAATTTTGGTAAATTTTCTGCAAATTTCATTGATTAAATGATCATGGGGGCATTTGTGCAAAACATTTAAATCCTAATTCTGTGACAGTGTGTGTGTATAACAATGAACTAACAAACTTGAAAACATGGATGAACTGGATAAAGTATTACTGCTTACGTATTGAAGTCTGAACATCCTTTGGATCAATTGCAATAAACTTTGAACTAATGCTAATTTTCATTTACTTTTACTCAGATGGAGTTATCAGCTATCTCTTCTCAACCTAGTGATAAGGTATCCAATGTATCCTTGCTGAAAAGTCCAGGTGGAGTGAATAAAAACCAGGAATCTGAAGCACTTCAAAAGAAACTTGCTGATGCTAATAATGCATTGAAACAACTTCAAGCTGAATTCACATCTTATAAAAAAGAAAAACTGGAAAATGAGAAGTACAAAACATTTCCATGTAGCTAATTTGTCATCCATTTTAGTAATATTAGTTTTCTATATGCATTAAATTAACATTGAAGAATTTGCCTGCATTGACTTTTTTATCCAAAGATCTGTTTTTATAGGTAGAATTAAAAAAAACATTGATGTAGACCTTCCAATTGTCTCAAATTATTTGAATTGTGAAATTCTTTCAGTTTGACATTATTACTAATAATTAATTTCTTTTCACATTCAGCATATTTTTTAATTTAGGTACAGATTTCTTTAAGAATAATTGCTTATTATGCATCTTAAGTGCTATGACACAACTATTGTTTTGCATTCACTTTTTTCATAGACTTGACAGAAGTTGTTTCATCCAACATCATTTGTAGTTCATTTCCTATTTATATTCTCAAGAGAGAGTACTGAATTGTTCGTGGTATCTTAATGAATGCTTATTACTGTAGACAACCTGCTACCTTACTTAACTGAAGTACTGTTGGCATGCTGAGTTGAACTGAGCACAAATACAAAATAATCTTTTTTTTCATTCACCTTGATATATCACATGTTACATTGCAGATTAATGCATGATCAGATGGACAAATCAAGACAAGAGATTGCTGATCTTAGAGTTCTTAATGCTAAACTATCATCTAAGGTAACATTCTACTTGGAGTTGCCACTTAAGTGACTGAGGGTCATAGTCATTTCTCTGTAGCCTGCGCCATCACATAATATTATCTATGTCATAAAACTAAGTACATGGAACTTTTCCAAAAAAAAGCAAATTTTTGTTGATTGATTAATGATTGGTTTGCAATTTTTAGAACAAATAAGTGGGCTGTACTGTATGATTCTTACCATGCTCCGATTCTAGTACATTTGTTTCTATTAAATGTGTGTGATTTTGGTAGTAACTACAATTAGTACTCCCTACCTTTTATTTGTTTGTCCAAGTTTCAATGTTTTGTGTTGACTTTCAGTATGACTTTTCTGTTGAGAGGAACAAAGTTTCACAGAGTAATGCTGAAGGTTATAGGAAGGAGATTGCTGTGTTGAGGGACAGGATTCAAAAATACACAGCTTCCGTAGCTAAACATGAACAAACTATAAACACTCAAAGACAGGTTAGTTATGATAAAATTTTGTGAAAAATTGATCTCATATCACTGTTTGACCTTCCTTTTTCAGTAGATAATTTTTGTACTTGTGTCTTTATTAATCTTATTTATACAGGTTCTAAACTGTAAATCTGAGATGAGGACCATGTTCAAATCTAGAAACTGTTGGTAATGAGGGGTCACTTAGAATTGACCAATGACAAAACTGCATACTGATCTGGTTTTGAAACATTGGTGTTTTATAGTTTTGCACCCTTGGTGCATATTCTTATCAGTGTAGGCAAAAGACAATGAACTATTGAACTATGACTGACACAATTGAATCAATACCGGGCCAGACAAAATGTTACTGACTCACAGTATGTAACAACTTAAATCTTCACTAAGATTAATTCTTTAAACTTTACCAGTCCTCTTTTTTATTATTTTTGCAGGATTGTAGTCTGACATTTTTCAGATTTCTTATATTTGAAACCAAATATTTTCTTTGTATGTTACAGGAGTTGATGAAGTCTCAGGAGCAGCTGTCTCAGGTTCAGGCAAGAGCAGATAGTACTCAAGCCAAGATGGAAATCATCAGATCTTCAGAACAGAGAGCACTCGCTGAACTAGACAGTCTACGTAGAGAGAAACATACACAGACTATGTTGATGGCAAACCTTCAGACCATACAAGTATGTAATGTTTTGTCAATTTTAGCTTGTGTCATTTAATGGCTGCTTTATCTGTCATTGAAAAGCTAGTCAGTTGCAAAACTTTCATGTTTCCAATGAAGCTCATCTGTCGTTCAATCATTCAAATTCATATTGTGCAATTCAGCTCAGCCATCTCAAAGCCTTTTGTGTCAAATGATTATTTTTTTCATTGAAAGGCTGTATGTTTTTTTATTCAAATTTACAGTAAATCTTAGTTACCACTGATTGCACACATTTTACTTTACCTTTTATTCAATTATTAAGACTTGTCATTGAAAGGGTTGAATGCATGTCTTTTGTCTTTATGATATTCATGCAATTCTGAACTTAATTTCAGTATCTAGAATTCTTTTATTGCAGAATTTGCACGTTCTTACCTTATCAATTTTTACTTCAGGTTAAAATTATACCAGTTGACATGGTACCTGATCAATAAATGTAGTGGAATATTTTAATTACTGTTATTTAATTACTGCTATTTATCAGTGCCTTAACCTTTTGCCTCATAATACCACATTTCAATGCATTTGAAGTAGAGGACTTTTGAAAAACTTTTTGGCAAAGGAGGCCATTGTTTGTAATGAGTAATTAATGGCATCTTTAGCCACAATGTTTTGCACTCTTTCAGAGAGAAATAACCCAGCTTTCTTAAATAAATTGATGTTTTGTATATTCGCCTTGCATTTGGAACAGTCCAAAATATGCTTATGAGGTAAAAGGTTAAATTTAGATAAAAATTGATTGTTTTTTAATTTTGTTGATTATTTTAACTTTACAGAATAATTTGGAGCGAAGCGAGCATGAAACTAAATACAGATTAAGTAAACAGATCGAATCCTTGGAAAGAGAACGAACATTCTTAAATAAAAAACTGGAGACTGAAGAAAAACAACATACTGCTGTTAACAAGCATTGGGAGGTAATTGTTGTTTTTTTTCACTGAGTTTAAAATTGCTCCAACAACTAGGGACATTTGGGACTTATCTAACTTCAAAGATGGAGGAAGATCCCCAGTGTACGCCTGGGTAAAACCACCGACCCTCCATAAGCTAGCTTGACAGCTTACTCTCATGTGAGATTGTCTGGTGCTTGTTTGGATTTGAACTCACAGTCCGAGGGGCTAGTGATTCTCTGATACCATAACCACTCAAATCATATAGACCTTAGCCAGGTAATTGTTTGATCATCAGCTTCCTTTGTCATTATTATTATGATTATTATAATGAAATTATAATATGTTTATTCTAATGGATTATACACTTTGCCAGTATTTAAACTTAAACAATGTCAAAATCCACTAGTATTTCAAGGGTGTGATTTTTCTGCCATTTGGATGATCATGGGGGTCATTTTGTAAAAGGTGTAAATATGTTGAAAATATCTGTTGGGATAGTTTGAAGATGAGCCAGTTCTTAGTTGGATTGAATAGGATACATACTAAACAAACATTTTACACGTGAACAAGTCTGAAATAGAACATTTCAAAAAAGGAAACTTGTTCACACAGAAACCATAGGTAAGTTAATTATACAGATATAACACACTTGCATCTTTGGTATTTTTATAATACATGATTGGTCGTAAAATATGATTTCATGATTACAATGGAATATCTCCTTAAAATATGGCAATGGTAGATGGAATTTGTGTGTTGGCAATGAATAACATACTGTTTTTTTTTTCTTTTTGTTACAGAAACAAGTACACGAGTTGAAAGGTCAGATTGACCAGGAACTGAGAAGTCATCAGGTGACTAAAGACCAACTTGCCAGAAAGGAAAAAGAGATACAGGAGACCAAACAAGAGGTAGGACCTTAAATAAGAGTTGCACTAGAACTCTCCAATTATGATTGTATTCGTTTAAGTCAAACATGTCGGGCAGAAGCTTTAATGAAGCCCATTACTCAAACACTTTTAAAGATATCAACACACGTTGGTATACTTGATTATCATGACAAGACACAGTTGCAAAACAAGGGTCATTATTCTGAAAGCTATACTTTTGGAGTTATGTCCCTTTTTAAATTAAAATTTTGGTTAAAATTGCTTTTTAAATAGAATGGTGTAAAACAGACAAGCATTTGTGCCACTGTGCAGAACTCTTTTGTGAATTTGTGATTGTAGTAGAAGGTTTGCTCGGTTGAATTTTCATTTAATGATTTGATTTAAGTTGGTTCCTGTCCATGAGGTCAATTTGGGTTTTGTAAAATAAGAAAAATGACCAATTTTATGAACTTCTTAACTTTCTCTCTTATTAGATGTTAAAAAAATTTGAGATATTTATTAATGATTAACTTATCAGAATACAAATAGTACATTTAAACTCTGTTACAGATAATGATAGAAATCTGTGATAGTTGCTAGATTGTATTTTGATTTTATTTGTACCTATTTTTTGCAGCTGACAAATGTTTCCTCTGATCTGGAATCTACAAAGAGCAGACTGTCTGATATATCATCTGGTTCAAGTACGTTATCTTCTGGAGATGATACTAAGTATTCTGTGGGAATATTTTGGGTTATTTATGGTCATGTGGTTGTGTGTTTTGTTGTCAAAAGAAAACAATGGCCCTCATTATACTTGAAATTTGAATTAAAAAATCCTTGAAGTGTGAAAGTAGTCTGCTTTACCAAGTATTTCAAATTATTAAACTTTAAAGATATATAGTCATTGCTTTCACTTACAAAAGAAGTATCAAGAAAGTATTAATTAATTGAAGTAATGGCTCCAATCATGGCAGTCTTAAATTGTTGTTATGAGTCAAGCTGAAAATGTAAAATACATGTGCAGAATTTTTAGGTATTTTGGCTGTTGATAATTCGTGTACTAATTTGATCAACCATGTATTATTGCTAATCATTTTAAGAACTATAGATGGATATATTGATATATAATTCTTATGAATTCAGTTAATAAAATATTTTAATTAAAGAATAATTTTATGCTATAAATCTATTGATGTAGTGGTTGATGGTACTGAGGAGATTAAAGACCTAAAATCTCGACTTGAACAATCTATAACAGAAGTGGCCAGTCTACAAAGTCAATTGACAAAAGCTAAACAACATGTTGAACAATATAAAATGATTGCTGATGGTATACAACAGAGTATTAAAGAACAGAATGCTGTGAGTTCATTCAAATGTTTGTATAAATATGCTGAATATTGGTATGTTTGGTTTTGACCCATGTGAACAAGCATGTTTGATTTGGTTAAAATCAAGTTTATGTTTGTGTTCTTTAAAGGATGTTTTAATTGTAATGAACACTGCTTAATGACCCTAACAGACTGTTCCAAGCTGAACCCTATTTGATACTGTGTTGTGTTTTCCATACATGAAAATTGGCTTAGTAACCACTTGTATAAAACTAGGATATTGTTGAAAATAGGTGTAAACAAAAATAAAACTCACAAAAAACATTTGTTTTATAGATTTGACATTTATTGTAGGTGAGTGAAGAATTTAAGGCATCTTTAGAAGAGAAGCTCAGAGAGTCTGAATCAGGTGTGTAAAATTTGTTTGAAACACTTAATTCTGTGAATAAAGATTGCTATAGTTACATTTTAAGTAATCAACTTCTTGGTAAGATATCTTTGTGATTTGGTGTAAACCTATTATAAATTGCATTATTTTTTCTTCATTTCATTTTTGTCACCTTCTGCAGTAGTTAGGTATTCTAAATCTTATTGTATTCTTGTATAGGTACAGGTATTTTTTTAATGTATGTCAAAATTGCTTGGTTATCCCTGATTTGGCCTGAAACAGAAGGCACTGATTTTATTGATCAGCTTCATCCATCTGGGATATGTATTTCACTAGAGACAGTTCAAATTTTCAAAACAGAGGATGATACAGTGCAACCTCTCCAAAGCAACACCCTTTGGGAGAAGCGAAATTATGTTGTTGTTGAGAGGTTGTTGCTCTAGAGAGGTTAAAGTAATAGTTAAATTGTACAGTAGGAAAAATCATTTTTGTTGTTGAAAGGAGGTTGTTGTTCAAGAGAGGGCCACTCCGGAGAGATTGCACTGTAGTCTTAGTATAGAATGGTATCCCTGAAGGATGACAGAAACTAAATTCTACATGCATTTTTTATCTTGTAGTTTGTTAGAAATTGTTCTGCAGGTTTAAATTTTTTGTATGGAATTTATTTATTTTTGTGTTTTTTTTTTCATTGTTTACAGACAAGGATCATTTGAAGACACGAGTGAGTGCACTTGAAAAGGAGAGAGAAGAATTACTCAATGATAACGTGAAATTAACTGAGGATCGTCACAATATGGTATACTCATCATATCTGTGTCTAACTCTGCTTTCATTTAATCAAACTTGCTAACATAGGTCCCCTAGGGGAAAGAAAAATACATACTAATTAAGATTTCTAACGCCCCTATCATATGTTTTTAAGTCACTCAAGCATTCATGACATATAGAAAGACACTCCATATCACATGTACAGCTAACCATATTATTTTGTCCTCCCTTCAAAATGTTGGTGGATCTTTTTGTGATTCGTTCAACATCATTTCATGGAGATATTGGATATATACAGATGTCTATATGTGTGAACTTTCAACACTCCTGGAAATGAAAAAAATTCAGCAAGAAGACAGGGGAAAGTTGGTCTTATTTCAGAATTTATTTGGTCATTGTCTATTTTGGCAATACATGTGTGCTTTGTTTGCTTGGTGACCTTAACCTGCAGGTGGCTGTTAACTGTTGTTTGATTATTAGGCCTAAACAAGAAAAAGGTTCATGTCCAGTTACATGCCCAAAAAATACAGGTCCGATAGGGAGAGATTTTTTTCTTTTCTTCTTTTACATATATCAGCAACACTGTTGTGAAAATTACAATATAGCACTAAGATTTGGATGCCGTAAAAATTATAGGTCGGTCGGGTAACTGGAAACAAACCTATTTCTATTTTTTCAGGCCTTAGCGCTTTATCTTATCTTGATTTGTATCATCAGTAATGTGTAGTGAATCATTTGTATTCCATTCCATCTTTTTGGATAGATTTAATTCTGTCTTATAAAAAAAATAAATATTCACACTGTGTCAGATTTTTTGTTGGAATTATGCATGTTGTAATTGTTTGTTTACAGACAGTGGATCTGAGGAATAAGTTGGCAGAAGTACAGAATGAATTACAAGAAGCTACAGAGAGACAGGAGACGGCCATTGCCCTGGAGATGTCCTCACGTCAGGAAAGTGAGCGGCAGACGCAGCTTGCCGCTGAGGCTCAAGACAAGTATGAGAGGGAATTAATGTTACATGCAGCAGACATAGAGGCTCTCAAAGCAGTGAAGACTCAACTTGAAGGATTTAATTCTAAACTGATTGTGAAGGAAGAACAAGCTAGTGCTGCTGAACAACAGCTGGCTGAATTTAAGGTCGGTATTATTTCTCTTCTTCAATGAAGGGAGGCATATTGTTTTTGTAAATTCTCTTATTCCTGTATTATCCATAGCTTTACTATCAGACCTCTGACTTGGGACATAAGTAGTTGACCTTCAAAGAAGCATCCTTCTTTTGACCTCTACCTTTGTTCCAATGTTCAAGGTCAAACGGCTCAAAATTTAATGTTTAATTTTTTGTTATCTGTTTTAAAAGTACCTATCAATTAGTTATGCATGTATAAAAAAAAAGCGAATTTGTGTTTTATCAGTTGTGTTGAAATGTTAAATTAACATAATGAATTTTTGAATTCATTAATTAATGGAGATATTTGGATGTCTTAATTACAGACCTCATCCTCAGAGCGAGAAAAGATGTTACGAGACGAGAGAGATAAAATGGCTGCTCGACTTAATGATCTCATGCAAGAAACACAAGCTCTTCATCAACAAATGAATAAAGTAAGAAGCTAAAT
Source organism: Lutraria rhynchaena (assembly GCA_008271625.1). Classification (NCBI taxonomy): domain Eukaryota; kingdom Metazoa; phylum Mollusca; class Bivalvia; order Venerida; family Mactridae; genus Lutraria; species Lutraria rhynchaena. The sequence continues at coordinate 778,677 of VIBL01000142.1, read as the reverse complement.
TATGTATTAAGTCCCAATATCACATATTCTTATCATCCCTGTCTCAAGTTAATTGGGCTATGAATCTTTTATGAAATTTATCCATCTATGGAGAAATGTTTATCAAAATGTGACATTCTATCTCTGTAAAAATTTGACCTTGCTTTCATAATCTCAAAATGAAGCCTTAATACTTATTAGCAATCCAGTGAGAAGTTTTGGACGGAATGTTCATTAGTTGAGCATAAACTGTTAATAAACTAATACTGATTGACTAATTCAGGTTTACCGTTTTCTGACTAGATGGTTTGAATTTTTTATTTTTTCAAATTTGTCTGTTAAGACCACCTCTTGTAGAGTGAATTTGTGGTCTTTACTTGAGATGGTCTTTATACAGAGGTAAAAACTTACCTGTTAAAGTTTTTGTTGTAAATAGAATTATTTGTCTTTACAGTCAGATGGTCTCTGTTTACATGTGGTCTTTATGACAGGTCTGACCATATGTACTTATTCCACTATTTTCAGTTATCCAATCAAGTGATAGTAGTTCAAGAAAGAGCGGCCTCCAGTCCAAGGGGTCCATCTGGTGCTCCAGCTCCTGATGATAGTAGCAAGTCATCAGAACAACTTCTAGAAGTTGTCAGGTAATATTCTGTCTCATCTGTATGAATGTTTTCTTTGTCTTAATTGATTTTAGTTCTAGAAGTTGTCAGGTAATATTCTGTCTCATCTGTATGAATGTTTTCTTTGTCTTAATTGATTTTAGTTCTAGAAGTTGTCAGGTAATATTCTGTCTCATCTGTATGAATGTTTTCTTTGTCTTAATCGATTTTAGTTCTAGAAGTTGTCAGGTAATATTCTGTCTCATCTGTATGAATGTTTTCTTTGTCTTAATCGATTTTAGTTCTAGAAGTTGTCAGGTAATATTCTGTCTCATCTGTATGAATGTTTTCTTTGTCTTAATTGATTTTAGTTCTAGAAGTTGTCAGGTAATATTCTGTCTCATCTGTATGAATGTTTTCTTTGTCTTAATCGATTTTAGTTCATACGTTCACTTTTATATTGATTTTGAATTGTTAATTACAGCATTCAGTCTCAATTACTTAAGCTGACTGCTTATTAGGTTACTTTATAGTACTTATTCAATAACAGTAATGTAAAGATTGCAATTTTTCCAATATCATGGGTATAAACCATGTTCCTGAATTATTGAGGAAACAAATGGGGTCCTTGTCTCAGAAAAGGCTAAAATAGCAATGTTGAAAATTCAGTATTTTCCAGTATTTTTTTTAATGAAGAAGAGATGTTTTGTTTTAGTTGTTGTCTTTGAGTTTATTGTGAGCTGTTTAAGCTAGATGATTGTATCATTATATACAGGGTATATCATTGGCAAGAATGTTAAGTTCAAGAAGTTGTACTGTAGCTAAGTTATGTCTTTGAAATGACCCCTTGTTTATATATGTATACATTTTATGTATTTTTATGTATTTTTAGGTATTTGAGAAAAGAGAAGGATATTGCTGATGGTAAGCTGGATGTAGTAGAAACAGAGTGTTCAAGATTAAAACAAAGATGTGAAGGATTAGAGAAACAGTTAGAATCAGCTAATAATCAACTCTCTGAGGAAAGAGAACAAAGACAGGTAGAAAAGCATTTTCAGTGCATTGTTTTTTAGGCCCCATTCTTCTGTCTGAGAAGTGTGTCATGAAAAATTCCCCTTTAGTTCAATTTTATTTTTTGTCAGCAACATTTTTGGTCAAGTAGATCATAAATTGACTGGTGGAATAGCTTTATGTCTGTAACCATCAAGGTTATAAACTGTATGTAATCAAAGAAGATATTTATGTTTCATCATATTATCTTCCCCTAATTTCCCCTCATAATGATATATATTTCCGGCCATCTTTCCTGTAATGATGCACTACAGTGTGTGACTAATGCTTTTGAAAAAATGTGTATACAAATAAAGAGAACAAAGACTTTATATAACGCTATTGAATGTTTAAAAGTGCCTCCATGGTCTAGTGATTATTGCTTTTGACTAGCAATCACCAGCCCCTTACGCTGTGAGTTCAAATTCCACTAGGGATCGAACAAATTTGTTGAAGCTATCCAGCTGGCTTACAGAAAATCAGTGGTTCTACCCAAGCATATGCCTGGGTTCTTCCTCCACAGTTAAAGCGAGAAGTTGCCAAATGATGCTGACTGTTGGTGTAACATTAAACCCTATTAAAAAAATGAATATTTAAATAGGATGTACTCTTGATTTTATATTTTTCTGTTTCAGGCGGAGCTACAAACTGCCGCCCAACATGCTGAGTTAATGCATCGTGTGGAATCATACAACCTCTTAAATGATAGTAACAAACTATTACGTACGGAAAGAGATCAACTACAGTCACAGCTAACACAGAGTGAAGCCAAGGTTGTTTGAAATATATGTGGAATATATACAATATATTTTGTTATTTTTAATGCCTATGCTTGGTTGATTAAAACATTTTGTCTTACTATTTCATGATATTTCATGTTAATTATTTTGGTAAAATAATTTTCTGTTATTGTTTGGAGAAACTACTCATAGCAAATAAATAACCATTTTTATTTTTCCAAAATTCGACCTATTTATAGGGATGTACATGATAGTAATAATGTATACACATTTTTAGTCAGAAAGTTCTTCGAAGGAATTCAGTATTTCTACTAAAATTCCAAGAATTGTAACTCTGGTCTAAAACATTTGACATATCAATTTAAAAAATGAAAATCTGTTTTGATAAAGCTAACTCAAAAATGCAATATCAAATCCTGTGGCTTAAATGCTTAGTTGAACATAGAGTATATTTTGATGCAATAAATAATTTAGGGGAATTGTATTTATAGTTGAACAAGCTTGAGGTGACAATACAACCAGTCCAAGCTGAGGTGAGGAATTTACAGGAGCAGAGAGATGCTTTGTTAATAGATAAGAAGTCTATTACCTCAGAGGTGGAACGATGGAGAAATAGAACGAATCAGCTGATCGAACAATCTCATAAAACTGACCCTGAAGAACATAAGCGTCTCATGTAAGTCTGAATAGTTACCATGGTACTTTAAGTGGTGTATATGCAGAATGAAGAATTTTCCAGAACTTGTTTTTTTCCCATGTCCTGACGCTGCTGGTTTTTATTGTTTCTGTGGCACCTAGGTTAAGATTTCCATTTTTTTTTTTTAATATTTTCAACTTTCACCCATGTGTGTATGAGTTGATGTGCTGTCAAAATTGTGGGTTGGTTCCTGGTATTGAATTATCTGTTGCCCTTTTTTCTCCCATTTGTAGTATTCTAAAGAAATCTTGAGAGGAGCCTCTGTGGTCAAGCGGCTATGGTCTCTGACTGGTAATCACTCGCCCCTTACCATTCTGAGTTTGAATCCCACCCAGGGTCAGACAAATTTTGCATGTGATGGAGCTGTAAAGCTAACTTACAGTGGTTCTCCCCAGGTATAAACCTTGGGTCTTCCTCCACCTTTAAAACTAGAAAAGTTGCCATATGGCTATAGGCACAACATTAAACTGCATGAAAAAAAAGACTGTATTCTCTGGCATGACAATGCTATATTAATCATTTTGAAGTCTGGCGGCCATCTGTAAATCCAAGGAAATAGTTTCACTCTTGTATTGTAATATTCTTATATTCTTTTTATTTTTCAGCCAAGAAAAGGAAGAGCTAAGAAAACAGAATAACAACCTCACAGATGAGCTTCACAAAGCTAAGTAAGTCGATTGTTTTTAGCTTGTTAGTTTCGAAGAAAAAGTTGAGCTGTTATGATCACTGGGATCATGGTCATTGTCATCATCATTGTCATGCAAAAACTTTAGTGTAGTCCATTACTCAAACACTTTTAACAATATAAGCATGACACTCGGTAAACTTTATTATCATGACAAGGCACAATTGCAAGACAAGGAGCATTATTCTGAAAGCTACATTTTGGGAGTTATGCCCCTTTTAACTTAGAATTTTGGAAAAAATTACTTATTAAATAGAATGATGTAAAACAGATGAGCGTTGGTGATGCTCTATGGAGCTCTTGTCATCATTGCTTCCTCCTGTTTTTTTGCTTCTGTGTAGTGTTAGCTTTAACACAGGATACTCATTAGAGTAATATTCAGTTATTTCACTACATACAGCCACATGTTTTATTAGGGTTGCCTGTGAACAAAGGCTATTTTCAACTCACATTTATTGTTGTAATAGACCATATAAAATAATCCTCGTATGAAAGGGCAGCTGTGTACTATAACCATATTCTATTCTGTCTCTTTAATGGCTTTTGTTTACAAGTTAGTTTGTATTTAATGTCAAAAATGACAACGTTGTGTTTGTCTACAGACAATTGGCTTAAGTCACTGACTGTTAACTGCTATTGATTCTGTGCGTTTAGTATTGGTTTTATGCTGTTTGTCATTATTCTTTGGTCTAAAGTAATATGGAATGTATTTGATTTTATTTTGAAATATATCAGTGGTTTCTATATTTTAATCTTAACCCTGCTTGTGTTCAAAATATCAATTTTAAATGATTGTGTACATGTGAATTCTTAACTCCTGTTTGTGTATCTGTTGCTCCTTTACTCCAGTTGTAAAATAAAGTTTTGTTATATTTACAGAGCTGATTGCACAAAGGGTAGTGTTGAGGTGGCAAAGCTGACGTAAGTTTATCTCAATCATGTAGTTAGTTCTAAATTCACTTACTTGAGATTACATTTGAATATACAAATGTATCATGTTTTTCTGTATATGAACCATTTGACTTTGGTATCAGAAATTTTGCCAGTTGTAATGAAAGGTAAGAGGTCAAACCTGATTGTAGTAGGCCATTCTTAAAAATTGTTTGTTGTAATGCAACCCAACATTTTTTCTGTGGGTAGGTAGGTAACGATTTTTTTTCCGGAAAGCAATTAGAAATAAAAAATGGTAAAACAAACTTTTTACTGGGGGGTTTAAAAATGTTGTGTTGAGGTGATTTTTATGAACCAGTTTCGTTACAGCAAACATAAGTTTTTTAAGGGTGGCCCTATCATTCTTCATTCTATTTTTCATTATCTTTATACAGTCTGTAGTGGGTATAGTTAAGTTGTTTTCAAGTTATGCTTTTGATAATTACTACCTATTGTTAAAATTATCAGAATGATAAATCTCTGATAAAAAAAATAAAAAGCTCAAACTTATGATGTTATAGTGTATGATACGTTGTAACATATAATGATTGTGAATGTTACCTTGTCAGTTTCATACATAAGGTCATCACTACCATTGCATTTTAACCCATCACTTATCATGTTCATACTAGTACTGATAAAGGTTTTACACATGTTTAGTTGCTGATCTAAGACTTCTAGGTAATTGATTTTCACCTTAAAGGTAACTGATTATTTCTCATTAGGTAACTTATTATTACCTGATGGTAATAGATTATTAGTTGTTAGGTAATTGATTATTAGTTGTTTGGTGATTATTACCTGTTAGGTAATTGATTATTAGTTGTCAGGTAATTGATTATTAGTTGTTGGGTGATTGATTATTAGTTGTTGGGTGATTGATTATTAGTTGTCAGGTAATTGATTATTAGTTGCTAAGAAATTGATTATTAGTTGTCAGGTAATTGATTATTAGTTGCTAAGTAATTGATTATTAGTTGTTGGGTGATTGATTATTAGTTGTCAGGTAACTGATTATTAGTTGTCAGGTAATTGATTATTAGTTGTTTGGTGATTATTACCTGTTAGGTAATTTATTATTACCTGTTAGATAATTGATTATTAGTCGTCAGGTAATTGGTTATTGGCTGTTATGTAATCATTATTGCATGTTTGGTAATTGATTATTAGTTGTTTGGTGATTATTACCTGTTAGATAATTGATTATTAGTTGTTAAGTAATTGATTATTACCTTTTTACTTACTATTTCTTGGTTGGTAATTGATTATTACATGTTTGTTAACTTGTTATAATTGAATTTTTTCTGTAGGAGGCAGTTAGCTCAGCTGAAGGAAGAACATAACAAATTGAGGTTTGTAATTTTTACACATACTCTGCTTGGAACAAATGTATACATATACATATATATATATATATAAAACATTACAACAGCTATTAACTCAAACCTCATTCTTAACTCCAGTTTTTTTTCAATATAGACATTTGAAGTTTGCAGAAGATAAGATTTCCTTCTACAAATGTGAAAAAATATATACTAAATCACCAGAATGTTTCTGTAACAGCTTCTTACGGAAATTTTGCACATAAAAAGTTTATTTTTTTCTAATTCTTGCAAGAAAATACTTTATGTTTTGCAGATTCAATCATTAGGAGAGAACAAATCTATTAATAAAAAATTCCTGAAAAGTTCACTGCTTTTATACACATTTATACATACTAGATGTTAATCTTTCAATGGAGTATTTTGTGGTGTTTTTTTTAACTGTACAAGAAAGTGAAAAATAAGGTCTGAAGCTTTGAAGTCACAATAAAGTAGACATTTGGCTGTTGAGCTCTCAATCACATAATTGAGGTTTGAGTTTAGAAATTATTCTCAAGCTTTATAACTTCAGACCCAGTGCTTTAATTATTCTCATATTAAATAGTAATATTGCAATGGCTAATTTATGTGTGGAGCAGTTCCATTGTGTTCTGTTGTTTTGGTTTGTTAAACCAAGTCTTAAATAGCACAATCCAGTTTAAGCATTCTGTTGTTTTGATTTGTTAAATCTAGTCTTAAATTTCACATTCCAGTTTAAGCATTCTGTTGTTTTGATTTGTTAAACCAAGTCTTAAATAGCACAATCCAGTTTAAGCATTCTGTTGTTTTGATTTGTTAAATCTAGTCTTAAATTTCACATTCCAGTTTAAGCATTCTGTTGTTTTGATTTGTTATATCTAGTCTTAAATTTCACAATCCAGTCTAAGCATTCTGTTGTTTTGATTTGTTGCTATTATGACTGTCAGATCAGTCCATCTTACAGCAACTGCTTGTGGTTTCTTAATACGAAACAAGGTTTTACTTTTCCATTGACCGGTTTTTGACCGGTGTTTGCTCCTTTCCTTTAAGACCATGAGTGAGTTTGTTAAGCTGGAACAAACAATAAGTCCATAGCTTTCAATCACAATCACTTCTCTTGGTTTCATTATGTCCTCTGTTTTAATTAGGCTGATAAGTTCCCCCTCTATTGTAACACATATGATACTATTCTGATCTTGGTCAGAGATATATAAGTGTCTGTTTGATTGGTCAATTGAAACATGGAATGGTGACATTAGATGTATTCCATGATCTTTCCAAGAGATTTGCTTAATAATTGATCCTCTTCTTTCTCGTATTTCTACCATTCCATTCCCTGGATTATCATGGTATGTAATAACGATACTTTCTTCATATGCAGCAACTCCCCAGCAAACCCTTTCGAGGTTGAGCCTAGCTTCCTTGATCAACTTGGAGTTCTGGATTGACACAAATTCTAACTTTTTAACACTTGGTAAACTTACCACAACTTCATCAGTGCCTACTAGAGCCACATCCCAAATATTGCCTTTCAAATGCAACTCGTCTGATAAATCAAAAGCACTGCTTAGGAGAATGAGATTAGAATTTGCATGGTCACACAGAATTAGACATCCATTTGGAAGAAACAAGCATCCTCTGATGTTTCTTTTCACCTTTTGATTTTCTGGTGTAGTGTTAATTATTTTCTCATGTATGACTTTCAACTGAAGCGATTTGGTCAAGTTATTTTCTGCATTGTATGTTGCTGATGCTTTTTTAACCTTAATTTCTTCTTCAGCGATGGTCTCTTCTTTCAATTTGAATCCACTCATGCAGTTTTCCTTTGTTGTTGTTTCTATATCCATAAAGCTATCTATGTTATTGCAGTTTTTGTTGTCATCTTCGTTAGGCTGTGCAGTGTGTGTCATATATTCACTTGCATATTCTTTGTCCTGTACTTTCATGCTGTCAGCTTGTTTGGTGTATAGAACTTGCTCTTTTGACTTAGAATTTTCTGGAAACTCCAAGGAGTTGAGTGCAAGACTTTCTTGTTCTCCCCCTGTTGGTTTTAAATTTGCTATATGTTGAACAATCTCTTCACACTTTTGCTCAGCTTGTTTAATTCCAGAAGTGAGATGATGGAATGGTTCAGTTGGTTCAAAGTTCTGTTCAATGTTGGTTTTCACCATCTTGTAATCAGATGCCACACTTTTGAGTTTAACTAAAGCTGCAAATATAGCAGTTTGTTCATTTGATTGTTCTGTTTGAGCCAGGTTTCTTGATAATGAAGAGATATGGTTCACTACATCTTTGCTTATTGCTATTTTCTCCCTGAGTTTTGCAATAGTTTCTTCAGTTTCATTTTTCTCCCTTTCTACCAATTCATGAAGTTCACTGAAAATTTCTTCCATTTTCTTTTGTAATGCTGTGATTTCTTTCTTATTCTTCTTGTTTCTTGCTTGAAGTTGATCAATCTTCACTTCATCAGCATTTTTCATGTCTTCAAATGTTTTCATTATAGATTTAATTTCAGTCACGGCTTTATTCAGTCTAGGCTTATCTTTTTCCATGTTGACAACTTCAGATATTTTTCTGCCCACACATGTTGAATGCTTGGCTGTCTGGCAGATTCTGCAATAAACGACTTTATGACTGATACAGTAGTATTGAACTTCATTCATTTGGTGATCATCACAATAAGACAGAACTGTGTATGCATGTTCTCGACCCTCTGAGCTTTTCTTTGGCATGGCATCTCCATATAATAAATTATGTGCTCTGAAGGCTCGAAATCTCTTGTGTGATTGCAGACATGGAGTGCATAAGAACTCGTCACAGTTTATGCAGAATCCATCAGCTTCTTCAGTTTCATAATCAAACTTGCATGGATCACAATATACTGTTGTTGTTTCCTCAGATGTGTCATAAAAGTCAGAAATTTCATCAGCGAAATCTTTTCCTTCTGCCATTTTTATTACATGTCCAAAATGAATGCTTGTAAATAACTGATGGTACTTACATGTTATTGTTTTTATCTTATGAACAATTCCTCATTAGTTTGAAATTACCTGTTTCATTTACTTAAGCCATTTCTGACTGTATTTTAACAGCTTACACTATTTTTAATTGATTTTGATGTAAAATGACATACATTGTAATGTTAATCCATTTAAAACAGATACAAATGTTAGTTTTCTTTGCATTATTAGAGTGAACATAAACACATTGTGTTACATAGTTAATGCTGATTACATGTATTTTGCAGTTTTGATAATTTAAGTTTAGTCATATGTCTGTTTGAATGAGGCATGATAAGTTTACATTTTGATAAGATAGTGTTGATTTCATCAAGATCTGGTTTGTGTTAAAAATTTTATCTTAGTCTGTGTTGTCTGTTATCACAAACATGTGTTAACTGACCATTTATAAACTTGATTTGATGTAGCACTGTTTTATCTCACACTGGAGATGAGCATTTTTGTGATAAATACTAGTAGTATATAAATTAATTCAGTTTTATTTATCAGTACAATTGTTTCTGCATATACTTTCATACAGAATGATATCAATGTATACAGGAGACTGGACCAGAAATCTTGAAAACATTACTTGTCAAAATATATATATTGATTGAAATCTTCACAAAAATAAAAAGAATTTTACATGACATGAGGGTTAGTAATTCTCTAAATTTTACCTGACCTGTCCAGAAGACCAAGGTCAGATAGTCTTTCATGTCAAGTGGTAGTTCACTTTTATATATGAACAAAGAGATAGAAGAATGATCATGTTTTCTTATACAGCATAATCATCCATTCTTTTTATGTTACTATAGTGAGGAGATTAAATCATTAAAAGAGACTCTGACAAAGGAAACTGCGGAAAATGCCGAGAAGGTCAGGACTATTGCACAGGTAAAGTAAAACTGCCTTTAATGGTGGCCTAATTTTATAAACATTTCAAATTAAGTTTAGAATGGAGTTTAGATTCAGTGAATCTTTGTTAAGCTTTTTTCACTGGGCTTAATGTCATTTTTCAAAACATGTTCAATTATATACGGCAGCCGGTTCACCTAACCAGTTTTCCTGGACTGTATTCTAACCAGTACTAACTTACCCGTACTCAAGGAACTGGCAATATCTCTGACATTTTAGTCAAATTTTCATAGAAGGGTACGACCTGCCGCAACTTAAGATTTAGACCCAGATTGCTGGCTTACAATTCCAGTCTACTTACCACTGGACCACAGTCGCCGTGTTGTTAAGCTTTATATTTTACCATTTAGATTGTGTGTATCGTTCTAGTGTTGGTTATAAGTTTTAATTACAATTCTGTGCAAGTGTTTCAAATGAATTGTACTTCTCACTTAAAAATCACGCATTAGTTTGAGTGTCTAAAAACATGGTGATCAGGCTTGTTTTTGTGGATCCCAATAAATTAATTTTCACTGGGGTTTAACGTCTCACCAATAGCCTGGGTCATTTGGTGACTTTCCAGCTTTAAAAGTGAGGAAGACCTCGGTCTTACACCCGTGTAGAACCACTGACTTTCCATAAGCTAACTGAAAAGCTTGCTCACATATGAAATTTGGTCCTGGATTGGATTCAAACTCACAGTGGTGAGGGACTGGTGATTACTCGTTTGAGACGTAACCACTTGACCATGAAAAAATTGCAAAAATTAGTAAACTGTAACATCCCTGGGAGCATTTATTAGGGATCATAAGGTATATTTGAAATTCGGAAGATTATTTATGTTCAAGTAACTCATTCACATCATGAACATTACAGTTTTTTTTCTTTTTATTTAGTTAAAGAGAGTTGGTAGAAAGTACAAAGACCAGGCTGAGGCCACCACTAAAGAGTTTGAAGAATTTAAAGCTAAACAAAATAAGGAAGGAAGTGAACAGCAACTTCAGGTGCATGAAATAATCACTTGTTAGAGCAAACAGGATAGGGCAAAATACTCAGTGCTAGAAATTCCTTTCCTCATATTTTACATCTTAATAGTATTAGTAAGGGCTCTTTTGCTGAGGTCTAAGGAACTCATATATTGTTATAATGAAGATACTGCCTGTGTTTACAGTGTAAACTCGCTTAGTGACCAGCTTCCTCAATATTTCAACTTGATAATGAGAACATCTCAATATCAGGACCTTTTTTGTTCCAATGGTAATCTTAATATTGAGGTTTTACATTTAATTGTTCAATATTCACAGAACAAAGCCTGTTGTTAATATTTTTTTCTTTTATAGCATTTTATTTTACGTTGGTTAAAAGTTTTCCAGAATTTTCTGGAGCCTCTGTTTTTTCCCAGGTCCGGACCCTACTGGTTTTTATTGTTTCCATGGCACCAAGATCAAGATTTCCATTTTTTAACAAAATTTCATCTTTCACTCATGTTCTATAAAAATTCTGTATAGAATCCATCAAGTGCCCTTTTCATTGGAACAGTTTTAGGAACTGATTATATTTTAGATGTAGACTTGAATTCAGAATCCTTGTTAGAAAATGTGAAAAACTGGAGAAATTGGTAGTTTTTGACAACCAGTATCAACTGATTTCATTCGAAATATCCAAATGAAAAAGAATTATTCACTAATGAAAAATCCTGACCTATCAGATGATTTTTACATTGTTTAGGCTAACAATCAGCAGATCCAAACATTACAAAAGAGCCTGAAAGAGAAGGAGGAAGAAGTGAAGAATTTATCCACATCTGTCCAAGAGTTAAAGACAAAGAATGAAGAATTGGCTGCCAAACAGAAAGGAACTGAAGACAGTAAACAAGCTCTTGTTCAAAGTCTTAAGGTAAAGATATTTCACTAAAAGGTCAATGAATTTTTCAGCATACCAAACATATGATAACACATGTGTATTGTTTTATTATTTCTTCTTTATAACAATATCATTGTGGGGAGTGGCCACATGTGGTCATGTGGTCTCTAACAAATGATCACTTATTCACTAGCCTCACTCAGCTGTGAGTTCAAATCCCAACTCAGACAAGAATTACACAAGAATTTCACATGCAAGGAAGCCATCCAGATAGCTTTCAGAAGATCAGTGGTTCTACCCATTTGTGCACCTGGGGATTTCCTCCACAGCTGAAAACTTGAAGTCTTCATATGATCCTTTCTGTTGCTATGGTGTTAAGACCAAACCTTAAAGATAAGATGTCAGGTGTTCTCTATACTTGAGACTTGGGTGAGTTTTGAATGTTTGCCTTGACTCTTTCACATCTCTACAGTTTATTTTAAAATTTTAATAACAACTTATTTCTGACGTTACCATTGCTACTGATTTTGATTTAATATATTTTCTAGGAGTCTGAAGAAATAAGGAAAAATGTGGAACAAAAATTGCTTACCATTTCATCGGAGAAGGACCAAGAACAACAGGTAAGTTGTATGGAAAGAAAATGGACAGAATTTTTTATTTGTTGTACTAAAATGCATTGATGGCTATGAAGTAGAATTTGATCCTTTCTGAAAGTCGTTATAATTTGTTTTTCCTATTTAAGTGAGTAAACCAATTTATGTGTGAAAATTAACTGTGTGCTTCTTTGATTTGTAATAAAGAGATTGTTTTTGAAACAAGTAAAAGACTTCAAAAAGATTTCTTATGTCTACTTTATTCACTGGGGTTCAAGTTTTCCATTTTTTTAAGGGCTCTGAGGATAGTTTTTCCGAATCAAGCATTTCCGTGTGAAAGCCCCTAGCAATATTTTCCAGTTGTTAGAAATTTTCTATTTGAACCCCTGTATTTATCAGATTCCCATTCATAAAATGTATCATTCTGTCAATTAGCAACTTAACAAGTTTAAAGATGAAGCCAATAAGATTAAAGATGAGGCCGGTAAAGCTAAAGATGAGGTTGTGAAAATCAGAGAAGAAGCTACAAAACTTAAAGAAGAAGTAGAAAAATTGAAAGAAGAAAAGAATGATGTAGAAAATAAGAGCAAGAAAAGCATGGCTCTACTCCATTCTGCCAAAACAAAACTGAAAGATTTGAAGGAAACTAATGAAAAACTGACATCAGAGAAATTAGAGATGAAAAAGAAGATTTCAGAGTTGTCAAGTGTTGAGCAAGGAACTAATGGTAGGATTATGTTAATGTTTGAAATTGATTTTGAAAAATATCATTGTGCAGATGATTTTCTTTTATTTATTACTCATTTGTTAAATGGTATCTTTGAAACATGCTTGATTTCAAACTATTTCAATTAATATACAAAAAATACTTTGAGCATATAATTATGTTAATCACTGGAAGAAATTTATGCTGATAGTTTTGCATTTGCAATTTTTCAGCTTGAATAAATTAACTCTTTGATGCAACAAATTAAGTCTTAAATTGAATGGATGCTTTAATCATGGAACAAGCTATATAAAATTATGTGATAAAATGATAGAATCCTATGTATTTGCTTTTATTTCAGAGGAGGGTGACTTACGTATGAATTCTATGAAGACTATGTTTGAGAACACAATACAAAGATTAGAACAGGATGTTTCATCTAAAGATACAATTATAAATGAACTCCAGTCCAAGGTACACAAATGCCTAAATGGCAACATTGTAACCAAATTACTGTCAAACCACTAAAGGGAGAGAAAAGGGCCATTAGACTTCAATTCATGTATTTATTTTGTCTATTATATCAGGAAGCATATGCTATAAAATGGTCATTGTTTACCATTGACTTTTAATCACAGGTGATCACTGGTGGCCATTAACACAGGTTTGACAGTGTATCAACTTTTTATAGCCACTAATTTAAAGTGACTGTTTACTGAAGCCTGAGATGAGGGTTGTGGTTTAGGATTTGTTTCTTAACCTAGCTTTGTCATTGATGGATTCTGAGAGAGCGCTCAAAACCATCCAGTCAGAAGTTTGAGTTTTAAACTCGTATTTAAACTTGAATTTATTGTGTATGTTAGGATTGTTGTTATTTTCAAAAGGTAAAACACCACTTAATATTTCATTAATTTATGAAATGATTATAATGCATGAAGAGTACATGATTTGTGTTATTTCTTTTTTCAAAAACTCATAATAGTGATCTTGCCGTAAATAAGGTACAAACTCTTCTTTTGACAGACTGACACCCTTTTAATTACCTCTCCCATATTAATTTGCACTTGATGGTTTTCTGTCCATTTTTTTTTAAACATTTTCAAGGGTTAATGAAGTATTACTGCTAAGTAGAAATTAGTAGCTGAAGTGATATTTCAAACTTCTCTGAACATTGTTCCATTAATTTCTTTTTATATTCTATTGTATGTTTGTCTTACATAGATTCAACAGCTTCAGAAACAAGTAGAATCCAATCAGAAATCTACACAACCAGCTGTACAAGTTTCTAGATCTGGTGGAAATGTGTCTCAGGACAGAACAAGGTAAGTATGTGGTGCTAATTTGAAGGAACTGTGAATTCTTTGGTCTGTTTTATTTGACTGTAGGTTTTCATCACGGTAATGTTCATGTAGAACTTTATTGTGAGATTATGCGTCTGTACATGTGGTTCTGGAATTTTCTTATCTGGATATACATTATCTTGTTGAGCTGAAGTTCATGTTGGCACAAAAGAGGTCTGTTATCTTCAGACAGTCACTTGAAATACTTAGCAAACTATCTTAATGTCTAAAAATGTTTGCATTTTAAATGAAGTATTTTTTTTGTTTATAGTTCTTCACAGTCAGAGCCTCCAAAAACTGCTAACATTCGCCCTATAGCATCCAGTCCAGCTACCATGAAGCCACAGACTGTACCAGTACAGCCTCAGTCAGCTGCATCAAAGGTCATGGCCAGTATAAGACCAATGGCTATAGCCCCTACATCATTATCTGGTACACCAACAGCAACAGTCATGCCAACTACAGCTGTTACACAACAAGAAATTCCTGAAGGTAAGTGACCAAATTTTATTGACTGCCTTGCTTTACTTACCTGGCTTTGAATTAGCTGTAAATTGTGTAAGTTAGTTGTTAGGTTGTGAGTAATCTGGAAAACGAACAAAATGTGGTCCAATGGCCCCTAAAGTTATGGTTTGGGATACATGTTATTAACAGTATCTCAAGAATAACGTGATTCATATCAGTCTCTAAATTTATATACCTTTAACTGCTTTGTATATGACAAAAATCCAAACAGTCAATCCTATGTTTTAAAGAATTATTGCACTTAATGAACTACATAGTATTGCATCATATTGATTTACATGTTTTAACATTCGTTACAGTATCTGAAGAAGTTGTTGCCCCTATCCAGCAGTTATTTCCTCAATCGTCGTCAGCTGGTCGGCCTACACAACAAGTTCAGAGAGTCATTCCAACACAAGGTAAGAACACCAGATGTTTGATATCTTTGGTGGCCTGGTTGGCAAACACGTTTTGGATGCAGGCAAACATTAGTCTCCCATATCCGACTTTTAGTGTTTGAAACTCTGGAATCTTGGGAGAATCTTGGGAAAGAAAATTTAAAGTCTATGTGGACCATGATGATGTTTCCTTTAAATTGTCAAACAGTTGACCCTTATTTGGCTGGATATTTAGATAGCCTGTTGTACAAACAGTTGTGTAACTTTGGATCCAGTTGGGTCTGCTAGTTTTACAGCCTGTTGTTAAGGGTGCATTTTGTTCTCTTTCAGAATCTTCCAATCAGGAGAATGTTTCTGACAGTATAACAGAGACTGGTGTTGTAGAACCAGTACAATCCACATCTAGAGATACACCTTCTACTTCAATGTCAATGTCATCTAAAAGAACCAGAGAAGAATTTGAAAGGTATAATATCTGTTTGAGGACAGTTGACTCAACCAATACCCCTTGGCTACCTGCTGGCTTTCATATGTTTCTTATATGGCTAGAAAAAATAGCATTGTTCACAGTTAATTGGTAGGCAGGTTGCAAAACATTCCATTCTTATTTTTTTTATCTAAACATTCCTTTGATATTTTGGAGGTATGATTTGTCCCCAAATATATTTATACTTGGATTTTGCTGTTAAAAACTTTTGAATCAGTGACAAAAATTGGATCTATTGAGTAACCATAAACACAGATATTTTTTTCTGGCCTAATAAACTGAGAGATCAGTGATGGAAGACATATGATGTTGCAACTTTTCAATCCACATTTAACAGTCATATAGCTGAGCTTTGGAGCAGGTAGGGAGACCTGCTGCATAAAATTTCTGAATTTGATAAATTTCTTCAGAATTCATGTTTGTCAAATCTGTCCCTAATACCATTGTTGATGTCTTAATTAA
This sequence comes from Lutraria rhynchaena, assembly GCA_008271625.1. Taxonomy (NCBI): domain Eukaryota; kingdom Metazoa; phylum Mollusca; class Bivalvia; order Venerida; family Mactridae; genus Lutraria; species Lutraria rhynchaena. Next base: position 762,402 of record VIBL01000142.1, on the reverse strand, counting down.
TGTGCTCTCTGGTTTAATACTGGTTTAGTACTCTTTTTTATCTTAAGCTTATATGATATTTATGGTCAATATTCTGATTGTACTTTTTGTTATATTTATATTGCCTATGTTTGATACATATTTCAGTCCTGTTGAAGATTCTAATGTAAAGAGAACTAAAGTGTCTACAACAGAGGTAGGGAGAAGTTAAATATTGATAGTGTAATTACAGTTTTAATGTATTTATTAATTGTTTAAGATATGGATATATTGTTCGTAAGATCAATATGTCAGACCTATCCTTATCTGCATGTTTTGTTGGCAGAATTTTTTCTGGTACATTTCTTAGTCAGCAGATATATTTCATTTGAAAATGAAAACAATTTTAGTTTCTATTTTTCAAAGCTTTGTAAACTTCACTTTTTTCAGCCGGGTACCAGCGATCGATCTGAAATTACTGTCTCTGAGGACATACTTCCTGGAGCACCAGAAGATCTTCAAAGTGGAGGTAACTTAAATGATGGTGAAGAGCCTGATGTTACAGAATCTCAGTCTTTGATATTTGAAGATCAAGATGAACCGGAAGATGGTGCAACCGGACAGGAGTTTCAACCGGAAGATGGATTTGCCGGTCAAACTTTGACTTTTGATCAAGAGGAGGAAACCTCTGACCAGCTACCAGAGAGTGAACAGGTAAGGGTTGAAAATTTACTGATGTAAAAACTTGAGAATGTCTTGTATTCAAAGGACTAAGATTTCACAAGATTATGATACAGAGTATTTGTGGGTTATGATTTTAATAGTATCTGTCTGTTCACTTAAATTCAAATGTCTTAGGTTTATATAAGTAATATTGGTTAGTTATTAGAAAATTATGCTATGCTCAGGGTTGACAGAAGTTTTATTCTATTAGTGAATGATAATACATTCACATTTTTTACTCCAAAATATTGATTATGACCACCACTTTTGTTGTTCCATCTTACTTTTCATAGGTGTGGCTATTATAACTAACAAGCCTCTTTGTACCAATGATTTGTTTGTGATTTGAATTAAGGATTGTTTGTAATTTCAAAATGGATTTCATTGGTATGTGATTCAGAATGAAACAATCTGTTCACTAAGTGAGGCTTTAACTCTATGGTGTCAGCACCTAACTGTTACAAATCCAACTTTACTGATAGAGCTATCACAAAAATTAGCAAGGTTTATTGTAGTGAAGATATTTACTTTGTGTGCTTCACACACAACTGTGGTTTAATGACAATCATGTGACGATTATTTAACTTTACAGCAAGTTGATGATGATGCTGGTACCAATGATGTTCCTGAAGATCAAAGTGAAGATGTCAGTCGGCAGCTTGTACCTGAAAGCCAAGAAAGTGTTTATTATGAAGGTGATGTAGAAGATGACAATGATGCTGTTATCATTGTTGAAAGTGATGATGAAGAGGTACACTATTCAATGATTGTTGTATTAACTCACCTATCGAAACTCCTGCCTCTGATTGGTTGATCTTGATTGCAGTCATTACCAATGATAATGCTGCATTCAGATTCTGGTCTCTCAACCAATTACCACATAGGACTGTTCAAAGTCATCATCTTTACCATATTCAACATTGAAATCAAAGTACAGGCTAAAGTTTTGTAAATTTTAGTCACTGAAGTGATGTTAAGCCAACATGTCAATCTAAGCCACTTAAATATGAATATGAGCCCGGTTCACCCAACAAAAATGAAATTTTCATTAAGTCTTTAGTATAACTAACAAACAAACTTTTATCTGTCTTTTGCACTACATTTGTTCTCATTGTGAAGTATTTTCATAATTTCTGTCAATCAGGAAGAAGATGGTGATGATGAAGAGGATGATGATGAAGAAATTGAAGAGGAGGATGATGAAGATGATGATGAAGAGGATGAGGAAGAAGCAGGCAGAGAAGATGAACAAACTGAACAAGATGTGGATATGGATGAGGTAAAACATGATTTTACTGTAATATCAGTCTTCTAGGTTTGTGTGTGTGTGTTTTTGCAGTACCATCATAGCAAGGTAGATTTTAGGTTGTGAAAATATGTGACAATTTTAAGGGTGCCAATTACAAGGTTTTTTAAGTTAGAGTTACATTTTGACCATTAGTGCTAGTTATTATTTGTAAATTTCAAAAAAAAAAAAATAGGGGGGTTTGCATACCAAGTGAGGTATATTTATAATGGAAATACCTTGGTATGAAAGTTATACCAACCTGTGTGTGTTTTTTGGTACAATCAGTTACAGTTGACCAAGTTTTCCTGCTTTTCCTGCCCTTAATGCTGTGACTGCTCACAACTGTTCAGTCAAGTATTAAAGCAGCAATCACTGCATACAAATATTCCTTATTATCTGAGCCCAAATGAGTTCCAGTGTACAAATACTTGAGTTGATTACCAATATTCTGTCATGATATTAATTGATAACATTCAAAAGGATTTCATGTATGAAATTTCCAGGTTGGAGATATAGAAGATGGTGGTTATGCAGATGAGCATGATGATAACATGCAAACAGGTGAAGAAGGTGATGTGGATGAGGAAGTTGTAATTATAGGTATGACATTGTTCATTGAAATATCTATGTTGCTTGAAGTGTGAGGCGAGTTTGAATGAATTTTCCATGCACTACGTTTATATTGTATGAATTCAAATCATGTACAAATAGCTTGAATCCAGCAGTTTGGGAATCTTGCTTAAAAGTTGCAATTCAAAATCTATATTCATTTCAACATCATTTAATATTTTGTATTGATGTTCAAATGTTGTCTTTTATTTGTTGCTCATGCATAAGTTGTACCTGTTTATACACACAGTTGAATGACATGTGGGGATGGTGTCATTTTAGTAATGTATTAGGCTACTGAAAGATCTTTGAAAGCCAAAACGTCATATCAAGATTTCGTGGCTATAGGAGTTGATAAAATATTTTTAGCTTGCATGATTTTGACTCATTATTTCAGAAGAAGATGAAGAAGATGATGTGATTGATTCTCAGGAGCCTGAATCCCAGCAACCAAGTCAAACTAGTGTTCAAGGAAGTCAACAATCCCTGGTTCCCCCACTTCAACCTTTAATATCACAGGGTGGAAACCGGTACCAGCAGCTTACACCCTTTATGCTTGGTGGGGTATGATTGTTTAATATTCTAGTTCATTTTAGAATCAAATTATGAGATCCCAACTGTTGATTGTTTTATGGCTGTATTTTTAAGTATGCCGGAGATAGTTTTTCCTTATTGAATACAATATTTAAGATAAAAAATCACCACTTCAAAAAAAACAAAAAAAACAAAATCATGATGAAATAAACTTACTGGAAGTGCAGTTAAATGTAGAATTTCTTTATTACAACTGTCTGTTACCTGAGCCACTTGCCTGACTTCCAAGATAAGTAAAAATAGTGAAATAACTGGAAGTTAACATTCCAGGTGACAGGTGCAGGATTTGAAGCTGATTTAGATGATTGTACTGTACCAAGTACACCGACCTTGAATGTACCTCGTAGAATGGATGGATTTGCTGAAGCTGTTAGTTCACCACAAGTCTCTCAAAGATTTACGTTTGGTAGTGGTGGGAATGACCAAAATCTCTCGTTGTCTCAGTTAGATGCCCAAGCAGGTAAATATTTGTTGACTGTCATATTGTGGTAACTGTGTTTGGAATCTTGTGACTCTGATACAAATGGCCGAAAAAAAGCTTTGTTCAATCCCTAAATCCAAGTCTTTTTACTGAAGATTTTTACCATTTAAAATGCAACAAACTTCACAAATGATCTTGAAAACTACAACTGACTGTAGCATAATTCAGGTATGAGAAGTAATAGGAAGTCAGTGGATAAATGATAATATGAAAACATCTAAAATAAAAGCTATTCAATAGAAATAACCGGACTGGTTGAATCACATGATTTTTTCTGCCATTTTTCTATATCAGAGTTATATGATTCCCTCATTGAGTAACGTCTGCTCATTGGTATGTCATTTAATCTGTTCATCTCTCATTGCGTCTGCTTAGTATTCATCTTTTGCTGGTTCGGTTTAACACATACAGAAAATGGACAAACACATGGAGGAATAAAAAATGATATATCTTTCTGTGTATGTATTTATTTAAATTAACTTGTTTTGATTCTATATGTGACATGCTGGAGGTAAATTCTGACCATGCCCATTGAAGGTTAAGGTCAAGTAGAGGGTTTGACAAATCCACTTCTTGTAATTACAAGTAGAAATTGATAAAGGTCTTGTTAATATTCTAAGCTAGTTGTCCTGCAGGATGAGTTGCTGGAAAAAAATTCAACCCCTGAATGGTGAGGTCATGGGACAAAGAAAGACCATCCTATGTTTTTGTTTTTAAAAGATTTATTTAGTTATTTATTTTGTGCTTAACAGTGAGATACTGGATACAGAGATTGATTTTCAAACACTGATGAAAATGGTAAATTATTTCACTAAAATAAATGGATATTGTGTTAACTTCTGGTGTGTTATATTATAGTATTAGGAATGGGAATGGACGACACACGTATGGATTTGTCTCAGTTAGAAGAAGGTTCAGGAAGAAGTGTTCCGTCAACTCCTCTTCATACGTCTGCTCCAGGTTTGGACTTTTTTAAACATTTCTTTCAGTGAATATGAATAGGCTTTCTATGACTTTATGGTTGACTGGTTGAATTTTCATTTGTCATGTTGTTATGTTTTTTTTTTCTATCTGAACAAAACACTGTGGCGTTGACTGCTAAGATATTAGTGTCTGTGAAGTGATTCTTGTTATACAGCTTTACTGCATGTAACAGAATAGTTTTAGACTCTGCTACACATTATTATGATGATTTTAGTGTTTATTTAATACGATGTGTTTTACTTGAGTTAAGATTACAGTTGTATTAATTGATTTGTTGCCTAAAAAATAGTTCCAGTTAACACTAATTTTTTAAAACTACTGACATTAGCGTTTTTGTGTATACCATATGTAGTTTTCTGAAAATTAATTTTAGGCAGTTAATTCTTGTTAAGGCTGCGACTGTGGTCCAGTGGTTAGTATGCTGGACTTGTAACCTGGTAATCTGGGTTCAAATCCAGGTCATGGCAGGTCATGCCCTTCCAGTTCGACGAAACTCTATGTATGGAAAATTTCTGGCCCTTTTTAAAGAGTGAGTTTGTACTGGTTAGAAAACAGTCCAGGAAAGTGAACTGGCCTCTATGTAACTGAAAAATTGTTAAAAAATGGCATTAAACCCTGTGAAAAAAGTTAGTTTTGTTTTTGAAAGTTGAAGGGATGTGCCTAGTAGTTGCACCCTTGGTGGTTGTAGGGTCTACATTTAGAAGTTATTTTATTGATCCTCCATCTATAAATAATTATTTCCTGCTCTAGACAAAAAGTTTAGTTACAAAAGTCGACAAGTATTTTTTATGTGACATTATCATGTTATGTTTTTTTTTCAAATTTCAGTTACAATAATAACAGATGTGGTTGACACATTAGCTAGCCAATCTGATGTAGCTGTGTCATCTGTTGGCCAATCAGATCCTGAACAACAAGAGGAGGCGGAGTCTGGTACTCAGTATGAAGTAGAAGTAGAAGAAGGGTAATTATTTGTTTATGTATTATGATACAGAAATTCTGGTGCTATTTGGTTGTGGTTCTGCTTTATAAATTTTTCTTTACATAACACTGCGCTTTATTTTTTTGAAATTTTACCTGTTTTGTAAGCAAATAATGCAGTAATATTATCTACAAAATATTTAATATCCCGTAATATGAGTTTGTAAGAGCAGGCTTGCTGATCAAGAAACAGATTTATTATTTATGTCTTATTAAGCTTTACCTTTACTTATTTTTATTATGTATATAAAAACAACATTATCAATGGAGACTTTTGCAAAAGATATTGTTACAACAAAGATGAACTTGTTAGACATATGATAACATTCTAAAATTGCTCTTATTTCTGATTCAGACATAGAATTATTCTAAGAATTAAACACATTCGTTGGTACAGTATACGTGTTTGATTTTTTCATTTTCATCCTTTTCTGTTGCTGTTTGAAGATTTCTTTGTTGTATATTGAAGAAATAAGGACAACATTGTTATTTTTACATATTGGAATGTACAGTGCAACCTCTCCAGAGCAACCCTCTCTTGAGCAACAACCCTCAACAATAGCATGATTTTTCCCCACTGTATGATTAAACTATTGATTTAACCTCTCTAAAGCAACAACCTCTCAACAACATAATTTTGCTTCTCTCAAAGGGTGTTCCTTTGGAGAGGTTGCACTGTTATTACTATATTAATATGATATAACATATACTGGTAATGAAGTAGCATGATACACTTGTGATACTTTGAATGCCCAGGGGAGCAACAAAGATATTCAAATATCAGATCTTCCGTATTTAACCATTCAATGAGGTCAGAAAAATACAAGATACATAAACCTTCAGCAGTAGAGTGCCCACAATTTTTTTAATATTTCAAACTGATTTGTTATACCCTACAATTGACCCCAGTGTTTGTCCAACCTCAAGCTTTTGGCAAACATTTTGAAGTTTGGTAAAATTTAGAGAATTACTGGCTCTTATGTTCAGTAAAATTCCTTTGATTTGTATTGAAGATTTAAGTCAATGCTGGTATATATTGTGATAGTTGATGTATATCGTGGAATAGTAATATTTTGTTTCACATTCATTGACCTTACAATATTTATTCACCCATTTAGAAAGTGGGGAACATACTGTAATGGGGTGGTCCGTCTGTACATACATCCTGTTATCCTTGTCCGATCAATAATTTGAGAAGGAATAAGCCTATGTTTTTGTAACTTGGTAGGGACATTGCCCATGGCCAGTAGATGCTCCCTAAAGATTTTAAGGTCAAAGATCAAGGTTACAGTGACACTTAATGTAAAATCCTTGCAATAGCTTCAAAAGGAATAAGCTTTGAAACTTGGTAGCAACATTGCCCATGGCCTGTTGGTGACCCCTATTTTGAAGTCATTAGGTCAAAGGTCAAGGTCACAGTGCAACTCAGTGTAAAGTCCTTGTCTGATCAATAACTTGAAATCATGAATAGACTGTGACTATATTTCTTATTTTAAGTACTGGTGACATATTATAATAATTTCTTACCTTTGTTCAATAAAGACATAATCATTTTTAAATAGAAGGAGGGTTAATCACAGGAGTAGTTGGTTTCTTTACATTTCTGCTCTCAATATTATAATGTTTTGCTACTTCAGATTTACTTATTTACTTTAGAACTTCTGATGATTTTCTGTTTAATGGCTTTTGCCAGTCTCAGATGCAAAATTCTAGTTGATCAATGTTTCTTCCTTTGTTTTAGATTAATTGTATTTTTATACACTGAATTAATATTTCATACATATCTACGTGTGTCATAGCAAATGAATGACTAACATTCTTTGAGAACATTTTAATACTCTAGCATCTATGTTAGAGGAGTCTGAAGGTTGCTGCTAGCTCTGTGCATTCAGTAACCTCCTCTGATAATAATTTTCTCCGACAGAAGTGATTAAGTGACAGAAGTGATTATTTTTTAGTGAGAACTTAGAGGGTGAGCAAGGTGAAGAAGATGCATTAGATGATGTGGAAGATTTTGATCAAGGTCAAGAGATTGACAGTAAGACAGAAACAGGTATGGCTTCGAGACAAATGTCAAACGTTTTTGAATAGTTTTTGAAATTATTTTTTGTATTCTTGTAGCTGTTGATAGAGCTGTTCTCATAGTTGTGGGTATCAAGTGCAATCTTGTAACTGATAAACAGCACTTAAGATATTTTTTATTGGAGTAGTATGTTTATTGTAGAAGTTTGTGATTGTTAAGTTGCTTTGATTATAAGGGCAATACTTATGTTTAACATAACCCTCCACAAACGAATTCTTCACTTGCATTCATGCTAGTGAAAATTAAGTTCATTATCAACATTTACTTATTGACTTATTTGTTGTATTATTAAAAATACATGATAAAATTATTTCTGGAAAAAAACACAAACATCCTATCTTCCCCAAAATTGTACCTTCACCCAAATCTCTTAACCGGAAATCCAGTCAACATACAGAGCCATATAAAATTGGAGAAAAAAACATAGTCTTCCACACAGTTTGGATGTACCACCTCACAAAGTTATGGGGATGGGTATACCAGTTTTAAGTTTTAAGTAATCTTATAATTCTTGCAGAGAGAGATGCTGGGTCTGAGCCAGCATCTGCAAGTACAAGTCGGGAGGATGTGACCCCAAGTTCTAGTTCTGAAAAACAAGACACAGGTGAACTATTACCTTATTCATGTTAGAGTTTATCATTAGAATTTTCATGAATCTGTACAATCAGGTACTTGCTGCCATCGAAACCTGGTGAGAAACAGTAGTTATTACATTCCAACTCACAAATAGCAGTATAGTTATTAAGACTACAGGTGATGATAGTATATAGTTAATGAATACTCTATATGAACATATGTTAAGCTCTTTATCTTTCATTTTTTGAGATAATATTACTAGTAAACCTCTGAATCATGGTCAACTGATCCACTTGATTACATTTCTTTTCAGGTTTGACTATACTCGTGTTTGTATATTATTAATTGATATTTTGATTCAATATTATGTAAAAATGGTAATCAGGAAATTTCTTTTTTTTATCCAGCCAAGACCAAGATTAAGAAGATAGTTTGGGACAAATCTGTCCCTGCCCAGGTGGCTCCAGGTCCAAGTCCCATTGCTAGTCAACCTATTCAAACAATATCATCTGTAAATCAGCCATACAGGCAGAATAGAGGAGGCCCTCCAAAGGGTATTTCACCACAAAGAGGCATCCGAGGGGGGTATCAACGAGGCCAGAGAAGAGCAATGAGGCCCCGGGGAGGGGTTGGCGGATACCAAAGAAGACCTCCATTATATTGATACATGTTTTATGATCCTAGTGACTGACTCAAGTGCTGTCTTGAAAATCTCATTCTCAACTTGTTCACAATTTGTTTATTGTGTGAAAAATGGAACTTTATGGAAACTTAATAGATTATCTATCTTAAAGTTGGTTAAGAGATTAACTGTTGCATTTGTCCAAATGTGAGATAATTGAGACTGAGAAATATACTGCAGGTGTTCATTCATTGATAGTTATATATCATAATGTTTATCATTATGAATGTATTGTTATTATTATCATATCATTAAAAAATTGATGAAAGATTCAGAAAACATATTTTAATTTGATCTTTTGGCCATTTCATCATACAATACATACTGGTCTATAAAGAATGTATGTATATTTCTGTGTTTTGTACCTATCTGTATATTTTCAACTTATTTGTATCTATTTGTGTAAATAAGTAATCTGAGAGGGATTTTTAATTTTATGTGAAGGCATAATTTGGCTGCATTTTTGCACAAAGATTGTTGAATTATTAGTTGAAAAAAGAATACTGATTAGTTGTTATAATGAATGCCTACTTATGGTATGTATTTATGAGTTAACAGTTCAGTTTTGGTATTGTGAGTTTTTGATGGTTTCTGAACATTTTATGGTCATAGAATCATGATGTGCCATTTTTGTACCATTCATACTACTTAACATTGATAAAAAACCTTTTTTCCAAAATCTAATGTGAAAGTACACACTAGTCCAAGTTTATTATCCCTTTGATTTAAATCAAGGTATTTTAGTGTTTTAAAGCATATTTTTTATTGGTAATATCTTAATTAGGCCATCCTTAAAGCTGCTTGTTTGCAGGAACGCAACCAACTCATTGAAAACTCCTCTTGACTGTGTTTTTTTGGCAGTTTTGATTAAAAAAAATTTCGTTCTTTATTTCAGTTTTTCATTTTCATTAGAAGCATATAATGCTAACAAATGTAACATAAAATGCCTCCTACCAACCACCCTCTGTTACAAGTTATGGTCAAGTAGTCACAAACCAGCACTTTTTTAAGGTTGGTCTTACTGATATTCTTTCAGACTTGCATTGTCTAGTTAAATCTCAGACATGAATGAGGTGTGTCTCATGTCGATGTATGTATCTACTGATTCATTGTATTGTTTTAATTGTGAAGATAAGTCATGTGATGAATAAACGTTTTATCTTGCTGTAATCTAGTTATTGTTGACTGAATATTATTAGCCTATGTTCATTTAACATTTTAAAGTTCATTATTTTCCTTACCATGTTTTTGGTAAAGTTAGTTTCTCGTAAAAGAGGATCTTGAGCATTGACAATATTCTCAAGTTTTATGATATTAAATGGCTGTATTGCCTTCAATCATTCAAAGTCACAGTCTTGCTCACATGTTAACCATAGCTGTTATTTTTTGGAACAGACACTGTTGAATGTCCCAAATTTGTAATGCACTCTTGCATGGATGATCAGCATTAAACTTACAAGGAACAATCATTTTTAATCAGATTGATTAATTAATTGATTGATTGATTAATTGTTGTACACATGTTATGTATCCAGTTTATCGCATACACAGTAATATGAGGCTATACCAGTTCGTCCTTGAATACACCATGTCATGCTAATACTAAGGTTACCATCATGAATGTCTGATTACAGACTATGGATTTAAGACATTGGATTTACATATATACGTGTATGTATGTAAACTGTAATGAATGGAATCTGTATTCCAAATGAATGCCACCAATTTGCTCTGTATGTAGAGCATTATTCAGTCTATAGACTTGGCTAGGTGTGGCACATGTTGTCTGAGATGATTTAGTTGAAGACATAATGTCTAAGGCCTTATGTTTTCCACCACCGATAGTTCATGTGGAAAAGTTGGCAGTTAATTTGGGAGAACAAGTTAAGTACTAGCAAAGATTTCAGGAGAACTGGTTAACTACCTGCTGGTAGAGAAGTAAAATACTGATGAAATTGGGCATAAGCCTGTGAAATTTGCTTAAGAATGCCACTTCTATATCACTTAAGCATCAGAATTAAACCTTTGGTAACAAGAAAACCAAACACTACTGTTACAACACATTCGCTTTATTTTTCATTCTCTAAAAATGGAATAACAAAGTTGTCGAACACAACATTAAAATGGTTTCCTTTATTAGGTTCAGTCGTTAGTCACTTGTTCAAAATGTCATTAAAAATTCCATTCTTTCTTTCTACATATATTCACTCAGATAAAAAACCCGGACATGGAAAACAAAGTTTGTGGTAATACTTAACAATACATCTAGACACACAGTGCAAACAGAAATGGGATATTATTATGAAGCAGAGAAAACAAGTAAATTTTAAAATGAAATTTTTCAATCTTTATATACATATATTAAACAAGATTGTAAACCTCTAGTATAGAATGAATACTGATAAGCGCTCTTCGATCAAAGTCGCAATGTATATATTACAAATATGTGTATCAAATTGGATATGAAACAAAATGGTATAGGAAATAGGGGAAATGCACAAAACACAAGGGGAGACAATAAGAATTCATGTAGTCTCACAACATTAATAGGACAACTATCTACTAAAAAATCCAATCGGACATATATCACAGTCTTGAACAATTTATTTTAGTCATAAAATAGATATAAAAACAAAAGCACATTAACAGTAGCAAATTCAACATAGCAAAAGTTAAAAACTTTGCTAAAAATTACTTAACAAACCTGGCTTGTTTATTTTGATTTTTTCTAATACATAAATAAACTTTAATATTTTTTTACCTGAATATATGACTTCAAGAAATCTACCCTTAGTTAAAAATATCAAAGTAATATGACATTACTATAATTCATGATCTAAATATTTTCGAAATTTATAATAATTCAATTTTAATGTGGTTGTCAACATGAAAACATAAAACGTTGGGGGAAGATGCAGGAAAATTTTATCTAGTCACTCATAAACAACGAGAGTATAAAAAGCAACAATTAATAAAGCAGGTATTTTAAATTTACACATAGAAACAATGAAATACATGATCAACATTTCATATAAAATAACATAATATATAATTGGTGAAAAATGAAAACAAAATACTGATAAAGATTACACATACATAATTACTTTATTCCACCAAAATGCTTTGATAACCTTAAAACCCAAGAATATTAAATTTTGTATTTTTTCGAAATAATGTTCTATCTAACCACACCAAATTATGCCAAAATCTTTGATCTTTCTCTTTCAATACCGGTCAAGGTCATATTTCTCTGCATGGCAGTCTGTGGCTTAATCTGAAGCTTCTGTCTGACGTCCATGCATCTGTTGTCAAGGTCAAGGCTGTTATTTTTCTGTGCCAAGTCATCATTGATGCGATGAAGATTGTTGTACAAGCCATCAAGAGCATGTCTGAAAAGTTATGAAATTTTAGGAAAATGGCTCACTCACTGTACAAAATATCAAATTTTCTCTAATCCACTTCCTTCCCCTAATTAAATTCCATGGCTTTTTTCAAAGGTATGGGAAGGGGCCTTTTTCTTAAATTTGATTATCTGGTGAAGACCAGTCATCTAAGAAGCAAACCAATTAATCCAAAATGGCAAATTTGATTTCATACACAAACCACTAGACCTAGATAAAATAGTATTCCATAATTATATAAGTATGTTGAACTGATATTTTTCATTCCATACCTGGAGGTCCAAACTGTTGTTGGTCCTGAAGAAAGTTTAAATAATGCATAAAGCCACAATCAAACAGAAATGAAAATATTTCAGAAATTTAAAATAACTGACAGTTGGTGTACTTGTATTGGTTAAATTTAAATCTTGTACATACTTGGACTGTCTAAGTTTCTCTTCAAGAGCACGTTTGGTAGCCTCGAGCTGTTTGACTTCATCAGTGAGACCATACTGAGGTGCATCACGGCACAGCTCAACATTAGGCCTGTATGTTCTGTTCTCAAGACGAGTTTGAGCCAATTTCATTGGATTGGTTTTAGCACGAATAGCTTCTTCAACACCACGAATATCATTCTCCAATTCTGCAATCTCTTCTTCAGTCTGAACATTCAAACACAATTATTCAATTTTTACCATTTATAATAATAATCTTATGAGATTTTCAATTATAGATCCTCTCTAATATTATAAAGGTATGTTTATGAAGGACCTCAGTTTGTAGTTTAGAAGGCAATTAATGGAATAAATTCATTTTTCAATTTATGTTCATAAAATGTAAATCTACTGAACTTATGTTTACTTGATCTGAAATTTAGATATTTGACCATACAGAAATACATCACCATCACTTACATTGAAACAGTCACTATGGACCATGATTGTATGTTAACACATGGACATGCTGTTCAGGCAAATCTTTGTTACTTACATTTTTCTTTTGCCATTCAAGCTCATCCTTGGCACGTTCAAATTCGTGGATTCTACGTCTGAAAGCATACTCAGTTGCGATTCTTTGAGCTTCAAGGTCATTTTCAGTCTGTTGAAGAGTGTGATGGATGGCTTCACGAAGACGGGTAGAAGCTTGCATTTCAGCCTCTGCTCTCTCCTTGTTGTATCGACTGAAATCTTCCCATTGTTGAGGTGTAGTGCTTCTACAGATATAAAGAAGAATGTTAATACATGTATTTCAGTTCATTATGTGCAAACTAAAGATAGATGAAATCAAAAACTTTATTGTAAGTTAACAAGTTTCATAGCATCTTTCATGTTGCTTAACATGAACAGCATGGCTAGAACTGCATCAACAGTTGAAGTATAATAAATTCTGTTAATGGTACCAGTTATGCTTCAGCATTATCAAAAATTTACAATTCTGTCAAGATAAAAATATCATTTTAATTACAATGTATCATACTTAATGATTTTGACCTAGCATTCATCATATAATGGCAATGGGTACTTTGTATTTTTCTGTGATAGTTCAAATGTTTCACCAAAAAAGTTTTAAAGCAAAACCAGAATGTATTAAAGGAGTTTTGAACTTTTTCTTAGCATTGTTATATTCAGGAATTCCCTTCAACTGAATTTTTTTGATAAATGGAATCACTGAAATCCTAATTTTGACAAAGATACTAGACAGACAGTATAATATATTTACCCTTTAGGTACTCGTAGAGAATCAGGTTTGAAGCTGATTTGTGGTGACCTATCTGTGAGGTTATACTGTTCTACATCAATACCCAAAGCAATATTCTTGTCTTGCAAATCAGCTTGAAGTTGTTGGCGGGCTTCTTGCAAAAGACATAATTGTTCGAATCCCTCACTAATTCTCTGTTGTAGCAATTTCTTAATACCATCAATAACTTCTACTTCCTAAAATGCAACAGTTAAAACATACAAATTTCAGTTTTTGAATTTTTAATTTAATGAAATTTAGTAGCATTACCATTATTACAAACACTTTTAAATTGAGTAAGTGTTCTTCATTGGGAAACTTTAAAGTACTGTTGACTTAATTTTTTTGTAAAAATACTACTTATGAAAGAGTATGACATTTAATTTACTTTAAGCCAAGGAATGTGACACCAAGAGCAGTATTAAATAAACACCCTGTACAAACAAACCATGCACATTTATAAGTGGAGTTTTGTAGCTTTATATTTCATAAGTTTCAGCCGTATTCTTGTTAAGAAACTAACAAATGTAGACATGGGTTAAACAAACAATATGATAATGATAAACAAAAGCACATCAATTTTATTCTTGTCTTTCACTAAATAAATTTTGAACATCTACAAACCTTGTGCAACTGGCTTTCAACTTCATCTTCAACAATATCAATGGATTGTCTACCTTCTCTAAGAGTAAGACATTCAATTGCAACATCTGTTGGTAGATTTTTAGCTTCCAAAGCCTGTTCTGTAAGCTCTTTAGCTTCTGAAAGATCAGCTATTTCTTTATCAATATCAGCTAATGTCTTCTCTAGGATTTCTTTCCACTTACGAATAACATCAACTCGATCAGATAATCTGACATTATTTGAATGCTGGTCCCATTTTGTTTGATTATCAGTTTCATTTCTCAAATATCTGCTTTCCTGTCTGACTTGGTGAGAGGCACTTCGCTGACGTTCAGCATTTGTTGAAATTGAATAATTACTAGTGAACCAATCACTAGGGCTGTGCCTCACAGCAGAACGCACTTCAGTGGCCATTGTCTGCAAGTGAATGAACTATAAAATATTAAGATAGAAAAAAATAGACAAGTGTAATTCAAATATCATGTAATTAGCCTCTAGGTTTGATTAAACTGGATGTCTGATAAGAGGGAAAATATTAAGAGATATAGAGAATCTTAATTAACATCAACTTTTAGAGACGATGATACGATAGCAGGAGAAAAATGGCCCATACCAGATATTGAATCCAAGATTCTATCACTGTGGACAGACACTTAACAAAATAAGCAAAAAAATGACAAAACAGCAAAGCTGTTGGAAGTGGCCAAATTCTAACATTACTGGACTTCTTATTCAGCAAGTTCTAAAGATAAAATGCACATTCAAAACATGTCTCACACAAGAGACTCATAAACCAAACAACATCAAAAGTAATGATTATAAGCAGTCATACACAAACTCAAAATATGAAAAGCATAAACATTAACTTTAAGATTCAATCTTCAAACAGATAAAGCAAAAATGAAGCCAAGAATCTGTATACAAGTGATATATTTTTTTCTAAAATCACTCATCCCAGTATGGATTGAGGTCATGTAATGGAAACTAAAAAAAAATCTTGAGCACTGCATAATCAACTTCACTAGGTGATCGACAGACAATAAGACATAACATTCTGATTTAAAACATTGTGCAAATGATTACAAAACACAATGACAACCATTATTTATGATCATTATACATCACCATGCAGAAGGGACAAAAATGGCCAACAAATATCAACATGAAAAATTGCTAATTTCAAACCGACTAAATTTGGAAAAACATACACCATTTACATACGAGAGTAATACATTAATTATCTATGATATCAACCACATAATTAGCGCAAAAGTTCATGATATGTATTAAGTGGATAATTGTAAAAAACATACCTCAATGTAAGGAGTCCACTTTGTGTGCTATGACTGACTCGTTGCTATCTAAACACCTTTAACAACTTAGCTATAAGACCTTAAGCCCTATTGGTCAATGTAAAAATATAATCCAATCAAAAACCTTTTTACAACTACCAAAGAGGATTTACATATGTTCCTATGGAAATGACCGACAGAGGGGGTGTTCTTTGGCGGAAGTAAAGCACATTTCCGGTTCCGATCAATTTCTTCCGCGAATAAGTCAAAATGTATATTTTGGTGATTCGAGCTAGTTGGGCGTTTGTGCTCTTATCACTTATACACAATTCAGTTTTAGCTACGGATTCAGTAAGTTTTACTTTTTGTGTTTGGCTTATGTCTTCTGACTGATTATGATGATGCGTCACCCTATTATGTAGTATTTTCGGACATTCAAATTGTTCGGTTAAATTAATCATACTATGGTTCATAGCTCATCATTACTGTCATTAGGTCTGTCGATTTTTTATTTTTTTTCATTTTGAACTTCATAACAGTTGAAGGTTGATTATTCTTGAATTCACTGTGAGTACTTTTAAATTGAATATGATTTATTAGTTTGCCAAGAAAACATTTCAATACAAGTTTGACAATTTTAAACAAAGATTGTCAAGTCAATATGATACTTTTTTACTTTATGAAAAGCTTGTCCTTGCTCAAATCGATTTTTCTGACTGATTGCATTCTTGGAAATTTGTTGACTACATTTAGTTAATATGAAATCCAATAAGTTACATCAATACCAATAAGTCACTTAGACTTTCTCACCTGCTGGTTTTTTATTAATTGTTTGCCAAGTACCAGTCTTTTGAGATACTTATTAGCAAAAACTCATTTTATAAAGGTAAGTTCCCCAGTTACAAAAATCTACTGATATAATTGCACTTCACCTTAATTTAGAACTGTCATTCATTCAGTTTTACGTATCAACAGTATTGATTTGCAGAAAAAAATGTTGATATATTGATGTTGTTCTAATCGATGAAAGTCCTACGTTAATTTATGGAAGTTTAAAACTACCAGTATACCTTGTATTGGGCTTCATTCTCCTTACAATCAAATGTCATGGTGATAATCTGAACAGTAAGTAGATCACTACCAAGATTCTAAGTTTTGATGAGTGTTAATTAGTGCTGTAAAGTGTAATGTTGTTTCAGGAACTGTGTTCTCAATGCGGTTATACTAAGATTGGTAGCTATATAGCACAGTATTGTTTCCAACAAAATGCTTCAAAAACATTGAGATTAGATGGTTCTTGCTGTATAAACACAACTGCATCTTCAAAGTCAGAACAGATTATTGGGTAAGTGCTTTTTGGCAGATATTAGTTGTTCATGATTTGGTTGTATAACTGATGGAACAATTGTTAAGTTCTGTCTAACTTATTTGTTTACTGTTTGATCTTCAACTATGTGTGGCAGTGATTTTGAAACCATATTATCTGTATTATCAGTCAAAGAAACAACCAGCCTGCTGTTATATTAGATTCTGTTATCTTGTTTCTTTTCCAGTGTAGATTTTAGTGTATGCAGACTTACAAAGATAAGTGGTCTCCTCAACAGTTTACTTAATTTAAAAGTGCTGTAAGTGTTTAAGTTTACTTTACTTCAGCTGCAGGATTTGTATTGCTTAAATAGTTGTCATTTTGAATCCTGTTGTACAACTATGTGTTAGCTCTGACTATTTTCATTGAATTAGTGAATGTTCTGTCATATTGAGGTTCTTGAATCTGGCTACAGATACTTGGAAAGAAAAAAAAACATTTCGAATAAAGTTAAGATAAATTGGCCTATACCATTGTGGTTTAATGTCGGAAGTTTTGCTGTTTTAAACCAATTCATGATTTTTTTTTTCTGAGAGAGTCACGGAGTGACCAAGGTTATATCAAACTGATAAAGCATTTGTAAAGTAGTGACACTGTGTTCTGTAAAATATTTCCATTGTGTACTGTTAATTTTCCAATTAGTGTTTATAAAATAAAATTCTGAGCACACTGTACATGTAACTGTACAATTGATTGTTTTTCAGATTGTTGGATGGTAATAAAAACTTGCAAATCGAGAACACAGATTTTGTTGGTCTTCAAAAATTGCAGTACTTGTAAGTGTTCGGTGAATGTTTTTAAACATGCTAGAAGAGTATATGAAAATTATTTTTAGCTCATTTGTTTGAAAGAAAAATTCAAGTTATCGCTGCAGCATTGTCATTGTGCAAAAATTTTAGTGTAGCCCATTACTCAAACACTTTGAAAATATCAACATGACACTTGGAGTACTTGATTATCGTGACAAGGCACAATTGCAAGACAAGGGGCATTGCGTTACTCTGAAAGCTATAATTTTGGATTTATGCCCCTTTTTAACTTAGGATTTTGGTCAAAATTGCTTATTGAATAGAATGATATAAATCAGATGAGCATTGGCACCTTCCAGCAGAGCTTTTGTTTTAAAATTTAGTGATTACTGATTGTAAACTTGTTTGATTGTCTATATGGGGGTAACAAACAATTGGTATTAGATGTACAATTCAGAATTCTTGGTTTTTGTTTGGGGAATGTCATTGTATTGCTTTAAAAATACTGATTTTGAAATATATGCAGGTCATTACCAAAAAATTTGCCTTGTCCTGGTGGTAACAGTTCATGGAAATCTGATGAAATTGTTAATAATACAAAGATTTGTAAAGATGTTATAAATCTCTGTGTACAGAAGAACAGTAAGTATTTACAAGTACATATAAAAGATTGCTCATTCATTGTTTCATAAAGTGGATATATTCATTATAAAGTGGATGGTATTAAGGTGAGGGCGGTCTCACGACTATAGATGACTGAAGTATTATATCAATGAGTTGCATGAATTGCATGTAGAAACAGAGATCATTTTGACATTTACACTTATGCACATAAATAAAAGCTGATGTTACAGGCCTCCCAA
This sequence comes from Lutraria rhynchaena, assembly GCA_008271625.1. Classification (NCBI taxonomy): domain Eukaryota; kingdom Metazoa; phylum Mollusca; class Bivalvia; order Venerida; family Mactridae; genus Lutraria; species Lutraria rhynchaena. The sequence continues at coordinate 743,432 of VIBL01000142.1, read as the reverse complement.
AATTTGCAGGACTGTCAGACATGTCAGGCAAATTTTAAGCTGGTCCAGTAACTTTTCAGCAAGTACCAGCAGACAGGCACAATTTACAGCATTTATCACTTATTTATAATATATTCAGTCAGACAGAAATTCTCACTTAGCCTTAAATGGCAGGCAAGTATTCCAGCAGTTTCTAGAAACCTGATGTTATATGACTGTAAGATGAATCAGGTTATTAGTGATTACTTGTCTGTTTTTCTTGCCTGAAAAATCTTCCAATTAAAGCTAGAAAAGTTGCCAAATGACCCCGGTTGTTGGTGCTGGAAAAAAGACAAACAATTTGTGGATAAATATTTGTGTCTCTGGAAGATGTTCTCCACCTATGAACAGCTGAAAGTTTCTAATATGTGACAGGTAATAATGTAGCTAAGTAAAGGTAATATTATTGTCTGATTTTCTTACAGTTACCTGTGCTAATAACAACAGTCAGTGTGTATTAATTGGACCAGGAGAAATGGAGTGTTTGTGTTTACCTGGTTTCCATGGTTACAAATGTCTGAGACATGTGAGTAGATATTTTTTTGACATAAGTGGACTGTTGCAGTGTAGAAATAGGGTAGACTTTATTCCTTGATGAAAATAACCTGTTGATTATGTGTATTGGTTATGACTTTTAGACACATAATGCTGAGGTGAAATTGCATGTTTTCATTTGCTTCCTTACATTAGCTATTGAAACAAAATTTCTTCTTATAATGAATATGTAAATACTATGTTATGTTTTTAAACAAAAACTGTATCCAGGATATTGACTACAAACCTATCAACTGTTCATAAATGACTTCAATGTATATGAAATATGCAATATAGAATTTTAAGAGCTCATCAAATAATTTTTATCATTTTGATACCAATATTTTATACAATTTTCTGTCTTACAATTTATCTTATTGTACCTATATTTCTGCTTTCAGGGGACTTTTCCGACTGCAGAATATTTTATTGTACTTTGTTCTTGTACAGTATCTATATCTGGTTTTCTGTGGTGTGTATCTAGAAGAAAAGTTGGTAAATCACACAGACAGTAATATAGAGCTCATCTTCATGTCTCAGTTTTCTGTGATAACTTAACAAATGTGTTCTCAATGGTGCTTATAGTGACAATCTTGTGACATTATCACATTGCATTGTGAAATTTGGAACGGAACGCCTAACATGCAAATAGAGAATTCTTGGAAAACTTAACCCTTGTGTATTTACTTTTTCTGGGGTTTAATATTGCACCAACAGCCAAGGTTATTTGGCAGCTTTTCCTGCCTCAGTGGTGGAGTAATACTCCAGGCATATATCTGGGTAGAACCACCAACCCTCTGTAAGCCAGCAGGATAGATTCCTCACATGTTGAATTAGGTATCTGGTGGGATTCAAACTCACAGCAGTGAGGGGCTTGTGATTATTGGTCAGAGACAATTTGTTTATTTACTACTGCATTCTTTTGTGATTTTTTTAAGTTTGTTTATTTTTACATGTTAAGTAAAAAATAGTCTGAGTACAGTTTAAATGTAACCAGGGTTATAATTCTATGTCATTGCTGTTAAGCTTTCAATTGGTCAGTGCAATCTGAAAATTGCCCAGTGATATTGCTGTTTTCAATTTGTTAACATTGTCTTTGCATTTTGAATCTGAGTAAAATTTGTCCTCTGATTACAGCTGTTTTATATCTCTGCTTTTTTTGTTTTGTTTTTTTTTCATGATAAATCTCTCTTTAGTGTATATTTTTTTCTTTGTATATTCTGTCTGAGGTCATGTGCATTTGTCCACCCCTTTATTTGGTGCTTATTGAAAAATTTTGTTGTCATTTGTATTCATAAATGTTGCTGATTTCTCCATGTATTTTTCTGTAATATTTTTTTGCTTGCTTCAAAATCTTAAGGTACATATATAAAGGTTGATTTAAATTATACATTAGGAACATTTAGTAATGGTTACAGTATTGTTGTGTCTTTTTATAGGCTTATATACCGATTTATATATTTTATTAATTGTGATAAAACAGATATGTATGTAAGTCATTGTTGCACAAAAATCCTATTGAATGTATAATATGTATATATTTAATGTAATTCTTGAAAGTATTATTTTATGCAATAAAATACCGGTATCTCTATTTCTTTGATTTTTTTAGAGAAAGCCATAAATTCAGACAATATATGAAAATACATCAACTATCATCTGTAGCATAACTAATATACTGTTACACGATATTGCCAAGCCATCATTTATACATTACAATTAGTAATAAAACGGATCATTGTAAAAACATTATTGTCACATATTGCCCCTGAGCACATAAAATATTCATTAAGTTCAGTTATTGTCAATGACTGTACCCAATATGATATAATCCAACTTTGAAATGTAGTTAGCACAATCTTGTATCAAGAAATGATTTATTTCTGCATGTCTATGTATTGTACACAGAGAAATGAGGAGTCATAGGTCCAGTCAACATCTTTATGACATTGCACCTCATTTACAATATAATTTTCTATCATTTTCATTTTACAAAACATTGTAAACACTTGGCAATTTGAACTTGCACTACCTACTTGTCAAGAAAATATAGCTTGACAAGAAGCACAATTACACCAAAAACATTACTGTATAGTATGTTTGATAACTGCATTGATAGTACAAGACTAAATGCATCCAATTTAGTACTCTTTATCTTAAACTAGAACCCGTTTACTCTGGTGTAGCCTTTGGTGCACTGCAACATGGATCGGGGACCAGTTTATCTTTAGCCTTTAAACTGGTCCCCGTTCCATTTTGCAGCGCACCAAAGGCTGTACACCAGAGTCCACGGGTACTAGTTTATTTATCCTTCAGATTATTACCTCCCTTGATTGGCTTCAGGGAGCAGTGGTTCAATATTTTTGTGAGAAATTATGTTGAAATAAAGCGAATTGATAAAAGTTTTTTTAATGGGCAACTTCTTTGATTGAAATGTTCAAAAATCTGACATTTGTTTACATACAAGACAAAAAATCCTTTTTCAAGAAAATGTAAAAAATGCAATCGCATGTACCTCCCTGACGATGACAACTTCCGGAAAAACTTCAGAAACTTCGTAAACATCCTTGTTCGATGTTAAAAAAAATCTAATAATAACTGGAGTTATTTTGGCATGAAAATGCAGTGACATTGATACTTAATAAGCTATGGTACGAAGTAAGAATAACGGCGCTGTGCATGGATCTGGAGAAACGGGTGACACACTGAATCTACTGGACTCCACTGACAGTGATGTCGAGTGGTTGAATTTACCCCCATTGAAAGGAAAGAAGCCGAAGAAGTTAGTTCGTCTACTGATAGATAATTTGTATTAATCTGAATAAATATATGGAAGCTTAGATGAGACTTGTTTACACTCTGGTGTCTTGGGCTCTGTCTTTTCATTCACAATTTGTTGCTTAATTGCTTTTCATTGTTAAATACGGTTTCCATCTTCCTTGAGATTGTTACAGACATATAGAAAAGTTGGTACTTCACCAGGAGTCATAAGACTTGTTTTCCAGCTTTTATGGTCATCCTCTTGGCTTTAACCAATCACTTCATAGAATTGCTGTTCGTTATCCATCACATACTTCTCTGTTAATGTCTAGAAAGTAGTTCAAAAACATGTGTCTGTGTCTCCTTTATTTTCCATCTGATACACAAATTCACTTATATGTTTTTTTCTGAATGTACTTGTGTTGTCATAATTTTACATGATTACTGTCAACTTCTGCATTTTGTTTTCTTTTAAGCGATTCAACTTTGTGACCAAATTACCGAAAGTAACCAAGTACTCTCCATCAGGAAATGGTGCGCTTGATAAATAAAATAATTTCTGTGATTTTTCTGATAAATTTTTACATCTTCTGTCTCGAATGTATTTCGGAAAGAAATAGCTTCACTTAGTTGTAAAATTTGTACCTGCTGTGGCATTATTTCTTGTTTTACAAGAATCTTGTAAAAAGCTAAGTCATTGACAGAGATGTATGTGAAGAGTAATGAACAACATTTCTAGATAGAGATTGGGCTTTAACCTGTGCAGAATGGCACCCTGTATAAATAATCTTCCAGTCACTGTCTTATTAGCTGGAGTGACTTAATTCATTGAATATATTTCAATTATCTGGAAATCAGACTCCAATTGCAACATGCTATAATGGACTGATTTCTTTAATTCTATCATCCTGGTTAGTAAAATGTTTACATTCAAAATGGTCTTCTTCCAAATGAGGTGTATATCCCTCTTTAGACCAGTACTGCATTAGATGTTTATGTCAGAGTATCTCATAAAAGGTTGTTCTCTGATATTGGATTTACACATGAATGAACAGTGGACAAATGCCAGATTTCTAATTCTGATACATTTGTACCTTTAAAATACACTTATTGAACCAAAACTCCGTGTATCTTTGTCTTGACAGAGCTTCAGTTGATTGATATGTGCTTTGAATCAATTTCTAGTAGATTAGAGTTACTTGACCTGCCTAAATCCTTAATCAAGTGCTGTCATTAGCCTCCCATTACACCCCTCCTACTTGCATCAATAAGTTGTTTAACTTGAATGACAATTATGTTATGCCCGAGGTATTCAAAGCTATTCTAAAACTGAAGTAAATAACAGATGGCCAGTTCAACTTTTGTATTTAGTTTCCCAGTGTATTTCTTCTTCTTTATTCAGGAGGAAGAGCTTAAAAGTACAGAAAAGTGGCGACACTTCATTATGGACTTTTCTCAAAGTATTTTTGCTTCTCGTGGTTGTTGTTGCTCTAGTCCTCCTGTCTATCATATCATCCTGGCAAATCGCTCAGTTGAATGATATGAAGGAGACAATAAGACAATGTAAGTAGCACAGTATATTTATTGATGCATTGAATTGCTATTTTGTATTCAGGCCTTATTTCCTTCCCTCATTTCTTTTTGGCTTTTAGCCCATCTTGCAATTTGCACAAATTCCTGAACAAATTTAACAAATATAAGTTACACATTTGACCAAAGCTTCCTTTTATGCTTCATATTAATTGGAACAGTCTATAGCCTACCTGCTTCAAGCCAAGGACAATTTCAAATTTCAGAAATTAATAATTCATATTATTGTTCATCCTTGAAAAAGCTTCAGTGTGATTACTGTCAAAAATGAGTAAATTCTTCTTACTAGCAAGTGCAAAAGTCAATACAAAACCTGCATGTATTGATTAACACTCTGGTTTCAATATTCCAATCAGTATGCGAATGAAATAACTTCAGTCTCTTATTTATTCTTCTTTTAGTGAAGCAACATACTCCCATTGCAATTATTCACTATTCTTCCAGTGAATTTTATTGTAGTTTATTCACAGGGATTTAATGTACAGTGATCTGCTCGTAGTTCTGATTCTTTTATCAACACATGTTTGATGAGCTCTGTTACTGTGCCCATTAACTTTTTATATTGTGATATACATATAGATAATTTATATCACTATACCTGATATATTTCTGCTCATAGTTTCATGTATATATATGTATTATGCTGATAAATGTGTTATCCTTGTGTACAGTCAATGAATATTTTCTTGTTCATGTATTTTAGATAGTTTTCAATCATTATCATAACTGTATCTTTAGATTGCAATTGTGTTTTTTAATGTAATTAGTCAGCATTAAAAAATGATGGATTCATCTTTTTTATTTTTTGGATGATGCACTGTTTTTGTGAAAATTTTGTGCCTTTGTCATTAATGTTAGAACTACAATGTCTTGTTGTTTATACGATAAAGATTAACTTGTTTATAAGGTGTGTTTAGTGTGACCACTTCTTAAAAAAAATGTTGAAACAGTTTAAGTAATGTGGGTGAAAATTCATCAATATTAATGACTTTTATAATGTTGTTCATCATAATATTCATATTTTTTACTATTTTTTGGTGTTGGAGAGTACCTTGCAGTGATTTGAATGCAATGATTAAATTATTTCTATGACTAGGCTTACATGAAGTAATGACATATGACAGGCTGTTAATATATTCATTTATTGCTAATTAGATAGGTGCATAGTTTTATATTAGTTTTTTTCATATTTTGTCAAACAAACAGATGTAAATGTATTTTCATGTGATCTTTATCTTTTACATTCTGATTATTGTTAAAGGGATTGTCATCAGAAATGTGTGTATATTTACCAAATCTAGTTATTTTGTCATTTTAAACGTGAATCCGACACGACATGTAAACATTACTTTCTCAGGTTTCATTCAGTTCGTTCAGTGCTTTGATTGTGAATATGACACCGAGAGGACATCGGAAAAGTCGTCAGAGTTTTATACGCATCCCGCATCAACCAATAAAATTGCGTGTTTACAAATTAACATAACTTCCGGGTACTGTCATCGGGAAAGCGAAATTTATGTCAATTTTAATGAATGTTCAAACCTAACTGTGTGGTAGAAAGCTCAGACGTCGAAGCTGGATCCACACGCAAGAATAAATGTGGACTTTAAACCGTCCAAAAGAATGAAAAAGCGTCGTGAGTTGGACGCTCTTGTCGGTGGAGTAAAATCCCGAAGAAAAACGTCGACAACCGGTAGCTCTCATGAGCTTCTGAGATATAATGGGTCGGATTCTTCTGATGACGATTATCGTTTAGCTGCATCTAAAGTGTATGTTATTCTTTGTCGAATTTCTGTGTTAAAGATGTCTTCCATTGTGTATATTGTTTACACCTATATTCTATGTTATAAGTATAAATTAAGAATTTCTGTTAATAAAAAAAACTCATGTGAGAATTTTTGGGAATAGTAATTCAGATACTTTCATGTTTTAATGGGATCTGTTGAGTCCAAAGATTTTATTATATATTTCTTGTGTGGTTTTGCACTATATTTTGTTTAAGTTGTCATGGCATTTAGATGCCATTATGAATGATTGGTGATGGTACTTTGCATTACTACGCACTTTGAATTGGTGCTCTTATTTTAGTTATATCAATTCAGACTTTTGTACAAGAATGCATTTTCCACACTCATAATATATTTGTGATTATATATTAAATCACAGTTATGAATGATGAATGGACTTATATTTAACTTAAATGATATGGTTTCAGATTTTATATCAGAATTAATTTCTTTCAAAGATGTATTTGACAGTCTGAGGAGGCTAACTTATAACATATCTCTCAAAATCATATGAAACAATCCATCAAAATTACAAGTAAAGTGTAGTTGTTATTCTGTATGATGATGTAGACTTATTCAATTATTTATTTCTTTTTTGAGGTGGTGATTTTAGAATTGATACTTATTTTGTAAAATCATGTAATGAGTTTCTCTATGGTGAATTTGAAATGAAGTTGAAGCATGATGTGTGTTTCTGTAATTGTAGCCGGAGTACAGGTTTATGTTCCACATGTACATCAGTCCTTATATTTATCCTGCTTGTTGCCTGTTTGCTTCTTTGTACTGGACTAACATGGATGCATGTCGAAATGAAGAAGGATTTGGAAATTCTAAGAAAAGATTTGCAAGCAGGTAATCATGCATGTTATTACTGTGATAGATTTTTCTACTGATGTTATGCATGCCTTTTGAATGTTTGTTTTTGGTAGACTAGTGAATTTATTATGATTTGTACAAAAACCTTTGTTTTCTCTTGTATTCTATTTTTGTTGCTTAGTTCATGTATATATTTATTACGGAGCTTTAAACCATTGTTTACAAAAACATTGTGCATTAATGACTATTACTAACAAGCTTGCATATTTCTGGGACCTGATGTTTATTTGATCAATTTAATATTAGTCTAAATTCATTTGTATTCAACTGTTAAAAACATTTTAATCGTGAAACCAGAATTCTGTTTTGCCTCTTTAAACATGTGACTTTTGTTGGTTTATATTTTGATTATCATGCTTTTTACATGTGTTAACAGCTATTTATTAGGTGACATTTTGTATTTCTCACTTAAATCTATATCTGTCCTAAATCAATGGAACCATGGCTAAAAGAGCATGCCCATTACTGCATAATAACCCTCAAATTTGTTCTTTAACATATTTTGTGCATTTACATTTATCAAAAAATATGTACACAATATACTTTTACCTGTCAAACATGTGGATGCTTTTTACATACATTTAATTAGATCAACCTTTTTAGAATAAAGCTCTGCTTCTGATGTTGCTTATAAGTTCTGTTTACTCCTCATTAAAAAGGGAAACACTATTTTCTTGTAACCATTAATTTTGAATATTTTTCCACCCTGTTCATTATTCTATCTATCATAGTATTGCTGGTCACATTTTGTTTTATATGATGGTAGCTAGAAGTATTGTATTATATTAATTATGATAAATTAGTTGTATATTTCTTACAGTTGAATGATTTTATTTGTACGTAAGGTTTTACACAGTATTTTGGAGGTTCTATAGTAAGTATGTTAACAAAGGAGTAATATTATAATAAATACTGCTAATTAAAATTAAAAATATTCTAAGATTATACAGAACTTCAAGATGTGCACAAAGTTGTATCAAACATGTTTGATGACTAGTTCAAAGCTTTCGCTTACTTATTATGGACACATTTCAGTAAACCGAGATACTGTGTCACACCTGTAGTATTGTGATAGAGTGTATTTAAGGACATCTTCATGTTGTATCCAAAGGTTCATATGTATCACTATTATACTTTTTGTCTGTTAGTGCTCATGCTTTAAAATTCCTTGTTTTTGTTTTTACTATATGTGGCATGTATGATGTAAGAGTGTAGCTTGTTAATATGTCATTGTTGTGTATGATTGTGTATTGTTGTACAATTGTACTATGTAACTGTATGTAACAAAGACGTGGTTTATCTCTTCTTGTGATTACTTCTCGGTGAAGATTACCATTATGTTGTATCTCTGTCTAGCTGTACAGTTCTAATTTATACCACCATTGACCTGTGTGATTTATATGTATCTGTCTAAGTTTTTTTATGTCTGAATCTGATATTGATATTTCCCTCAAATAATGTTAATATATCAGTTCATTGCACTTATAGTCCGGTATGCTAATGTTGAAGACAATCCTATGCTTATTAATGAAACTCTAGAGGAAGTATTTACTTAAATATGTATGAAATAAGAATATTTTAATTGCAACAACTGTACTAAACAAATTAACTTATGTTACTGTTGGTACACTACTACATGTATATGGCCTGGAATTGTTTGGCAAACAAACAGCATATGGACACTTTCCCAGAAGCATAAATTATTCAAAGGTTAACCTGCCAATTTTGTGTCATCTGTGCCAATGTTTGATTAGATATTGGATGAATATGGAAAAGCAGCTTGCGCTCTGTGTTGCTGATCTTTGTGTACACACAGACAAGAGATGAAGAAATTTATGCTCTACTGGCTTCATTCAGAGGTTTATTTGGTCTTTTGAATCAATTAATGTGCTCTCATTGTTGGCACACATAAATTTGTTCAAAGATGGCCATCAGCTCAAGTTTTTAGCATGTTGCACAGTCCGCTTATTAAACTGTCATAATGCCTGCTGATTGTTTGGAAAGTCAAGTGCATTGTTTATTTAACATCTATTTGAAATCTCTATTTTCTATAGATGTCAAAAGTTAAGGGTCAAAAATGATCCTTGGCTGATGATAATTCAAAGAGTCAACAAAATTTCCTTCTAATTTGATAGTAAATTTGACCCTTTAACATAAATTCTCAAAAGTCAAAAGCTTTCTTCTTCTGATTTCAAGAGTCAAAATGCTGTTTTAATGGTCAAATGAAATCCCTGAATCTGTTGAGATATAACCTTTAGAAAAAAGCTGTTTAGTTAGGTATTCATATATGTAATAAAGATGCTGTTTTTGAAGTTATACTGTCAATTTATTGAAAACAGATTGTATTAAGGAAGCTGTGTATTATGTTATTTATGCATGAATATTTGTATGTATCTCTGTATAGATCCTTATTGATTTTGTCACGGTATGCATCTAGAGTATTTCATTGTCTATTCATATGGCATTATTGATAGTTGTTTTGGGAAAACAATACAGCAAGATACATAGTTCGTTGTTGTTGAATTCAGGCCCTCAAGTTGTTTTTATGTTTACAGTTAAATTTCAGTTAACATCCACCTCTGTACACAGCCACTTCATTAATTGACCACTTTTTTCGGACCAGTTTTCAATATTTCTGCTGAATATAAACTTTACATCACTACGATTTTAAGACAATAATTTGGTCCCAAATATGGTCTTAATATCAAGGTTTTACTGTATGTGCTAATTTATTATGGTACTTTGGTTCTGTCAGTTATTTTGAATTATGATCAGCAACTCTTTTTGAAAGTATGATCTGAATTAACAACATTAATATAATTTGATACATCATTTTGAGAGGTAATAAGTTAAAATTTAAAGGACACTTGACTGTCCCATTATTTGTCTATATATGGCTCCCTTTCTGGTCTGAAATAGAACTATCATTTTTTTCTGTAGTTTAATTTATTTTTTCTGATGTTTGAATTTACAACTTTATTGTCTTGAAAAAAAAGTTAAAATTGTTACATTAATGATGGGAGAAGTCCACACTTGTCAGAATATAACTTAAATGCTCCTACCTTGGGGGTTTGAATTGTAGTAACATTATATCATGTTATATGTTATATCATGCTTACATATTATTTAGCTTTTCTTTATCTACCCTTACACTGAGCTTTGATTTTGATCTTACATTTCTGGAGTGTCCTGCACCTTGTGGAAATTAGTGTGACCTATCTGCACTCACTTACTGGCAGTGAAATATTTGTATGTGTCCATTGAAATCTGATAAGTTGTAATTTGACTTTAGATAAATTTGTTAATTAGTTTTATATCATATCTATATCCTTAGGCATAAAATTTATGTACATGACCACTAAATTGAAGCCACAATGTATATTTTGTTATTAATTTAACAAATTTATGAACTGCTTAAACGTGCCATTCTGTTTACTGATTTATACAAAGACTTTTATGAGTTTCAGTTATTGTTTATGCACGAATTATAGGATTTTCTATTCCCTCTTGTAGTAACCCTCAGGTGTTTTCAAAGTTGCTTTTTCTTCAACTTTTTCAGTGGAGATAAGAAGTTCAAAGAGCTCTGAAGATGTAGATAAACTTTCCCCTGATTTGCAGAATATCAACAAAACATTACATCATGTGATCTCAGATATATCCAAAGTTAATAGTACTGTAAGTAAACTTGCGATGATCTTGAGCCTTCAGTCAAGACTGCTGTTATGTCAGTCATTCTTTGAAAGCATTCAGTTTCAGAAATGCATCTACGGTCTATATGAAAACTGTCAGTCCTGACTGATTAAAGGACTTGGACAGGCAAAATTTTGCTGATGATCAGCATTTTTTATGTACTGATAAGTCAGGTTACCCTAACACTTTGAAATAAATTGATTTGGTAAAATCATGATCTTTTTGTACTAAAAAAAAAATTAATGACATTTATTATACATGATTAACTTTTTTAATGAAGAATTATTTTATAGGTACTTAGAAAACATGTTTGTCAAAGCTTTGTCTGCGAGTCTATATTAAATCTAGTGTTCTTTATTTAATATATGATGTTAAAATGATTATCTGTATAGGAATTATTGCTTGGTGAGGATTCTTTGTACAGGGGTGTGATTTTTATGAAGATTTTTGTTGATTGGATGACCATGGGGTCATTGTTGCGGAACATTTAAATCTGTTTGGATAATCTGGGGGGTAAGGGAGGGTGAGCCTTACTTCAAATGCTTGTTGCACTCATGCCAATCCTATTGACAGTAGAATTACCCGTAATTGTATTTGTCTAATTATTTAATTTTAGAACACTGCCTGGTTGTATTTACATTGGGACCAAAAATTTCCTCCCATGTTTTCAACAACCAATCACCCTGGTTATTCTGTATGGGACTGTAATGGGCACTTGTTTTCCTGCATTCCTTCCTGTCTGTCTGTATGTCATGGCTATGAAAATAAGAAAGACACAATATGTATGAATATTCTGATGTAGATGCTTGAAACATTTTTTCTCAAGTTGTCATTACATTAGCATGATACATATGTTATTTTACTTCTTGGTTTATTTTTTAAATAAACTTCCTGTCTTGGAAAGGATCACTGTATTTTATAATACATTTGTATGTATGTATATATTTATAGGTGGCTATGGTGTCAGGAACTTTAGCAAAACTCAGTAAAAGTTTAGATGCCGCTCCAGAACTGAAAGAGTTGCCAGGGAAACTACAGTCTGTGTCTAAGGTAAATTGATACAAACATTGGCGGTAAGATCAGTAGGTCATCTAATAAGTCTGCATCTTTACTTCCTTGTACATAAACAGCTGTGTGGTTTTCCTTGAGAATGGAAAAGTTTCATGTAAGATGTTAACTTCCTTGAATATTGTCATTGCTTGTTTCACTTACCGAGGCAACAACATAGATATAAAATATTTTTTATGTATATCTCTCAAATCTTATGTCTTATGTAGGAGTAACTGATTTTAACCTGGCAGTCCAGGTTCAAATCCCTTCTGTGAAAATTTGACAAAAATGTCAATTTTCCTCCATATGTGGAGAAGTTGCCACCTCCTTGTGGAAGGGTAAGTTAATACTGGTTAGTATACAGTCCAGGAAAACTGGTTAGGTGAACTGACTGCCATGTATAACTGAAAAATTGTTGAAGAACGTTGTTAAACCCATTGACAATGTCACAGATATTGGATTTTTTACCACTTCCAAAATGGAAGAAGACTCTTCTTTCCCTTGTGATATGTTTGGGGAATTGTTTTATCGCTACTTTCTGTTAAATTAGAGCCCTTGTTTAATGAAGCAGTTTTTCTCAATAGGTTAAGTGTTACTTACTTCAGATTTATGAGTTTAATCCCTCGGTAACCATTTGGTTAAAGACATTATGTGTAAGACCTGTTTTTGATCCAAATGATTCCTGTTGAGAAGTTAGCTTTTACATGCAGAGAACAAGGTTAGTACTTGTACAGAATCCTGGAACGTTGGTTATCTACTTGCAAGAATATTACTGAAATACTGTTCAAAGTCATAAGGCCCTCAAAAAACAATTCATTTATTTAAGAGCTCTCACATTTCTTCCTATTTTACCACAGGTATTAGCAGATCTTGGTAGTGACGTATCTGGGATGAAAGATACATTTGATTCTGTCTCTCCATTCATGAAATCCACATCAGATACTCTAGATGACCTTAAAAAACAGATAGAGGAAATTCAAGCAAAAGTAAGGGTTTGTAATTTGTAATTGATTGTAAGGCATTATAAATAATCTTGATTCCCAGGGTTTTTGCAAGACATCAAAAGTTCAGGGTCAAAAATGACTTTTGGTTGATGAAGATTTGAAGAGTCAACAAAATATTGCTCTAATTGTTTTGTGAATTTGACCCTTTGGTACAAATTCTCAAGAGTCGGAAGCTTTAATTTACTGAATCAGGAGTCAAAATGCTGTTAAGTGTCAAATGAATGCCCTGGACACTCAAATAATTACTTAATTGTATCTATTTTCCACTGCATTCTTAACAAGGAAACGAAAAAGTTCTTTTACATGTTAAGCAAGCATTAATTTCATCATAGATTTATTTTGCTTACCACTCATCATCAAGGTTGTATCTGTTAGCAGAAAGAACCAAATTAGAGCAAGGACTTTATATGGTAATTGTCTATGACCATTAAATCCATTACATGTAATTATTCATTGTATTTTTTAGGCAGTAGAGAAGACATTTTTTAGTGTCATCCACTTTTTGTAATTGTCTGCTTGACAAATTTTTTTCTAGGCTTGTGAAAATATCATCAATTTGTAGTAATTGTCTGGCTGGTCTTTTTTCTAGGCTGAAACAGACACATCAGATGGAAAAGAGTCTGACACTGTCACTCCAGATCTGGAGAATTTCAGACAGGTATAATTTCACAGGCATTTAGTGCTTAATTGCCAGTGGCTTTAATCAGATATTTGTCAACTTTTGAACAAATGACGTAAATGGCTGTGTGATAAGACAGTGAGTCTGTCTGTTATATGGTTCAGGCTACACAGTCAAATTTTTTCTTTTGGATGCTGTTTTGCTCTAATCCAAAGCTATTCAGTCGGATTTCATGCCTTAAAAATAATATCAATTTGTGTGTTATAGATGCAATTATGAAATATTTGGCATACTTTTGCTTTAAATGCTATAAATTCATGCATGAAATTATTTGAAATAAGTTTGTTGCTTTAGTGATATGCTCTGAAAATTTGTCAACCATTTGTATGTTTTAGGTGATGACCCAGCAAGTTCAAGAGATGAATTCCACATTGTCTGCACAAGTCTCTGTCTTGATTAAAGCTAGCTCTAAACAAGAGGTAATGCCTCGCTAAGTGACATCTCAGTATTATGACCTCATTATAACAACCACTCATTTTCAGAACAGTTTTCAATATGTCCTCCTTATTTCAACTTTATAATAAGACCACCTCAGTATAACAACTAACTCAATGTTACAATTTATTTGGTTCTAAAAGTGGTCTTAATATTGTGATTTAACTACATTACTGCTGTACTTCAGTGTCGTACACCAGACCATTCTGGTTACCATTGCTCCTTGGTACCTATCAGTTACGAACTGTTCCACTTGTATCATAAACTCGCTACTTCCCCTCATGTGATTCTGAGGGCAGAAACTAATGACTTTGATTGCAATATCTTCCGTAATATTGTCATGGCAAACATGCCTTAACTCGAGTCTCTAACCAACATCTTCTAAATCAACAGTTCTGCTCTCTACTGAGTAGACTGAGAATGTTTGATTAATGGAAATGAATCAAGTTGGCAAAACAAACCTAATGCTCTGTATACAAACTGTATGTAAAATTTCTCAGCATGTTGGATTATCAGAATCAGAATAAAAACGTGAGATTTTTAGGGTAACATCCTTTTCCATATTTTCCAGACTTGCTCTTGTTAAATCTGTCTCAAGAATAAGCCACCACCTTGAAAGGGTAAATATTGGTTAATGAAATTTATATCATTAAACCAAATATCAAAAGATCATTTTTACTCTGCCTATGAATATCTGTGTGTAAGTTTCAAGAAATGCTGAAAGAAAGTTTTATGATCTCAATTTGTTTAATATATAATTTTACTTTTAGGAGAGATTAGCTGATCTGGAGAACACATCCAATTTGTTACAAGCCAATTTATCCAGTCTATCAACTCATACTTCATCCAGTGTACCTCAAACTAACAGTGAATCAGCTGATAATGTGGATTATTCAAGTGATAAGTTTCATCAGAATGTGGCATCTATTGTACATGAACTGGTTGGTTAATGCATTTATTCTATCACTTTATTTTAAATAACGAGGGATAGGAGGGTTTTCATTTTTTTTCCCCTGCTTATTATTATCAACAGTTAATGGATTTTTTAATTTTTTTTCTAGACAAAAATTTCACCTTTGAGAGCATGAAGAAAACATTATATGGATAGAATTTCTTTAGTGCGCTAGATTTTAGTTTTTATGGATCAGTCAGCATTAGAAATACCTGGTATGAATTATAGGAAACTGAGAGATTGTTGGTTGTCAGGTCCTTATATGGATCATCCATAAATTTCTATTGATAAACACAGCTGATTAGCGAATTAATTGAGATTTTTGAAAACATTTGATGACTTTATTAATGTTTTTGGTAAAAGTTAAGAAATAATGAGATATTTAGTAAGCATTTGATGAATAAGTTTTTGTTTTTGAATATATTTTATGAAGTTTTAGGATTTGTAGAATTTCTTAATTATGCAACTGGTTGATTATTTGCTTTTATATTTTTCGTTTTTGTTTTAGATATCATCAGAAGGTCAGTCTGCTAGTGTAAATGCTGTGATGGCAAATATAACTAAAGTTCTTGATTCTCTAAATGAATTAAAGGACAAATATGAACATTTAGAGACTTCATCATCAGTAAGCATGGTTATTTTTGTTCATGGTAGCCCTTGTGTGTACACCAGAAATTAATTGATATTATGGAAAATATTCATTTTTTTAAAAAAAGAAACTGTTATGTTTGGAGTAATTCTGTAACTTATTTTATATTAATGTAAAAAAATCTGCATAAATTTGAGTCATCACTATTTCGGTGTGCTGATAAGGTACCATAAAAATCTTCTATAAATGACTTTTCATATGTGTTGTTTAGTGATTGTAGAATTTGTCAAATTTAAACATAAATGTTCACATTACCCAGAATGCAACTGAGAGTGAAAATGAGGATTGTTTTACATTTTAGACTATGTTTTTAGTTTATGTTGCTGTACATTATATACTCAGGATTTTGAGTTTTTTTGTAGAATAAAGTGAAATCATTGTTTAATTATCAGCTGTTTATTTTGTTTTGCAGACTGATGCAGGGGAAGTTTCTTCTGGAAATTATGTAACATTAGAAATGTTTAATACTCTGGGTGAAGGTTTTGAGGATAAATTTACTGTAAGTATGAATTATATGGTACTAACTGATGTTAAAAAGATAATATACTGCAGCCTCAATAGTGATAAGATTGTTGTTCTTGATATATAAATCATTGTAATAAATTGCTGTTTAAAAATTGTATATGATTGTACATGTTTATCTCTAATATGATTCATTACCTCCTCAATCACTTGTGTTTAGGTCACACCCTTGTATGAGATGCAGAGAAAATCCAAGAAAACAATCTTCATGTATATAAAACAAACATAACTTTTGAGGACAAAAAAAAAACATCAAAAACGTGCAGTTTTAGTTTCACTCCTAGGATATATATTTAGCTCTAATGGTAGAGAAATACTCTAGGTATACACCTGAATTCCACCAATCGTCTGTAAGCTAATATGACAGCTTTGTCTCGTGAAATTTAATATGGGTTTGGGTTTGAACTCACAGCAGTGAGGGGCTAGTAATGTTATGTTTCTGAAACAAATTGTCTGACAATACGCCCAGCAGTTTCATAACCCTTTGCCTCATAATACCACATTTCCTCGCATCTGAAGCAGACGACTTTTGAAAACATTGTGGCATAAGAAGCCATTGCTTGTAATGAGTAATGGCTTCTTTTGCCACAGTGTTTTCCGCTCTGTTAGAGAGAGATGACCCAATTTTCTTAAATACATTCATGTTTTGTATATTAGCTTTGAATTTGAAAGAATCCGAAGTATGTTTATAAGGCAAAGGGATAAAGCCTGCATTTATCATGATTATGATTTTTTTCAGACTCTGAATTCATCATTTGTTTCACTGAAATCTGATGTTAAAACAATGTCACTACAGTTGACTCATCAGTCTAATACTATTACAAATCTCACTCATCACTTGGATGCTACCAAAGAATACATGATAAATTATATGAATCAGAAACTCAATGGAGGTAAGTTTTATGTTTTCTGATTGAATGAATTATTTATCTAATGAAAGATTTAAAACATCAGCCTTGCAGAAATGTTGGCTTAAAGTGTTTTGATATTTTCTTGTGGACTCGTATTTCTGGACTAGATATTTAATGGTACAATTTTAAAAATAATTTCCAATATGATATAAACTTGTCTTCCCATTTCTAATGCTTGAGAGAGAAATTTAATGACGTATTCTACTATTGTAGAATCCAATTTTCCTACAACTATGAAAGCTGTTCAGTCTAGTCAAGCATCCACTGTTGATACTGTGAAGGTGCGTGTAACAACAGCTCAACCAGTACAAAGTCAAGGTATGTACAAAATTCACTTTTGTATAAAAATTTTGAGTATATCTGACAAAACATCTGCCATTCTTGGAGTGGTTTATCTATTATTTTTTATGTTTCAGTTAATTTAATTTTTTATAAAATGATAAATTCTGAATGAGGATTTTGGAAAGAGGTAATACTTGTTAGGATTTCCTCGATATTTTGAAAAAAAGATTGACTTAAAGCAGAATTATTTGAATTTTACTTTCTTACACTGTCTGGAAAAGTTATTCCTTGCTATATATCAGTAATTTTTTTTTAATTTTCAAAACTACCCGTGGCTTTCTGAAGGGGAAAATATAGCACAATCAATCAAAAAAAAGGGAAAATTTGAAAAACTATCATTTATTTAGCATTTTTAGGGAAAAATACAACTTTCTTGGGCTAGGGGAAACTGCTAATATTTGGTTATAAAATATATGAAAACAAATCACTAATTATCATGAGGAATGGGTAATAAACTGTAAAACAAGACAGTCAGAATTGTTTTTCAGTGTTGATTAATGAAAATTCACACCTTTGGTATATCTTTCCAGCATATTCTCTTTAACAGCTTGAAAAAAGACCTTAGAAAAGTGTCAGAATATCAACATGTTTGGATTGTTTAAACTTCATTATTGCTAACTTTGCTAAAACATCTCTATGCAACAATGTAATTATATTTGTCCTCTATATTTTCTTATTCCATATTTGCAGAGACCACTGGTTCAAACACTACAACAGTTGCCCCTGAGGGTGAGAAAGAACATTCAGCAGCTGTCTCTGTTGGAAATATTAAATCATTCAGTGGTAAAGAAATAACATACTTTATTTGTTGATCATTGATATGTTCAGCGATACATACTGTGTTGGGGTTGTTTCTGATCATTTTGGATGTTGGCCTTTTTAATTTTTTTTTTGGAAGATTTTGATTTATGGCCCCCATTTCTCTGTCAGAAAATTTGGTTTCTCCCCTATGGTATTACATTTGTTATAAAAAAAATCCCTACTGTTGGTTTTTATTTTCATCTGGGACATACATAATAAATTTGATTATATGGTATCAACAATTTATTGTGAACCTGCATTTGTTCACTTGTGTCCATATGTGACTGAATAGTTCTTTCCCTTTTTCAGTGTAGGTGAAGTGAGCACTTTATGATATTAATGTTATGAAATAAATTGTGGTAAAGTCTCACAATGTGAAATTTCCTCTTACAAAGCTATTTTACCTTTCTAAGGCCCCACCTTTCCTCTAAAGGTAAAAAAAACTGCCTTAAGCATCCAGCCCAACCATTGGTCAATTTTTCCTCTGATTCAGAACCAACCAATCAGAAGCATTAGTTTCAATGTCATTATTAAATCTCATCTTAAGTCATACTTCCTCTGCTTTGGTTATAGGATTACATTGTTATATATATTCTGAGAGTGCATCAATTTCATATTGATCACCACACCTTCCAGCCCATTAACGTTATTAAATTATGCTGGATTTCTGGCTTTTAGTCTGCTATACAAGTAATTAGAACGAAAGATCAAGCAATGTAAGTTGGTGGTTAAATCACTTGTATTTAACTTTTCACATGTTACAGTGTATTAGTGTGGTACTTGACGCTAACTGCAGATGCATAATTGTTTAATATGACTTGAACGCTTCTGTTTTCTGTATTTCAGATTTAGAGTTGAACTTCCGACGCTGGGATCTTAAGGGGACTGGCCTTGTCAATCCAAATATTTTAAGTGGATATTTAGGTCCCGAGACTCCTGATGAAAATGATTTAAAACCATTTGATGAAGATCATAATGGTTTATACTCACTGGAAGAGTTTGCTAAAGCCTTTGGTTTTGAAATGCGTAAGTAATGGAATTGATATCGTTTCCCAGATTTTGGAAAATCATGATTTTGTTGAATTTCCTTGTTCTTTATTAGAATTTCTTAATAATTTGATGGACATAAATTTTAAATTCTTTAATAACAATGATTATTGTGATACCATTTTATTTGTCACTGTTTTATTTCATTATTTTTAATATGGCTTGATTCTATGACAACTTGAATTTTTAATATCTTGGTGGTCTCATTATAAGTTTGAATTATTTAGGGAATACGGAAAGCTGGTCTGGAAAATAAGTGATTGTTGTAATGTGACGTAGAGATGTGAGGTTTCATTGTAGATTCTTGTTATTTTATAGCTACAACACAGAAACCGTCTACCACAGGAACAACACAAGGATCACCACCTAGGTAACAGTACTGAAACTATTGGTCTCATAGTTTTAGTACTAACTGCACTGGACACTACAATAATCTTATCAAAACAGCATCAAGTTTACTTATATGGAAAATCTCTCTAAGAGTTGAATTTCATATGTCTTATATTTTGACTGCAAAATGACTGGATAACAAAATTGTATGACAGTGAAAACGTGGTTTTATGTTTTCATAGGAACATTAAATGTTTTAATTTTGTTGACTTTCATAATGAATCTTTGTTTCTTTAGAATTATGAGTACAATACCAAAAAAATGGTTATCTTTTATGCATTTGTTCTAAATATCTCCTTATATTGCATTGATTTGAATACAAAGTTCTGCTTTTTATTAGCATTTTAGTTTTGGTTTAGTAAACTTAAATTTCTTATCATTGCAATGAGGTTGTACGTCAGTGTATGCATAATTGTAAGGTGGGGATATTAGGGAGGAGATACATAGGGTGAAGAAAATGCTGAAGGTTTTTGGGATAATATGAAGAGTTTCCAACCTTACTGCACTGGAGAGTCGCTTTATTCTGGACAAGTTTTCCTCATGCTTTTGTACATATAAGCATCTGTTTAAATCAATGCAATTGCTTTCATTTTCTCCATGTTACGCTTTATTTATGGTAAAAAAAAATCAGTAATCATCATACAATGCTTTCATTTTTTGCTTTCATGTATGTTTATTTATTTTATGGACCAGTTGTATTTTCTGTGATTATCACCATGTGCTACCATGTACCACGTTACCACATTGTAATATACAAGCCCCGGTGTCGTGTAGAGATATCATGTAGTAAGTAACAGCGTCACCGCTTAAAACATCCTCCTCCTTCATAAACCAAGATACCATGATTATAATTATATTCTATATTTGATGATGAGCATTACTTCAAATTGACAGAATCATGTAATCATACTTTTTGTTTCTTTTGTGATGAAAAATGCTTCTTTCAACTGTATTTTTTCTTGAGAATCGTTTACTGTGTCCTTATGGACCACTTGTATAAAAACAAACTTCCATTTGTTAACATAAGAGGTATAATTTCTTGTCTCTTAAAGCCAGCGAATTGTTTTCACTGGTGTTTTTTTTTCATTTAATACGGGATTTGTAGAGAATTTACATACTGAGGACGACTAGTAATTCTTTCCAGATAACATTTTAAAACTGCTAATTGTACAAGCATGTGTTTGATTTGTTTGGAAAAATGATCTAGATTTCATTCATTAGTAACTGTATGATATAATTCAGAATATGTCATGATAATTTAAGTGCTGTTCCCAACCATTTGCAAGTTCTTAATTGAAAAATTTATGTTGTCTCATAGCATTAAAATTATGGTGTAGCTTTAATCAAAGATTTCAGACCCTGGCTGAAGTGTTTTGAAAATAGGGTAGAATATTTTGTAGGGCAAAGGGACCATATGGAATGAAATTGAGTGGACACAGAGTTCTGCTACTGGTCATTTCCATGAAATGTAGAAATTAATGGAGTTTATTTTAAAGTGCTGATGATCTTAACTTCAAGTCTTTTTCTTGTGTTTTTTTTATAGTATTATTATTTAAGTGGTCATTATTACTTGATGTCATTATTTCACGACTTTCACTTGTGTAATAATCTACCACCAGTTGTTAACATTTTAAATGTGATATTTTTTGTGATGTCAATTTTCCTTATTCCTGATATTTTGTTTGTTTGATTGATAATTTGTACATAGCTTGCGAAACCATTGATTAAAGAATGTTGATGTTGCATTTGATATAATCATTTATGTTTTTTCATAGTTTATTGTTTTAACTGATCAAGTCAAAGTAAATTGTTCTCTTCAGGTGAACCAATTACAGTGCAACCTCTCTGGAGCGGCCCTCTCTTGAGAAACTACCTCCCTTAAACAACAGCATGATTTTGTCCCACTGTAATATTTAACCATTAATTTATCCTCTCCATAGCGACAACCTTTCAATAGCAACATAATTTTGCTTCTCACAATAGGTGTTGTTTTGGAGAAGTTGCACTGTAATTCTATTTTTTAATATGTATCCTAAGTGTTAGTATGAAATTTGAATCTGAATTTATAATAGTTACTGCCACTACAAACATTTCTCATAATTTTTTGTTTACTTAAAGTTAGCTTTCATTTTTTGTATGAAAATTGTTATAATTGTGTAAAATTTATACAAGTATATAAGTAAATCTTGTAATCATGCTACTGTACCTTACTCCGTTATGGAGAGCTGTTAACAGTAAATTAAATTAAGCAACAGAAACATTCTCATACTGATTTGGATTGATCATGTTACATGAACCAATTGTTTTATACTGCTTATCCTAAATTGTTAAATTTTAAAGAAAGAAGCACTTAGATTAATTAAAATTCAAAGTTTATTAAGTAACAGTGAAGTAGAAGTGCCATTATGAGTGCAAGATTAGGGGCTGTTCAGAAGTTCACAAACAGTACTGCACTTGTCACAGCCAGACAAGCTAAGAATTTCTGATCAGCCTATAGATTAGTTCAGTAATAACCTTTATTTGTAACCGAAGTATTCAATTTGTGATGCTTTACAATGCTTTTTTAATAAAGATATAGGTAGAATTTAGTGTTAAAACTGGAATTTATTATTTTTGAGAATCATCAAGTAGTTAATGTTTTTACTAATAACATCAGGTATCAAAACTTGTGTCTTTTAAGATGGGCATTTTCATGTACCGGTATATGCCTATGGATTGGTTATCATAGCCATGTTTGTATGTGCCAATTGGTACACTGGTTATTTTATTTGTGCGTAACATTTTTTTGTCAGTATTATTTTATATTTTTTTTTGCAAAAATTGCGATAAAGTTTACTCAAATGAGTTTGGAAATTAATCTGTGAACATGGCAATTAATTTTGAGATTAGACTCCATACTCACCTTAATTTAAAATCTCAAACACTGGACTTTAAGTGTACTGACATTAACTATTAAAAGATTCATATAAGTGAGAAGAGCTGTATGAACCCTGCACATTTGTAAATAATGGGTAAAAATACTTAATACAAAAAGAATAGAAATTTTAAATGTGGTTTTCTTATTTTGTAATAAAGGAGAGGAAGAGAAGCCGAGCATGTCAAGCATTTATGAAGATAATCTTTAAGCTTAAATTAGGGAGTATCAGGTCATTAATGCATTTAATGTGAAAGATGTCTTAGAAATGTTTGAGTTATAAAAAAATCATGCTAGAAATTGTGATTCTTTTTGTGTTATGTTCATGGTTATAAAACTTGAGATTAGTTTACCAGCTCAAATTCCATTCTCATCGTATATTTATTTCAGGAGTTATTTAACTGTATCAAAATTACCTTAAGAATAATAGAAACTAGATTTTAGATTTGAGCTGTGAGATCAATCTCAAGTTACATAACCACAGACACTGAGTTTACAAAATGTCCAAAAGTTGTTTGATATACTTACAAATGTCCAAGCAAATAATATTCACATTTGTTGAACTTTATTTTGTTGAATCAAAGACTGCATGTGTAAATGATGTTCGCTTGTACAAATCAGAATCTGCTTTATTGTACAAACTTGTATGGTAAAATCTTATAAACTTGGTTTTTGAAAGCCTGCTTGGTATGAAAAACTTACTTTGATGAGGTTTAGTTTTCAACATTTTAGGGTACAATAAAACCTTGATATTAAGACTACCCTTGGACTCAATAATGTTCTTAATATCGAGATGGTCTCTTTATCAAGTTGAAATATAGAAGGTATTTTCAAGAATGGTCTGAAAATGAGTTGTTATAATTATGTGGGCTTAATATTGAAGTATGATTTTACTGTAGTACCTACATGTGTTATGATGTACTGGGTTTTACTGACATATATTGAATCATTTGTGTCTGTACAGTTTGGGGATAATCACCATCTTAAGGCGAATAATAAGATTGCTGATATTCAGTTTACTTTCAGTTATTGTATGTAGACTTGTTTGTGATGTCGTATGTTGCCAGAAATGTTGACATGTTGGCAAACTATTTTTCTGATTGTTTGCTATGTGAATGGTTATTTTCTCTACTGTAGAGAAAAGTTATCAATAAAAATGTGATCATCAATATAGGACTTTGTTTTTTATCATAGATTGTTTTACTGAAATATGTTACAGTGTTACCTCTCCAAAGCGACACCCTGTGAGACAAGTAAAAGTATGTTGTTGTTTAGGGGTTATTGCTCTAGAGAGGTTAAATTAATAGTTAAATCATACAGTGGGAGAAAAAAATCATGCTGTTGTTGATGCTCTAGAGGGCCTCTCTGGAGAAGTTGCACTGTATTTGACATTTTTTGGGACAGGTTTCTTCACTTTATGGAATGTTGTGCGCAGACCTCTGGCCCTAACATGTTTTCTGTTGCGATTTAGCTAGAGCCATTTGAATGCAGTCAATGATTCTGAGATGCGTAGTGAATTTTCTTGTTAACCCATCATATACTGTACTAATGAAGAATTTGGAACAAATTATACCATTTTTACATGAAAGCTTCAGTCGAACTAACTTGGATTTGTTGGATTTCTTGTTGGAAAAATACAAGTTATTTCCCTTTGTTACTTGCAAAAGGGATTTTTTGATTTCCTGTGTAATTGCTTAGTTAGCAAAATGTACTGAAAAACAACTGTTGAGTAGAAAGTCAAACCAGTGTAGTGGTTAGTCTAAGTAGTTGAAGCTCTTAGAACAAAGTAATAACCCATATACATACCCCTTTTCGAAGAATTAGGTTGTAAGGCTGTACTTAAAGTATTTCAGGCAAATATCAGAAATCAATTATGACATTATATACGTTATATATTTGGGGACTTGACATTTTGCAGATTTCATTAAATTTGCTGATTTTTGTTTGACAACTTTGGGTTGTATTAGAAATAATATGAAGGAAATTATTTATGATAAGTTACGATTTCTCGTGTTCTTAATTCGTTTGGTAGGCCTAACTTTGCCAATAATCTCGAAGTCCAACGTTTGAACTTGAAATCAAAAACACGAATCACTTATAAGGCTAAAGTTCAGATGTGGTAACAGACATTCCTTGACACGTGTATTATGTGAACAATATATATTTTGATCCCTACATCCGTCTCTTCTACAACTGCTATCTAATTAATGTATGTTAAGTGTCACATACAGATAGAAATTAAAGCAGCATTTCAAATAAGAGCGCTGATTTGTTAAAACTTATTTTTCTTGTATCAAGTGAAAATCACTTTTATCAATCGATTTAACATGACTGTTTCTTTGATTACTTACCGCTACGGTCTAATCTAGCTTGACAGTGTGATAAAAATATGGATACATTCTGTTCAAGCCAGGATTATGAAACAATCTTCATGCCGCTACTGTGCGGATATGAAAAACGTACGTTTTTCTTATACGCACAGTAGCGGCTTGCAGATTTTTTGTTTGACAGGTTTGTGTTGTTTGATGAGTTTATATTAAAAACTAATGTCTATACGGGTATTAAAATCACAAAAACCGAGTGCTTATAAACAACATATAGCGTTCTACAACTACACCACGACGCACTATAATGTTATGGGTGTTTACGAAGTTGACTAATTCTGTCGCTGTTGGTAACGTTGCCATTGCGTCAGCTTATTTCGACAACCTCGTTTTGGCATTATTGACATTTTGGAATCATTTTTTTCGTCTCGATGAGCTCTTTACAATGATCATACTTACCTGTATGTAGACCTATCCTAAATAGGGTTAATCCCAATTCCACACACCCATAACTCGCTAAAAGTTATTGCAGTTCAAAAGATCAAATGCGATTTTCTCAAAATGGGAAAATGACATACGGGTTTGAAGAAATAACCCGACGATTGGTCCAACCGATTCGTGCGCCGTCCAGTTAAGTCTAAAGCATGTTCCATCAGAATTCGATAAATTAGAACAGCTAGTGTAGCCAAAGTACATGTTGTCAGAATAACCCCGGCTAAATTTTGTCGCATAACATGCTCGTTTCGGTTAATATATATAATACATAATATTTCTCAAACAACGATATATATATATATATATCGTTGTCTGAGAAATATTTGAAAGATACGTGTTGAATACCTCGTATTTATAAACTGGTATTTAACACGTACCTTTCAAATAGATGTATTTCTCAAACACCGACTCGGTAACAGATGTACATATAGTAACTAAGTTAGCATGGCCTGTTGAGCTAACAATGTTTGGTTGTTTCCACCTAGTAAAACATTGCGTTAACCAGATACAAGCTTTTTATACGTACTATAAAAACATTATTTATCCTGTTTCTAGATCAGATTATCTGCAGCGTATTCAGTATACAAGTATCATCTGGAGGAGCCTACCTGCGATGTAGTTATTAAAGTTGATTTTCTATGAGATTATGTTATTTACACCCAGAAAAACAGAGTCTTCAACAGGACTAGACTTGCCCTAAAATCTGACTAGAGCCAGGAACTTCTTATAGGACTTGTAACAACCTATATACTTTCAGCAATGTGACAGAAATGTGAACATCACAGGATAACATTTCACGAAATGCATATTTCTGGTATTATGAATGTTCGGGTGCACTACCCTCGTGTACCTATTGATAAATGAACCGTTGTCATTCTTCATCATACGGATAAACCAATTACTTTTATAGTAGATGAAATCGATCGTCATAAATTCATTAAAAAAGGACAACACAAAATAAACAATATCCCACACCTGTTATGAAACATCTTAAAACACAGAAACTGTTTGTGATAGTTCAATATTTGTACGACTGGCTGTTATATTACCCCCCCCACATATTACCCCCCACATATCCCCACCCGATTGAAACCTTGCATTTAAACAGATAATTAGCTTGTAATTAGTTTAAAACATGCCTCTCGTTGTGGCATTATGAACAATATTTTATTGATAGTGTACTCTTTAATTTGATATCTTTTGCGATTAGACTTATTTCCCTCATTTAACAGCAACCTACAAGAAAGCCTCTTTAATTGAGAATACCAAAAATACAACCAATTACAGTGGTTAATTATGTTTTCCTCCTCGATAAAAAACTGCTAAATCCTGTTCTGTTTGGTTTTGTTCTTTATAACACAATTGTTTGAGATAAGTGGCCACTCTATCAATTACAACGTGCCCGGCTTGTAGGATATGGATCTAATAAACAAAATAACACGGCAATTAAGGTTTATGAAAATCGGTGAATTAGGCTTCTTGTATCAAAGTCCAGTTCAGAAAACGTCATATAAGAACCAAAAATTGCATCTTAACCTTGCATTTTCACAGTAGCCGCACGTGAGCGCACGTTGAGGTATTGTTAGTATATTCAAATTAAGAATGGAATTAATAATTGTCGTTTTGTTGGTGTTTTGTTTAAATGGACAGACAACTGGTAAGTGACTCGTTTTTATTTTATTGCACCAATTTGACAGTCGTTTTATTGTGGACAATAAAAAAAATTACAAACCCATAATAGTGGTAATAATGATGTGAATCATTATTATGTATATATGATTTTCCGGATCCAATCAATGTTTGAATGACAAATATATCAACTGAATTCTTATTTTTCATATTTTAAAACAAGCGCTTAATTATTTAAACATTAATTTCAACTAGGACATGTTAGAAATTTTCGGTATAAACCATAGATCAGGCAAGACAACTCCAAGGAACAAAATTACATAAATAAAAGTCGTTATTTTTCTGGGTAAAAAAATACGAAAATCAGCCGGTTGAGAACAGTCCCGAGTTCCATATCACAAACGGGTTTAGTAAAAACTAAGATCACACAATCTATAATACCAAATATTTCCTAAATACAGGTTGGATATTCGTCAAAAATCCAAAAGAAGTTTGCTATGGTTCCCTTGGTTGTTTCTCCAGCAAATACCCATTCACAAATGCACGTCGGTTGTTGCCCAGATCACCGGAAGTGATTGGAACAAAATTCTACCTCGCCACGCGGAATACTACGAACGATTTCGAAGAGCTCATCATGACTGACAATCACCGGAAATGTTCATGGAAGTCTTTCTGTGAAGATAATCCAATCATACTGATTATACATGGGTATATGGATTATGCTGGCAAACCATGGGTAAAGCAAATGGTGAATGAGTTGTTGAAACATGTAAGTATACAGGATAACTGTTTTTGATATATGTGTATTCAATTATTACGTACACGCAGATTTAACTAATTAAATTGTACCTTTGCACAGGCGCTCTTACATACAAAGCGATGAATGAATGTGCGAGCTAATTCGATCTGATTTTCTAGTTTGTTTCATGAATTACACATAATATTATATATACACATATGTATAGGACACTATTATAGCAGAAAAGGGCTTTTGATAAATCTCTGATCCGGACCCGTAAATCTCCCTAATGCACATTTAGTATCGATTTTCTTTCCAATATCTTCCGTAAAAAACTTAGTACATGAATATATGTAAGTAATTTGTACAGAATCAAAAATAAATTCTTATCCGGAAACTCTTTTATTCCGGAATTTTCCCGTGATCCGAACAAGTCCGTGTTATAAAAGTGCCGCTGTATATACATCTATCCTCAAAATAATTTAACTGAAATAAATCCAGGAACACTACAATGTTGTTTTGGTCGATTGGGAAAATGGAGCAAAAGAAATCAACTACGTGCAATCAGTGGCTAACATAAGAGTAGTTGGGGCGCAAGTAGCACAATTGCTGAAAGTTTTCAAGAAAGTTTATAATATAGACCCATCAAATGTTCATATTATTGGACACAGTCTGGGGGCGCACGCTGCCGGATATGCTGGAGAGTACTTGGAAAATATTGGTAGAATAACAGGTAATGGTAAATTAGAATAACTAACTTTAAAGAATTCTTTAATTTTTCAACACTTTGTATCATATGTTTTTTTGGGAAATTACAATGTACTTTCATTTCTACTTTCCTTTTTTTTGCAATAACGCTCTTCTTGGAATTTGCTTTTCATCTTTCTAAATCAAATGTTTGCCGGTTTTAAAGCCTTTTGATTCCGAAACTTTTCAGTTTAGAACTTACGGATATCTTTTTACACAATTCATTACTGAAATGAAAGCCCAAACATATTTACATCTTCTTAAATATACATGATACACGCATGTGATAATACGCACACAATGTATTTAAGGGCTGGACCCAGCCGGACCATCGTTTGAAGGTCAAGACCCATTGGTACGTTTGGACAAAACGGATGCGAAATTTGTAGATGTTATACATACTGACGCGGAAACCCTTCTCAAATTAGGTTGTTCCTTCATAATTTCACAAATAATAACTTTGAACAAAAATATTGCAAGAATTCTATTTGTTCAATTATACACACCTAAATATGTACGATGATTTATAAAGACAAAAGTAAAATAAATGTTTCAACTAACGCGGCTAACGCTTTAAGTAAAAAAAACATGCAACGGTATGGTAATCAATGCAATTCATACGGACAATCACAGAGAGACCACGAAGGATTATTCAACAGCAAAAGAATTTGTTGATTGTTAGCTCGATGTAATTAACTGAACTTCGCTCTAATCTCCAATGTTGATGGCTGGATTGTTTTTGCCTAACAGCATTTACTTGTTAACTCACAATCGCAAACCATCGGTTTATGGTTTATTTTCATATACTTAGTTCGATCTAGTTTACATTTAATACTTGCAGGTTTTGGTTTGAATCAGCCATGTGGAACAGTCGATTTTTACCCGAATGGTGGCAGAGACCAGCTAGGATGTCCGAACTCTTATCGCGAAAAGTTTGATTTAATATTCGGAGGGAACTTCGGTATATTTAGTTCGTATATATTAATGCATGATAAAGTTATAAAAATTATGAAATAATATGATTAAATATTAACTAACCTGTCTTAGAAACGTAACAATTGTTGAACAATCAAACATCTTCATCGGAGATGGACTTTTTCCCAGTGTAATCACCTACGTTTGAGGATGTACGCGGTCATGTGGTACGGTTCATAAATAATCCTTACCACGTATTTCTGATGTTATAAGTGACGAATTTTAATGTTGCGGTATTTGGGGGGATACGTAAGGCATACACAATATATATATATTATACATGTACCGTATACATGTGACCCATTGGCCGATTTACAACTAAACGGTCGTAACATTTAAAACCACCAAAATTTTAACTTTTTTTCGAATATTCGAATACTGACTTTGGATTCGAATATTCGATCAATCGAACGAATATTCGTTTCTAGTCATAATTTTATCATAACTTCATTTTCAGAACTTGTGAATAATATTGGTTGTAGCCATCTTCGAGCACTGGATTATTTTACGGAGTCCATAAACAGCCGATGTGATTTCGTGGCGTATCCCTGTAAGAAGATAAATATGCTTTCATCGAGACAATGCACGAAGTGTGGAGCCACGGGTTGTGGTGTGATGGGTTTTCATACTAAAACGTCGCTAACTCCTGGCAAATATTTCCTAAAGACGAATCATAGAGCTCCGTTTTGTTTTCAACAACAATAACGGTTCTACGATCATTTTGTTTAATGTAAAAAAATCAGCTACATTCATATTTGAAAACCGAACTTAAGCATATAAATCGAACGTTATTTTGGTTAATAGAATGTTATTTTGGTTAATAGAATGTTAATTTGGTTCAAAGAATATTATTTTGGTTAATAGAATGTTAATTTGGTTCAAAGAATATTATTTTGGTTAATAGAATGTTATTTTGGTTAATAGAATGTATTTTGGTTAATAGAATGTTATTTTGGTTAATAGAATATTATTTTGGTTAATAGAATGTTATTTTGGTTAATAGAATGTATTTTGAGCGTTTCTGGATCACAATGAAGTCAACAGCGAAAAAAAAACAAATTCATCTTGTAGTCTTCTTGACTGAAGCTTAATTCATTCGGTGTATTACCGTAATATTTCAGACAAGATTACAAAAATTGAGCAGGTAAAACAAAGTCAAGGGACAGTTCTAATTCTATGTATTTTATTAATATTTAGAATTACTCTGGTAATCTCCTATCCTCCTATCTACAGTTGCTTTACAAGGTAAAATCAAAATAAAAGATGCAGATGGGCTGTATTGTTTTATTTAGATTCCACTGATTTAGGCACCATAGCGGTGCGGGTTCTAGTCGCACTTGGATTATTAAAATATTTCACAACTTGGCAGCTGTACAAGGTCTCTCTGAGTATTTTACTAGTGTAGCCATTAATATTCATCCATCGTTGATGCGATACATTAGACATTAATTTATCAAGGTAATCTGCACAAATTTTATTTGGTGAAGGGTTCGCTATAACTCAACCATTGGTGAGAATTGATCATTAATTGCTAGGCATTGTCACCGTAGCGGTGCAGGTTCAAATAAAATTATCAACATCCACCATCTAATCGTCATCATATGAATTTGATTCATTTCGTGTTACGTAATGAAGACCTACGCCAAAACAAAGTGAGCCAAATGTGCGATGAACTATGGACGGAATAAAATATAATTGGCTGCCTTTTAATACAAATGCACCTTCAATTTTAATGTAACGTGGATCGACCACAAAAGAAATTGTGCCTTGAAGAATACTACAGTTTGAATCAGCATGTGTACATCAATCGTGTACAATTATACAAATTCATTGTTTTCCAGCTATCTATACGCTATTGACGAGACAAGCACACCATGACAAACGTTTCTTACAAAAGCCGTAAACTCACAATAATATACCAATTTTGGGACCAAAAATATCGAGGTGCTTTGATTAAGTTGAAATACAGAAAATACTGAAAATGGGTTCAAAATAAAGAAGGCGTTGGGGTTGGGGTCTCAATATCATGGTTGCTTAGGCTTTGTTTTTTTTCTGCATGAGACAGAACATCATTTTTTTAATATACCGTCACTAGGGTATAAATAAACGACCGTCATGTATATTCCAGTGTGTTTAAAGCGTCCTTAACCAAGGACTTGGAAGCTGTAAGTTATAAAATTAATTGATTTAAGGGATGTCGACCAGCATTTTATCTTAATCAAAATACGGAAATCCATCTGTCAATAAGGAATTCATAATTAAAATGCATGAAATTCAAAAGTACAAACAAAAACACACAAATAAACACCCCTTCCAAAGCTAAACCAGCACATAGAAACATATAGACAGTGACAGGAATTGTCAGCACATAGAAACATATAGACAGTGACAGGAATTGTCAGCACATAGAAACATATAGACAAGTGACAGGAATTGTCAGCACATAGAAACATACAGACAGTGACAGGAATTGTCAGCACATAGAAACATATAGACAGTGACAGGAATTGTCAGCACATAGAAACATATAGACAGTGACAGGAATTGTCAGCACATAGAAACATATAGACAAGTGACAGGAATTGTCAGCATATAGAAACATATAGACAGTGACAGGAATTGTCAGCACATAGAAACATATAGACAGTGACAGGAATTGTCAGCACATAGAAACATATAGACAGTGACAGGAATTGTCAGCACATAGAAACATATAGACAAGTGACAGGAATTGTCAGCATATAGAAACATATAGACAAGTGACAGGAATTGTCAGCATATAGAAACATACAGACAAGTGACAGGAATTGTCAGCACATAGAAACATACAGACAGTGACAGGAATTGTCAGCATATAGAAACATACAGACAGTGACAGGAATTGTCAGCACATAGAAACATACAGACAAGTGACAGGAATTGTCAGCACATAGAAACATACAGACAGTGACAGGAATTGTCAGCATATAGAAACATACAGACAGTGACAGGAATTGTCACAAAACCAGGTTTTCATACTCCAGACACTTATCCCATTCTTACATTCAGTGATAGTGTGGTTTTTAATAAGTTTGATTTTAACAACTCACACAGGCAATATAAACAAGGGGCCATAAAAATGATCAAATCACAAAATCCTGATAGCATGCACTGGGTCACTTGATGACAATAGTTCTGTAAAAGTTTGGACAAAATCCCTTGAGAAATGTAGGAGTTGCTCATGTATGTGAAAAGTAAGGACCATAATGCCACCAAAAATTATCAAATCACAAAACCTGGAAAATATGCACTGAAGTACTTGGTAACAATAGTGCTGTGAAAGATTGGTCGAAATCCCTTGAGAAATGTATGAGCAGTTGTACTGCTCATAGTACTGCTCGTAGGAAATCATGTATGTCCACCTGCTAACATTTGAAAATATAATAACCAGAATTTTTCCTTCAGAAAGCCTGCTTAAAAAAGGGGACAAAAAACATCCCTGAGTGATTATGCTTTCTTTCGGCCTGTAGCAAAGCTACAGGGGGTTTAAACAGGTCTGACGGGCCCAACCTGACACCCTTGTGGAAACAAATACATATAATCTATTTGTTTGTTTCTAAAATACTAATTTCAGAAGAAGTCATCTGCACACAACAATGCTATACCACAGAAAAACCTTCCAAATTCCTGCTTTTGCACACTGTATTTCCACATCGTTTTATTATTGCAATATACAAGTAAACAACAATCTGATGTGTAAATTATATTTCTGTCAAACACAATACATGCAATATCTAATACCAGTAACTTCTTTTTTTACGAGGCCATGTTTCGATACCCATTTTATCTAAAATATCTTGTTCAAATGTTTTCATCACTGGTTTGAAGGTTTCTTTTTTCAAATTAGCATCCGTTGTATCTTTGTCAGAAGCTGAAAGTAACATCAGAGTAAAATATCACACAATATGTAACGAAATATTTAACTGAAATCCTAAATGAGTGCATTCAGAAAATTTCTAAAAACCTGAAAATATTGCTGGGGCCTTCACACAAGAACACTTTGCAGTAAAAAGAGTTGTTTTCCTCTCATTCTAGTCTCCTTAAACGATAGGTAACACCTCCTATACACTTTACCATTTACATGTTGCAGGAATGTTCCCCTTCCCCTGATTTCTCAAAGGAATTAGACAATTTGGAAAAACGATCCTCAGAGCCCTTCAAAAAACTGGAAATCCGGTATAAACCAGAAAACTTGCACCCCTGTTCCGATATTAAGTTTATATAATATTCCCAGAGAATCCATTCTGTGATTTTTACCTTATATATTACAGGTATCATTAAATAGACCCATTACCAGTTCGGAATAGGGACCAGTTTTCCCAAATTTGGTAAAAAATCCTGTTACATACTATTTTGACCAAATATTTGAATATAACAAATGCAATTATTTTGATTAGGAACTCCAACAGTAACAAATGCAAACATTTATATGACCCTTTATAAATTGAGAATTCGTATTTAGGCACAGTTAAATGACTGACTTTCATTCCTTTGTCACATGTTTGTGAATTACTACAATTAAAAGTTGTCTCAGAACTTAACAAATGTATCATCAATGAACAATATGCCTGAAACAGCTTAACACTGACAACAGTCGTACTGTACATGAAAGTGAATGTTTAAATTAAAGAGTGATTCATGGATGCTATTTTGTTTACTCATACACAACATAAGATAAACATGAGTTCTTTGAACAATGACAAATGCAGGGAACTGTTAACATGGAAGATGCTACCACCATACATGTTATATATACATACATACAAAGAAATTACTCATAAAGTGACATTGACTATGAGGCCAGAAATATAAATTCAATATATCAGGCCTTTCTTCAGAAATGCAGGAAAGACATGGGGAGGACAAAGTGAATAGACAGGTAAACTCAAAAGTGATTTGAGATTTACAACGTATATAATAGGAATTAAGCACATACAATAGTAGTACAATTTGAGGTCAGGGTATCGGTGTTCAATAGTACTTTATAAATTTACAAATGAAGAAATCAACACTTTCACTGCCATTAAGACAGGTTAACTCATCTGAGCAAAACTCTTATTGACCTACATGATGTGTATACCTGTTAGGGGCAGTAGTTACAGTTTTAAATAATCAATTCCTAAAAAATCCTGGCAAAATAGTGTACAATGTAGGCAATAGGTATCTGCCAGTGAAAGGGCCAACATGCAGAACAGTCACATAATATCTTCATGTTTATGTAGTTCATAGGTAATTTAAATCTGGATCATACAGAGACTGAATACACAAATTCCACAAGAGGAATTTTCAATTTTGTTGGCATTTTTTACATGCTGGATTTAAAGAAAATCAGAAAAAAAAGACTTACGTTTTCTCGTTTTTGCATAAACATTGTCCTCCCATGTTTGTTTATGTCTATTAAGAATAGGTATGATACGACCACTTCTAACACTGACACGTACACGCTCTCCATCTTCAGTATACCTCCATTCAAATTCTGTAGCACGTCTACATAACAGAAACAGGAGAATAATATGCTGGGTTCGATACCAAGCTCGCATACTTACGAAATGTGAGTATAAATTACACTTAGAGAGTGAAAATTCCATAAAATAATATTATCAGCAGCATTTTTACAAACTGTCAATCAATTGTTGATAAAAACTGTTCCATTCTGACATTGTTTTCAATAAAAAGGTACCAATAAAAATTGTGATTGGATTTTCATTTTGCAAGTGGCATAAACATTAACATCAACAAAAATTTGTGAGTTGAAAATCCTCCTAGTGTCAAACCCTGCTCTACATTATACCTGTAACAGTAGGAATCAGTAATAAATAAAAATCATTGGACTATCATTACTGTAACACCTGAACCAATAATTCTCAATGTTTGGGTATAAACAGGTAATTGACAGCACTCAGTAGAACTCCTGGTCATGGCTTTAATTGACCTTTGACCTATTAACACCATAAGCAAGAGAACACATTAAATGACCATGGACAATCACATCTATACAGAATAATGAATGCAGATTTACCTTAAAAAAATGTTAAAATTATGTGCATAATTTGTGTCCATCATTGACCACAGTGAAAAATAATCTAGACATAAACACACCCCAACTATAGTATTTGTACCTTGTGTAATGACCAAACATATTACATACAGGGTTTTCATTAAGAACTGATGGCAGATGAAACCATCTGTTAAAAACACATTTGAATCGATTGTTTTTCCAAGACTTTTTAAAAAGTTTTGCAAAAATATGAAACCCAGCTACTTTTCAAAATCTGTTGCGTTGGCAAAAAAATTGGTTACTTAATTTCTTAATGAATACCGCTGTACATATTGCAGCCACTCCACTTGCTGACAGTAGCTGAACATTCATAAATCAATGCTACTTACTGGTCTGATGGATCCAATAATTTAACTTCATGTGTAACTAATAAAGGTTTTTCCTTAGCAATAAGTCTTTGTGGCTTACGTAAATGTTCCTCCCCAGGAAAGCCAGGAATTGGCACTTCCTACAACAGAAAAGAATTGGTACTTGATATAAAGAAACTCATGTACAACGTCAGAAAATTTGGTAAACAAGTAATAAACAAGATGACAAATTACAAACAAAGGGCCATAAATCTGACAAAAATAAATCACACCCTGACAACATGATCTGTGTCACTTGATGACAATAGTTCTATGATAGTTAGACTAAAATCCTTTGGGAAATGTAGAAGCAATTGTGGCAGAAGAAATTGTGGATGCCTACACACTCACCCATCCTTTGGAAAACCTGGTTAAAAAAATAAACAAACCATGCGTACATCAAAACTACTTTACAAGCAAAACTTAAACACATTTTCTACATTTACTGTTAATGAAAACTAAACTGTTGTTAGCTTTTTTTGCGTCTTACCCCTGTCATCAACAACATTTTAGTTATATACTGGTGAGCAGTAAACCTCACCAATTCTCTTCAGTTTTTTACCAGCATTAAATTTATACTCAACAAGTAACTGCAAACTTCTCTACATAAATGATCAGCTGTGGAAGGCAAACAAAATCAGAAAAATAGTGATAGAGTAAGAGAGTCAAACATCCACAGACGTGATGATTATCTGCTCAGCTAAGCAGAAATGTTCACAATGAAACCACTGAGTAATTTCACCAAGTTTAAGCATACAATGATAGTGAATTTAATCTTTTCCAGGTGACTTAAAACAAGCACTTTCCCATCATACATGTAGGAATGGACTGAATGTTCTATTATAACTGACTGGAAGACAAATAGTAAACCAATAAACTGGAACAGTAAAACAAGCCATACAAAACATAAGGGGGAAACTGAGGTCAAAGCAGGTGAAACTAAAAATAATGAACTGTATGATATGACAGGGCTCGACAATTTTTTCCAGCTAAAAATTCTAACTAGTCCTACAGCAATTTCATCTCATCCTGAGTCAATTTCCACTCGTAAATACAAGCGAACAAGTGGATTTGCTGAGCCCTGCATGAACACAAACCAAGTATCAGTCTGCTCAGTAAACTTTTAAAAGCACTTGTCTATTTAAACTAGTGACACAATAATTCAACTTAAAAAAAAAACAGATTAATAGACTAAGAACTATACAAATCAATAGACTAAGATCTATACAAATCAATAGACTAAGAACTATACAAATCAATAGACTAAGATCTATACAAATCAATAGACTAAGATCTATACAAATCAATAGACTAAGAACTATACAAATCAATAGACTAAGAACTATACAAATCAATAGACTAAGATCTATACAAACCAATAGACTAAGATCTATACAAATCAATAGACTAAGATCTATACAAATCAATAGACTAAGAACTATACAAATCAATAGACTAAGAACTATACAAATCAATAGACTAAAAACTATACAAATCATGTCTCTGGAATAACAAAACTTTAAGATCTAGAATTAAGGAGTAGATCAAGAGAATTATATGAATTACATAAAGAATTACCATAACACTGATACGAGTATTTTGATGATTGTCAAACATATTTATCTCTCACAAACATAATGTGCAATTTTGATACAATGAAACTTAATGTCTGGCATCTTAATTCATAAAAAGTACAAAAAATTCATCATTAGTCATAATTCCAATCTTTTGTCCACATTAACATAAGCCAGGTTTTTTGTCAGATAAAAATAGCCTGATCATTCTGTCAGTGCTTTCATAAACAAAACCATGCCACAAATAAGATTTTGTAAAGTAAACCATTACAGCTCACAATGCTGTGTAGTTAAAATAGCTCAAGTCGTTTTAGATTTAGCAATGGTTGAACAACTTTCTTTTCACACAGATAAGTTGTCTTGTTACACCATATCTTTCATTGATTTATTTCTCCGGTTATGGTCAGTGTTTTCATTTATTCATCTAACAAACTACTTACATCTTGTTCTAAATGTAAGCCTTCAACAAAGCACCAATTCCTTTCTTTGATAATTTCAACAACTTCTCCAATCTTTCCTTTGTCACGACCAACCATCACTTCAACCTTAAAACAAACAGGTTAAGAATCAGATGACTTATGAATCGTTTGCAAAACATATTCAGACAAATTGGGATGGATCAAGTCTAACAATCATGCAAAAGTCAAAATATCAGGGAAATTCTAAAAATCTCAAGAGAAATTCTGATATAAAGACTTAGTGCACACATTGCATGGTATCTATCAAGATATAAAAATCATTCGAGACAATAACAATTTCTATAGTTTACTTAAGATTTCAGTTAAAATAGTTCAGATAAGATTCCGAGTTAAAACTATTTACAATCTATTTAATTATAGAATTCTGACAAAACAAATTTAAATGGATGTCTAATTCCTGGCAGACACAACCAACAAAAGATTCAAACTGCCAAGTTTGCTTAAATTCTACCCCAAATTTGTGAAAAAAGTTGCCTATATAAAATGCTCACTTGAATATTTAAGATGGATCCTTTCTAGCAGGAAATGTACCATGTCGATCAGAACAACCTAAATTTTACATTTCCTGCCAGTAATTATCAACAAGAGGGCCACGACAGCCCCGCATCGTTCACCAGAATAAATGTAAATTAACTTGTTACTAAAAAGGTAATAAAGGTACACTTGTGGGCAAATAATGGGGAACAATAATAAACTCGATAAAGGACCATCAAAGGATACCAGAAAGGAATATTTGTGATGACTAAAGGATGCCAGACCAAATTTGGTGATGATTCAACCATTGGTTTATGACAAGAAGTCATTTTAAGGTATTTCTATTTTTTCTCCAGTGGCCCCTAAAAGGGGCTGACCAAATTTTTTTTTGCAAACTTGACAGAGGACCATCTAAGGATGCTACAAACCAAGTTTGGGGATGATCCATTGGTTCATGAGAAGAAGACATTTAAAGGTATTTCTATTTTTAGCTCTAGTGGCCCCTAAAAAGGGCCAACCAAATTTATTTGATTCAGAGAAAAAGACCATTGTTGACGCCAGACGATGGACGCCAGGGCGTCCACCCACTCATCATTCCATTCTAACAGCTCACTCTGAACCTTTGGTTCTGGTAAGCTAAAAATGTTGCTTGTTTAAGAATAACCACATCACAATCATTTACAATTATTTGATTCAAGCATGAAAGAGATGTGCTTACCCTATCACCAAGAAATATGAACCATTCTTTGATTGGTTTGACTAATGGCATTTTGCCATGGACCTGTAGCCGTTTGGCTGCTCCAGAACATGGTGGATTATCATCATAATACCAATTATGTTCAATGATTTTACGGTATCCTATAAGTGGTCTGTAAATTTCAGGTCCCTATGATAACAAATAAAAAACAGAAACATTAATATTAACTTTTTAGTAATTTCATATGTAGAACTGTGATAAATTTAGAGTGAAGCTATCATTACAAGATAAAGATATCATAATATAATGACAATCAAAATTTTTTTTGTAGATGAAAGAGAAATAAATTGCCATATGTCCAACTATTAAACAACAAGTTGCACAAAGAAATTAACATCTGCATTTAATATAAATGTATGTGGTAACCTTTCATCCACTAAGTTCATTAATTCAGAATTAGGTGCATTTTATCCAGTTTCTACAACAAAAGTAAGAAAATTATTCATAAAATTACGACAAATTTTAAAAATTATAGTTTTTAATTTCATACAAATATATTAATGATTAGTACATGAAGAAACAAATACTGAATCTACCCACTCGAACAGAACCTTTTTCTCTAAATACATGTTTCTTCCAATATAGGAATTCCTCCCCTCTGCCTTCATACATCTTTGGAGGCTTTTTTGCAAATAATATTCTGGTCAACTTCATCTTTCTCTATTACAAAAGCATCAAATTTCTGAAAGTAGATTTAATACATTGCCCACATGAAAAGATAAAGTGTGTATGAACATGCACAAGTTTTAAGGAATTCATCCCATGTTTTTTAACCTTTAATGGAAAGGTGGAAAAATAGCATCTTGATGGGACAGGGTTCCTACAAAGAAGATAAATCAAAATTCTCTGACTTTTCCCAGACCAAAACCATTTTTCCCTGACCAATAACAGCATCAAAATTGCAAAATCTTTGAGCATTAAATGCATTTTTAAACCCCTTTCAGCTTCTTCTTTAATAAGTTAGTTACTGTAAATGACGATTTTTTAGAGTAAAATGTTAACAAGAATAAAAAAGATGCCCATAATCATAAATAACAATAAAGATACCCAAAATAATGGAAGAAACTAACTTAGCCTTTACTGATTTTGCTCCCTACTGTTTGACCAGCATTCTTCTCTTACAAAATTCCCTGACTTATCCCTGACTTTTGCTTATTTTCAAATTTCCCTGACCAATTTCAAAATTCCCTGATTTTTCCCTGACCTTGAAAAAAAATCACTTTTCCCTGACTTTTCCCTGAATCTGGGAACCATGTAGAAGTGTGCACATGAAAGCATGGCAAAATTTTGGTAGAATTATTTGCTTATTTTTGTTCATCTCAAGCACTCTTCATTTACAATACAACTTGCAGTCATTACCAACATCACAAATGATTATTTATCTGCACAGATATTCATCACTAATGGAAGTTTACACTCAAAATATGCCTCATGTGCATGCTCTCCAAGTATCTGCAGTATGTGCTGATGACGGTTTTTATGCATTGACTTTTTTTAGATCTTTAAGTAGAAGCCATTTACTGGCATGCAACTACTAACTTGAACTGACAAATTATTCAAACTCCCTGTTTAATTTCATCAGTATTGCAAACACTTCATCAGCAATGGTAAAAAACTATTCATTTGATTGTCATGTAATAATTTGCATCAAATTTCATTTCTACAAATATTTATATTCAAAATCATAAATTAGATGTACCAGTTAATGAACCCAACTTGATTGTAATTCTAGTGTTTTGTCACTATCCATTTTGCAAAATAGAAAATTCTCACTGAAGTCTGGAGACCATTTGTGCCAAAAATTATAAAATCCCATCATTCTCGCTGATGTTGTGAACTGGACATAATTTTATACCACATCTGACTCATATTGTGAATATGTGCAAAGTTAAAAGGGCAACTGTGATTCAGGGATCTACATTAATATAATGTAGAGTCCCTGTGTGACTTAACTTTCATGTCATCTCATCTGTGATCATTCTTATCAAATATTTTCTTAATGCAAATACTGATGGTATTTTTTTTTTTTTTTTTGGAACACATACACAGACATGGGTAACACTAAATGACCCCCCAACTTCGGACACAATTTTGACATATTGATTAATCTTTCTGAAATATAACTCAATAGAAGCGGTTTTAGTTAAGATATTGTGACTGTTTGTCAGATAAGAAAAACAGAGTCTCTTGAGAGGCTTTCTTGTTTTATGAGTCTATGATGTAGTTTCAGTGCATCTGGAAGATGACACCTTCTTTCCAAACTGAAAGAATGTGTTGGAAGGACCCTGTGTTGGACCATAATTTTCAATTTCATAAATAGCCTGCTGCACTTTTGTAGTCCTAACTACTACTAGAAAATAGTTTGTATTGTTATAACATACCGGTAGTTCTAATTATGCCTCAAAATGCAGTTTGCTTTTTCAATAAGCAAGAAAAAGTCCAACTAACGAAAAATGCAGAAAATCTAGCAAAATTCGACCCCAGTCCCAGACAAACATAGCGTTTATGATATATTTTAGAGTACTTCATACATTTGAAGTAATATACGACCAATATTGCATCTACAACTAGTAACTCATTCAAAGAAATATAATGTAAACAACAGTCAATGCAAACAGTGCAGTGTTAGAGGAACTTAAGGGTTCGAAACTGTTCTATCCGAAAATATTCCGTCCGAATACACAGTAAATTAAATTTGGCCGGCTTAACATTGCTTTTCATTTCAGTATAAGTATCGAAATAATTGTGATCAGGATATTTTCAGATATGCTTTCGAGAAATTAATTCATTAAATTGCAGTAAAGACATTAGTGCTTACGCCTGGATTAATCGTTGTGTAGGTCACACCGTTATTGTAAAACTGCTTTCATTTCCATCGCGTGAGAACTATATGGACGTCACAATCACAATCGTGTAAATCGTCAATCTCTACCGCAGTTACTGTTCCGACACTCGCATGTGTTTAACATATCAATGACTAACTGGCAAAAATGTATGAAACGTATGAGTTAACTTGTGTAAAACGTGCAGTCTGAAAGAGAAAACTTTTTGTGATCTTACTGTTTTCTTCTTTGTTGCCGCCTTCCAGGTCAACCTTGCCAAACTCTTTATCTAACTCTACTCAACAAGTGTGTTTTTACTTTTTACTCGATGTACTCCACTATTTAACTTTAATTTCTTTCTGCACAACCTTTTGGCAGAATAATCAAATTATTGATTACAGTACAGGAAGAAGAAGTACTGCTTACTTTCTTCTCAATTTGATTAGCAAATAGGTCTCATTGAATTGTTTTAGTCTCTTGACCAGTTATAACTAGCCACCTCAACACTGTTAGTTTGAATCCCACCCAGGACTAGACAAATTTCACATGTGAGGAAGCTCTCCAGCTAGCTTGCGTAAGTGTATGCCCAGGGTCTTCCTCCACAATTAAAGCAGGAAAGTTGCTAAATGATCCTGGCCATTGGAGTTGCATTAAATCCATATGTCAGTGACAATCTTTTCAATTAATAAGGAAATATCAGGACTATTTAATGCATTCAAACAGTACAGGTACTCTACATTGAGCCATTGACAATTATATATCCTGGTAGTGAAACTGGCAGTCATTGACAGGTATATATCCTAGGAATAAAAACAGTGGTTTGTACAAATTAGGCAGAAAATTACAAATAACGCAGATGTGGCAGCTAGAGTGATTCTGTACAATATTGATAATTTCAAAGCCCTGGGTTAAGACTGGTTCTAACCTGAATACCCGCCCTACAAATGATAATATTTACAATATAATATTTGACAAATAAAAATCATGAAAGACACAAAAGCTATCATTTTTATTTCAACAGCAATACATAGTACATTTTGTACATCAAAAAGGTGATTTCATTGTATATTAAAATAACTGCATGTATTTATCATCAATGTAATATTAGACTAAAAATCTAGTCATCCAAGTTTATTCACAGTTGTCAATGAGGTAAAACGCACTTCAAAATATCATAAAAGAAAATAAATGAACACTTATGTGTAATGCGATTGGAATCTGAAAAATGGCAGAGTAAAGGAAAAATAATACATTGATAGGATTAATGCAAGTATTCTCACCAATTATAGAACAGTATAGGACAGGCATTTAGTGAAATCGTTCGGTAATTAATGAAAATGTTAAGATAAACCAGGACAAAAGTCGAGTATGTGAACAGTAAAACATATAACAGATCATTAACAGTCACCAACATTATGAAGAAAATAATGCAATATAACCTAAATGCAGATGATTTATTCTGCCACACTGACAGATCATTGTATATATGTTAGGAAAATTCTAAACACAGAATATACCAAAACATGACATCAGATCAAAGCAACAAAATATTGTATAACTATGAGAACGCATAAAAATTGCATAAAAATATTGACTCTAGATTTTCATAATAAAATGATACATATCAATACAATATCTAGACATAAATGCCTCTATTTTCAAATATTGCAAATATTCAAAAACAATTTCAAATAAACAATTATGTCAAATAATGTGCAGAATAGACATTATACAAATATATGATTTTATGATCACAAAATCATGCTAAATAATATAAAACAGGGAGTTTACACCTAATATAGAGACTTCACAAAACAATGCAATAATTCAGCAGACTCAAGGAAAACAGTCTAATTCATTTTTTGAGCCACAGAACAGTGGTCATCTACAAATGGTGACTGGTACACTGACATTGAAGGACAAGAACAAACGAGATTTTGATCTCCATAAATATCATCAATACGTCCAACAGTCGGCCAAAATTTGGTGGATGGGGTAACAAATGTCTACAAAAAACAGAAATTATAACAAATATAAGTATGAAACAAAATACAAAATAGAATATAACTTAAGGACTGTTTACAAAGTTATTACACTATTTTGACAAACATTTACAGTAAAATCTCACATAGCAACCTCTTCAATATTACAACCACCTGGTTATAATGACCACTTATTTTCAGACCAGCTTTCAATCACTCCCTTATAATTCAACTTGATAAGAAGACCACTTCATTTTTATGATCAACTTTTTGGGTCCTGAAGGTGGTCTCATTATCAAGGTTTCATTGTAATTCATCATTGAACAAGAACAACTTCATTACTTTTAAAGACTAAAAACATTTTTAATATACATGAACAATGTAATATGAAACAACAGAATGGTGTTAATTGTAAACTGATGTTTTCAATTTAAAGCATCAACATACAGATCTTTAGAAT
This sequence comes from Lutraria rhynchaena, assembly GCA_008271625.1. Classification (NCBI taxonomy): domain Eukaryota; kingdom Metazoa; phylum Mollusca; class Bivalvia; order Venerida; family Mactridae; genus Lutraria; species Lutraria rhynchaena. Next base: position 698,580 of record VIBL01000142.1, on the reverse strand, counting down.
TCTTGGTCCACACTGTATCATACTACAGTCCATGTATTATTCAAGTTTAATCAGAGTAACCTCAAGTGCTCACAAGCAACCTCTTTGATATTTATGTTCTGACCCAAGTCTTTGATTCAAAGCATCAATCTTTCCTATATTTTAAGTTACCCAATATAGCTAATAGCTTATCAATTATAACTTAAACCTGTATCAACTTAAATCACTCTTGTTACATTAATTTGCTATTCATTCAATCAGTAATCAATATTATCACTTCTAAACATTAAAGATTTCATACCGCAGGATACACAGCAGTTTTTCTGTCGTAAGGACGATCCCACACACCTTCAATCACATCCTGCTGACAATGTGGAGCCATCTACAATAAATAACTTGTTTATCTCTATGTAACAATATATATAAAAACAAGAGCTCCACAGAGCCTATGCTCATCTGTTTTATATCATTCTAATTAATAAGCAATTTTGACTAAAATTCTAAGTTAAAAGGGGGCATAACTCCAAAAATATAGCATTCAGAAAGCTTGACATTTTCTTCCAAACAGACAAGCTAACAATATAAAACAAACCAAACAATCAAACTACTCAATGAAACAACATCAACAATGTAAATACTAGAGTATAACAAAACATTACAAATTTAAGATCAGCAGAAACTCCCAGGAGTAACATCCTACCAAACAATGAAAGTTAATTAAGGAGATGGGCAAACAAAATTCTCCAGGGGCAGATGCACAGACAGACTATTTATTGTATCCTCTACTTTATACCAGTGATATTACGTTCTGTTTTTTTTAACAAATTAAATACTTAGTGCCAAGTATCAACACTATAACTCTGGAAAACTTAACAAAAGTAAGATCAGGGTTTGGGGTTTACCTTTAATGGATTTATCTTACGATCTATTTTGCCTTCTTCAATATCCTTGATTTCAAGTCTTATGGCTGAAATATATAAGTACAGAAACTGCTTAAGAATATATTTTTATATTATTATATAAATTATTATATTTAACAAAGTATAACAAAAGGTTATCTGGTAACAGGAGAACAATCATTGCCTTGCAAAGCTCTTCAGATAAATCTACAACTGCCCGTACATGAAGATAACAACTTTTTGATGGTTTGGTATGAGGAAAATGAAGCTTTTTGTAAAATCATTTTTTTATGATAAACCAAGTGATCTTTATTTTGATACAAAATTGCCATTATAGACCAAAGTTTTAGTACAAAATAAGAATTATTGCCACTAGAGAGTTTACAGAATATTTGTATGACTTGACCAAATGGTCCTAGTTAACCCAGTGCAGCACCTTCATATCATTCAGGCATTTAACATACCACTCTGGCATTTTTGCAAAGTTTTCAACATGAAAATTAAGGAAATAAGTAGCCTTTAACTGATGGCTATAAGAATGAAAAAGGATAATCACGCAAGTTCATCAGGATTATTTTGTGTTCAGGTGAGCTAATAAACACCAAGAGTGACTTTGAACTTTGATGCTGGACAATCAGTGTAAAATTCTGCAATTTTTCTGTTTATTCAATGCGAAAAATGCAATTTTGTACTTGACAGAACCTTAATTTTTTACCTATCCAAGATATATGAGGCAAGTGGCATAAGTTGCAGGCTAGAAAGCAACAGTTTACCACAAAACCATTACATCTAGTGATCACTATGAAAGGAATCTTCATCACTATGCACCCATAACAAATCAAGAACTTACCATTGAGATTTTATCAAACAAAAACTTACTAATGAGATTATCTCAACAAGACCTTTCCAATGAGAAATCTCAACAAGAAAGAACTTACCACTGAGATTATCTCAAACAAGAACTTACTAATGAGATTATCTCAAACAAGAACTTACCATTGAGATTATATCAAACAAGACCTTACCATTGAGCTTATCTCAAACAAGAACTTACCAATCAGAGCATCACAATATCTATCTAATTCTTCCTTGTTTTCAGATTCTGTAGGTTCCACCATCAATGTACCAACAACAGGCCATGATGTCGTTGGTGCATGAAAACCTACAAATAGAGATCAATAATGCTAAAATATATCACACCTCAACACATAACACATCACAAAAATACAGATACATCAGTTTGCATATTCCAGACATAAAATTCCAAATGGCATTGGCCATGGTAGCATTTGTACCTATAGTATAAAAAGTGCATCTGATTGACTCAGGCAGTAGAAAGCATGACTTAAGAAAGTCAATTTTTTTGATATAGGAGAGGTTCATTTTTTCCATGACAATTTGGATGAAGGTTAATAATCCCTAATCTCTGATGCACACATGATTAGGGGAAGTTTGCAACTACTTACTAAGTTACTACGTAAGTGCATGTTATGGTGGATAATGCAGTAGTAATGTACAATTGCAAACTTTAAATAACAGAAATACTGCAAATAAAAACAGCAAAAATATAATACAAACATTCTGGCATCTCACTTGTAGAACAATATTAATAAGTAATTAATATTGATCCAGAATATTTGTACTGCACATTTTTTATCCATACCATAATCTTGAAGTCGTTTTGCAATGTCTGTCACTTCGACATTTGCTGTCTTCTTGAAATCTCGACAATCCAAAATAAATTCATGAGCAACAAATCCTGAAATAATCAATACACAATACATGTACAAACATATATTATCTATCTTACATTATACTAATTTCTAGTAATACAGTTGGTCAGAAATAACCAGTGAGCATGTATAGCTTTTTATATCCAGGTTTTACCAGACATACAATAACAATTACTTCTTGTATATGAATTCTTACATTTGGTAATGATGTGACACAGCAGGTTTTACTAAGCTTTATTATCTACATTGTTGATGATAACAAACAAAAGAAAACTTGATGTTATATTGAACTACAATGTACTTCTTAAAAAATGCTGTAAGTGTCTGTTACAAAGGAATGAGAAGAAAGTTGCTATAATGACCAAATAAAGAACATCAAAGATTTCTCAAATGTTCTGATAAATTTGAAATTCATTCAGTATACTATCTTATCTAACATGTAAGAAGTGTAATACGTTATACATGAATGATGCCAATCTAGATCCTCTACTCTATAGCTGTATAATATTTGTACTATTACCTTCTTCATTACGATACAATGTTTTATAGTAACCATCTAATCTTCTACTCATGTAGTTAGCATTCAAAATAGCCAGTTCAGAAGCTTCTCGTAATCCTTTAGCACCCATTAATTTAATGTAAGCCCAGGAGATTGGAAGAATTGCACTAGAACCGTATGGAGCTGCCGATACAACACCAAATGGTTTAGCTTCATGACTGTCTGTCCCTAATGGTGCAATCACAGGATGAGTTGGTAAATATGGAGCGAGGTGACCTTTCCTGTGGAAAGTAGTAATAACACTGATGTAAGTTTTATTGTAATGCTTTATTATACCTGTGTCAGTTCCCATTAAAGGGACTTGACACTTGACATCAGAAAATCACAAAATAGTGGGCTTACTAAAAGTCATAAGGCTTAGCATCATATATAAATGTCAATTTTCTTCATATTATATGAATATATAAAGCAAAATTCAAACTTAATCATAACAAAACTAATAAGCCTAATGCAATTATAATTTTCTACACATCTGATGACCTGAGCTTTATGCTGAAGCAAATTAACACAGCATTAAAACATTTGATGCACACTGCTTTTACTTTCTAGTATATGCAGTTTCAAAACTACATTAAATAAACCATAAACCTGGAGTTTATTACCTATAAACTTTATTTTAAAGTGATTAGAACAGAAAAAAATGTATTTTCTTTAAAATTATTGACAATATTTTATATACAAGTATGTATAAATTATTCAAGCAGAGTATATTTCTTGGACTTACACTCCAATAGGACCCATGCCTGGACCCCCACCTCCATGAGGAATACAGAATGTCTTGTGCAGGTTAAGATGGGAAACATCAGAACCATAATCACCGGGACGACATATTCCAACCTGAGCGTTCATGTTTGCACCATCAAGATAGACTTGCCCACCATTATGATGAACCATCTCACAAATATCTCTGGAATTATATATATACTGGATGGTTTTATAAATGAGAGGCAAAAATGACTTCTACTGTTCGATTAAAATCACAAAACAGACGTTTTAAGCTAACAACTAAGTTACCAGTCAATTTTTGTTCAATGCAACCCAGTGGTACTAAAGAAGAAGTGATGTTAGTAAAATTACCATTTTTGGCAAATAATATGATTCCAAAAATTACCGAAGTAATAGAGCAAATCAGAAACTAAGAAAACATACAAACATGACAGGAGTAAAGATTCTCAGAATTACACACACCTAATAGTTTTGTCAAAAACTCCATTGGTAGATGGATATGTTATCATCAAACAAGCCAATGTGTCGGAAAATTTCTCTATCTGAAAAAACAAATCAGAATTTCAGTAAATTACTTTATCAACTTCAATTAACAACGATTTAACTGTATGTATGTATACAGTGTGTGTTATGTATTTGGCCACAAATTTATCAATGTTAACATTCAAATATGAAATTTATCTACTCACAAAGGATTATCAAATTACCAGATTATCAAAGGATTACCCGCATCGCTCACCAGAATAAATGTTAATCAACTTGTTACTAAAAACGTATTAAAGGTACACTTGTGGGCAAATAATGGGGAACAATATTAAACTCCATGAAGGACATCAAAGGATACTACAAAGGAATATTCATGATCACCGAAGGATGCCACAGACCAAATTTGGTAATGATCCAACCACTGGTTCTGGAAAACAAGTCATTTAAGATATTTCTATTTTTAGCTCTAGTGGCCCCTAATCGGGACCAACAATTTTTATTTCAGCAAATCTGATAGAACACTATCTAAAGATGCTAAAAACCAAGGTTGGTAATAATCCATCCATAAACACACCCCAACTATAGTATTTGTATTTATAGAATCATGAGAAAAAGTTGTTCAAGGTATTTTTATTATTAGCTCCAGTGGCACCTAAAAGAGGCTGACCAAATTTATTTGAGCAAACTTGAGAGAAGACCATCTAAGGATGCTACAGACCAAGTTTGGTGATCATCCATCCATTGGTCCATGAGAAGAAGATGATTAAAGGTATTTCTATTTTTAGCTATAGCGGCCCCTAAAAGGGGCCAACTGTTTTCATTTGAGCAAATCTGATAAAAGTCTATCTAAAGATGCTACAGACCAAGTTTGGTGATGATCCATCCGCTGGTTCATGAGAAGAAGATGATTAAAGGTATTTCTATTTTTAGCTATAGCGGCCCCTAAAAGGGGCCAACTGTTTTCATTTGAGCAAATCTGATAAAAGTCTATCTAAGGATGCTACAGACCAAGTTTGGTGATGATCCATCCACTGGTTCATGAGAAGAAGATGATTAAAGTTTTTTCTATTTTTAGCTCTAGTGACCCCTAAAGGGGCCAACTGGTATAATATGAGCAAATTGCAGTTAGAACATCAAAACGCTTCTACACAGCAAATTTGAAGTCAATCCGACTGGTAGTTTCTGATGAGAAGACCATTGTTGATGCCAGATGCCGGACACCGGAGCATCCACCTACCCATCCTAATAGCTCACCCTGAACCTTTGGTTCTGGTGAGCTAATAGTGGGACAAAAAAATAACCTACATTAGAAGCGAGATGGTTCATATCTACAGCACCATTCTTATCAACATTGATTGGTTGTATTTTCATACCAGCCATCTGAGCACTGGCTGGATTTGTACCATGAGCAGATGTTGGAATTAAACAAACCTTAAATATACAAGAAAACATCATGATTAAAAATTCTTGATAAATTAAACTGGACCAATGATGTGGAACAAATACGCTGGTACATGTACAATTACTTATATACAGAGTTTTAAGTATTCTATTTTTATCAACATCTAACAGTACATTTGCTGAGTATAAACATACATAATGTGTAATACATATAAGTGGGTAAATATGGGAAATGTTAAGGAAAAATGCTCTTAAAACTGCATACAAACAAAGCAAGCATAGACACAGAAATAATTGAATTAATATTCAACTAAAGTGACCATAGCAACAAAGACATGGTCCAGATGTCACAATGACAAGAATTAAGTGATATACAGAATGTGCATGTTGCAAGAGTGGAAACCAGCAAATAAAGCAGAATTCCAAATAACCCAACATGTCTTAGATAACTTTAAAAAATCAAATAACACGCAATGTTCATAGTTATCTGAAGGAAAATGTAGCCACAAGAATATTTCAAAGGATTACTTCTAACTGAACAATGTATCCTAAAGTTTGATCCCCAGGTAACATGGTATCCATTTTGACTGAGATTATCACAGAATTTACCAAGTTTCACAACAAAACAGAAAAAAATATTCTGTGGTTTAGTGTAAACAATAAGTTCGATGACAGACAGATGGACAAATGAAAAGGGACACTGGGTTATAATAAGAGCTAACCACTGCATCATTTTGAAAAGCCATTTTTGTCCAGCTACAAACAACAAAAACTTTACATTTCATTATTTTCATGGCAAACATTAATCTCTAAAAAGGGACAAAGGAGTGAAAGTGATACAGTAGAACATGGATAAAGGGAACTCAGATTTTAGCGCAGTAATTATTCAGGAATTCATGATAACTAAGACCCACTTTACAGGATTGCCTACAGATAAAACACTTGTATTGTTTTATTACATATAATATTAGAACTAAACATATATGAGTACAACAGATGTATAGTATTCACATGGAATAAAAAGTGAAGCTTGTTTACATATTGTATAAAAGATTAGTATTTATCACAGGATGTATTCCATCTATTTTGATAACATTTTGTTTTCAAATAGACGCATACATAACGAACAAATAAATGAATGCAGAAAGTTACGAGAAATACATGAGAAATGATTTCATGAAAAGAAACACAGAATAAATTTACTTTTCTTTGTGTTTCTTCAATAGCGTGGAGGTAAGCCATGATGGCACGAAGTCCTGTGTATTCACCTTGAGCCCCACTGGAAACAAATATCACTACTTGATATAATATATAACATGGTGCTGATCATGCATAGAAAGTTTGGTAATTATATGTGCTTTATTTTAAGCTTTCCTACGATATGACAATGAAATATATAAACAAGAGGGCCATGATGGCCCCGCATCGCTCACCAGAATAAATGTTAATTAACTTGTTACTAAAAAGGTAATAAAGGTACACTTGTGGGCAAATAATGGGGAACAATAATAAACTTGATAAAGGACCATCAAAGGATACTACAAAAGAATATTCATGATGACTGAAGAATGCCACAGACCAACTTTGGTGATGATCCAACCACTGGTTCATGAAAAGAAGTCATTTTAAGGTATTTCTAAGTTTTGCTCTAGCGGCCCCTAATTGGGGCCAACCATTTTTATTTGAGCAAATCTGATGGAACACTATCTAAAGATGCTAAAAACCAAGTTTGATACTAATCCATCCATAGAAACATGAGAAAGTCATTTTAAGGTATTTCTATATTTAGCTCTAGCGGCCCCTAAAAGGGGCCAACCATATTTATTTGAGCAAACTAGAGAAAGGATGCTACAGACCAAGTTCAGTGATCATCCATCCATTGGTTCATGAGTGGCCTCTAATAGGGGCCAACCATTTTTTTCTGCAAATCTGATAGAACACTATCTAAAGATGCTAACAACCAAGTTTGGTAATAATCCATCCATAGAAACATGAGAAAAAGTCATTTTAAGGTATTTCTATTTTTAGCTCTAGCAGCCCCAAAAAAGGGGCCAACCATATTTATTTGAGCAAACTTGAGAAAGGACCATCTAAGGATGCTACAGACCAAGGTTGGTGATGATCCATCCATTGGTTCATGAAAAGATGATTAAAGTTTTTTCTATTTTTAGCTCTAGTGACCCCTAAAAGGGGTCAACCGGTACAAAAATGAGCAAATTGCAATTAGAACGTCAAAAGGCTTGTGCACAGCAAATTTGAAGTAAATCCAACTGGTAGTTTCGGAGAAGACCATTGTTGTCGCCAGACGAGGGACGCCGGAGCATCCACCTACCCATCCTAACAACTCACCCTGAACCGTCGGTTCTGGTGAGCTAAAAAAATAACATTTAGAAGCAACTAAACATCTTCATTTAAAGAAATTGTCATATGAACAAAGAGCAGAAGAATGAGTTTACACAGAAGAAGAAAAATGGAACAATTAGTAAAAATAACAGAAGTGAAAAGGGACCTGCGTACAAAAATAAACACTAAACAGTGGAAAAAACACGGAATAGTGATCCCTGTATTTATATATACTTACACTTAGATTTTTTAACAGCACAGAATGATATTGATGACAATGATTAACAATTTTTAACATTTTTTTTTGCCTTAATAAGGAATTAATGTATAGGTTACCATCATGTATTTATTTTGTATATGAGCAATTTTTGCAAAATTTTTATAAATCAGTAAGAAATTGAACATGTAGAGATAAGAATCACTTTGATATATATATATTTTTATTCTATTCTATATTAAGAAGCATAAGAGGTGATATGATAAATGATATGAATGTGACTTGTTTTTAAACTAACATAGATCAGATAGCTAGGGATAACCAAAAGATGTAGACAATACACGAAGTAACAAAAAATATAATGATGAAATAAACCTGTTTGGTTGAAATGAAATTTTATCATAGCCTGTGATTTCACACAAATCTTTTTCTAATTCTTTAAACAATTCCTGATATCCAGCAGCTTGATTTACTGGAACATAAGGATGCAAAGATGAGAACTCCTTCCATGACACAGGCTGTAATAAAAATATAAAACAATTAAATACTACCCAAGTAGGAAAGTTGAATACTGAACACACTTGAAGTTTAAACGCAGCAGTAAATCTAATCTTAAATCAACATTTTAGTACAAATCAAATACTGCGTATTTGTTTATTCTTTCTGCAAACTGAACTCAATAAATAAGTCCATAAAAACACATCAATGTAACACAGGTTTAACAAAATTACCAATATCAAAGTGGCGTGGTTAGAGAATTTGTAATTAATTATCAACAACATTAGCAATGTACAGTTGAAACTCATTACAACATCAATCCAATTGACATACAATAAATTTGTTGAAAACATGAGAAGCAGATGATTATCAACATCAAAAGCAATTTATATTGGTTAGGTACATAATTGTAATCATGTTAAAAAAGCAATCTGATATAACAACAATTTTTTTTTCAGATTAATTAGTGCAGACTGAACTTTACAATACTGGGACAAAATCAAGAAGATATTAATTTGGTGCTTAATATATAAAGAATATCACCATCATTTCTGTAGTGCTGTTTAGTTTCATTGTACAAGATCCAAGTGGAATCATGGAATGAACGAGTGATAGATCTCTGTTTTCAAGATGTTTCATGTATCGCACAATATCTGTCTCTGCTTGATATCTGTAACATAAACAATCCATGTTTTATTAAATACAGTAAAACACTGATATCATGAGCATTGTGTTAAAAGAATATACCCTAATCTTAAGGAGTTAAATAAGTTACCGCAAAATTTGTTCAACCTCAATACAATATAGTATTAAGTCATCATGATGGTAGACCTTACAAAATTATTAAGCATGAATTGTCACCAGTTAGTTAATTGTCTAAAAAACATAATTATTATTTTAACAGATGGGTGAACAAACAGATTAAATTCTGTGTATCTATGTGTTGAAGCTGATATAACCAGACTTGTTGTATTCAGTAACATTAAATCTATAAATATACCATAAATAAACTAAGTAATTTACACAAAACCACCATGACAAATGATTTTGTCTAATTTACTATAATTTGTCATTAAGGTGTATGCTAAAACAATGTACATATATTTACCTATGGAATACAGCATGTGTTAAATATTCATCGGTTCTGTTGAATGGAGAATTCTCAATGCTAGATTTAGGACTTGGACCCACATAGTCAGCAATGTCCTCCTGTAATCAGAAACACAGTCAAAGTATTACATGTTTACATAAGAATCAAAAGGAAAGTAGTACATGTTTTAGACTTTAATGATTTTTTCCTACAGATACTAGTCAGAACAGTTCAGAACAGCTGCTGTTTTTGTTCTCATCATTTCATGAATTTATCCTGGTAAAAATTCTTTAATTCTTCAGAGAAACCAGTCTTACCAAAGAACCACTTCTTCATTTTGTAAAATTGAATCTCCTTCTGTGGATGTACATGTCTTGTGGTTTAAAAAAAATTATCAAAGAATTATCTGCTTTCCATCCAATGTCTAAAACAAGCAATGCTTCTTTCAATAGTAAACTTATCTGCTACATGTTTACTGCATGTTAGTATGACTAAAAAACAAATTTTTGACTAGATAAGGAACAAAATTAAACTACTAGCATACAGCAAAAATTAAGTTGTGCAGTTTTAATGATGAAAACTGATAGATAACAAATTTACTCCTATAGATGTCAGTAAATATCTTCCTATCAATTAAATTAATTGCAATGACAATTTGTCTAACATTAACAATTTCCAAGAACATTTTTACACACAATGAACATGAAGAATTGATTACCATTGAAATAGGTGAACCAAAGATTTCCAATAAATCTTTCAAATCTTGTCTTTCAACAGTTTCATCTAATGAAACACCAACCTAAAATTTACAAGAGTTGAAAATAACAACAGGTTCACACAATGAAGATATGAACAAACAGCTTTATCATAAGGACTAGGCAAACTTTAAATTCACAAGACACCATGAAACAAACTTAAATATAACCAATTAAAGAGACAAGATATCATCATATTTAAGTTAAGAATATTTTCATGAGGTCAAATTATTTAATTCTTCAAACAGAGGTAGAGAAAATATACCATTAAGAAACTAAAATACCACAATAACATGAACAAACATAAATTTTTGTTTAGGTTCAATTGAATCAAAATCTTGGAAATCACAAATATTACAATATATAGATAAAAATGACTATATACTTACATCTCCATCACTATAATATCTCAGATTGATCATTTTGTCATCAGCTCTAGATTGTAATTCCTCTTGTTTTATGTTTGGTGTTATCTTAAGTGTATCAAAGAAAGTCTGAGTATGTACTGTATGACCAGCTCTGTTAATTCCTGATTTAAAAAATAATAAAACTATAAAATAAACACATATACGAGAAGAAATTATATTCTTGTACATGTACATGCAAACATCACATAAAAATTATAAAAGTTTTAATGATTCTTCCATAGAAAACTTCTTACAAATTCTGTGTGGAAAGTTTTGAGACTTACCATATATTTGACTACATACCGATCACATTATAGAAGGTCTTGATTCAAATCAAAGTTGAAATGATGTGAAGCACAGTAACAGTCTTAACAAAGGTGCCTGATTTATTTTGGAAATTATGGCCATTAGCATGAAGTTTGTCTATACTAGACCCATCAATACAACAGATCACTAATATCCAAAATCATCAATTATTTTCAAAGGAAAAGTAACCCCCTTGTAATCCTAGAGCACCTGCAGCCTCCTTCATTGTCTGAAATACATGCATCTACCTCTCAATAAGAGTGTTTGTTATACATGGTTTGTTTCATTATTCATTAGTTTCGATTAATTTACATGCATGAATGCATCTCATACTTTAATTTACTTTTTTTTATCATCATACAGACAATTTTTAATGGTTAGAAAGCTATGATGTCTAATAGTCATATTGATAGTTTATTGGTATACTAAAACATATATAATGCTAAAACATGCCATTGACCAGAATAATATCAGTCCCTATTATGAACAAAAATCTAACACCATCTTTCTCTAAACTGAAGCTGGAGAGACAGCAAAAGTTACCAGCAGGTTTCCATGATAAATCTAGACAAAACCATTCAACAAACTTTGTTGGTAAGATGTAATTAAGATGGAGACACCAGTTTATATACAATAAAGAAAGGACAGTTATGACTATTGTTAGATATTTATAAAACATAGGCTTTTCTAAATTTTTCAAAAGTACAGACAGAGGAGTGAATGACAATTAGACCATCATAACAAGGAAAAAAATTAACTTCTTAGAAGTTCCATTACGGATAGAATGACATTATATGAACTAATATTAACACTTTAACTCAAGATATGGCAGAAAATTCTGAGACTATCCTAAATCTAACTAAATATGGTTGAAATATTAGTACCATTATGTGATTTTATTTATAATTCTAAGTTAATATGTAGACACTTTAGTATGTGATTTCATTTATAATTCCTATTTGATGTTGAAAAGTTAGTATCTGATGGAATTCACATTTTATTATACAGACAAAGTGTGATTTAAAGTGATGACTAAGGGAAACTGGCCAAGATTGCATCCAAAAGGTATTAATCATCAGTAAGACATAATAAACATAACTTTATTTATGAAATAATTTTTATTCACTGGGGTTTAAGGTCACACTAAAAGCCAGGGTCATTTGGTAAATTTTCAACTTAGACAGTGGAGGGAGACCTCAAGCATCAGCTGGGTAGAACCATCAACCTTCAATAAGCTAGCTGGACAACTTCCTTATGTGAATTTTAATACTGTGTAAGATCAAACTCACAGCTAATGATTGTGAGTCAAAGACTATAAATGCTCAACCACAGAGGCCCCTTATATTTATGGAACAAACACCTTACCTTCAGCTAACATTATTGTGGCATTATGTACCCTTGTTCCAATATGTCTGAGACCTTCAGGTCCGTGATAGATTGCATACATAGCTGCCATGTTAGCTAATAATGCCTGAAATCAGATGACAGTAATTCATCTTTCAAAGCCAAGTACAATAGAAATTCAAAAAACTATAATATGACTTACCCCTTCAAATATAACTAATTATAATACAAATCAACTGCTTTTCCTAATTAATTCAATGATACGGTCAACTCTCCCTACATTGACATAATTTGTTCTCAGGAAAAATGGTGTAGTAAAATGTCTGTATCATGAATCTTATAAAAAACAATACAATGTAGTACAGGTGTATTTAGAAGTGAAGTCTGCCTTTATTCATTTCATAGATTTATTTTTACAACTATTCACAGAATTTTTTTTACACATAGTAGTAATTTTACTAATTATTTTAGTTCTATAAATAACGGATATACTATAATATGAAATAAGTAATTTACAGTAACAGGAATACTACAAATAATTACTTCAATAGTATTAAAATTACAGACAAAAACATTAATATAACAAGAGAACTGAACAACAAAACAATGTAAGAAACAGATACCTGAGCTGTACAAATATTACTTGTAGCTTTATCTCTTCTGATATGCTGTTCTCTTGTTTGTAATGCCAATCTATAAGCTTCTCTACCAGCAGAATCTCTGTATATCAACACAGATTTGTAACTATTATATTTATAAATAATTCAAAACTTTCAACATTAACATTAACAAACTCAATATTGCATGCCTGAAACAACAGAAGCCAAAAGGTAACAGAATAATCATTCGATTCAATGAATGATTTTCATTAAGAACTGATTGCCAATTGAAAAAATTGGTTAAAAACACATATGAATTGGTTGTTTTTCCAAGATTTTTAACATTTTCTCCAAAATACAATTTTTGCTGGATTTATCTGTTGCTTTGGCAAAAAAATTGGTTGCTTTGGCAAAAAAAATTGGTTACTTAGTTTCTTAATGAAAACCCTGGTTTTTGATGTAAACAAATGTATAGACAAGATACAATGATTTCTTATTATTATATGTAAGCTTAGGCTGCAATGCCATGAATACTAGTGTCCATTAATTAAATCTACACTAGATGCAATATTGATATACGACACAATAGTCACCCAAAATGCAGTCCCTTAATAAATAAACACAAATTTGATGGAAGCTAAAATGCTAACAAAATATGTAAATTACAAGTATAAATGTCATTTTCTCTCGGCTTGTAAACGTTTTAATGTTAATCTTGAGATAGGTTTTAAAAAAATAGATTGCAATGTTAACTGTGTTTTATAGCTTCATTCACAAGAATAATTACAGATAAATTTACACAAGTTTTCTACAAATGAATATCTAGCTTTAATGAATTCTTTATCTTTACTTAGATATTGTTGAACATTTAATACAGAAGAAAACAGACTATGTTGAACAATACAACATGCAGAGATATTCTTTAATGGACTGAGGGCTAACCTTGTAACACCAATAACTCTACCAGGAATCAATCTGGCAAATTTATCTTTGGTAGAGAAGAAACCAGCGTGTGGACCTCCATATCCTAATGGGATACCAAACCTTTGACTTGAACCTACTGCAACATCAAAGTCTAATTCACCAGGTGATTTCAATATTGTAAGAGCAAGCAAGTCTGTTGCACACACAGCCAATGTCTGAAAAATTGAAAGTATAGTTTACAAACTATTGATCAAAAGAAATCATTACACATACATTTTTTCTCTTTTCATTTTTTGATCAACATTTACTCACCAGCCTTCATGAGAAATTCACGAGATAATGTTATATTTTGATCTATTTTTAACTCAGACAAGTCCCATGTGTGGCAATGGTCATATAAAGAATACAGACAGATGGATATGAACTGTGAATGATAGTAATAGCATACACAAAACTAATCTTTCAGGTACCCTAAGAATACAGAAACCTTTAAAACAAAAAGTAACATTAAAACCTCACCCCATTAGCATGAGCATCATGTACTAAATTAGTAAAATCTTCAATGTTCCCCTCTGTATCAGGATATTGTACTAATACACCAGATATATCATGATTTGTGAGATCGACTTCCCTCCAGTCTCCACACACTATATCTATTCCCAATGAACTGAAATTTATAGGTCTTTTTATTCACTAAATAACCTTTGATACAGGACACTAGTAGAGTCAAAATCCTGCATGCCAGACTAAATATCTCCAAAATGTCTGGCGATGTCTTCATCAAAACTCTCTACAGCACCAAATCTCAGTAAAACAGAACAGTTAAATTTCATATCTATACATCACCAGTTTCTTCTAACAAATTTCAATATAATAATTCACAAAAATATATAAACCATAATCTAATTGGAAATGATGATTCATTTTTGATATCAATGGCTGATCTTAATATACATGTAGTCTGAATATACTATCTGACAAGACCTACTGGTGTAAAAAGAAAACAAATAATAGCTTAAATAACACAACACAAGTGTTTTAAAACAGTTCATTTGAACATCAAATTTAGCTAACATACCATAAAACTTATGTGCAAGTTAAGAAATAAAATGCACTAATTGAAGATAAGTAGGTCAAATACATAAGATAAGCAAAATTTTACTTTCCTCAGTCCAAGATTTGAATTAGTCATGTTGACTACTAACAACATTTTCTTTAAATACCACAATCATGTGAGTATGATCTTTCAAATTTTCTCCAACAACACATATCTGACTATACAATGATAGTAAAAGTATAACTTCTCACCTTGCTCTTGTTTCTACAACTCCAATACTTTGTGGATGGCATCTTTTGTCAATGAAGAATTTCCGTCTTTTGTTATGTCTAAAATAAGACAACCAATGAAACTATAGTCAGACCTATCTACAACATCAATACATTCTTTAGGTACAACAGAAGTCATCTTCTCTACGTAATCAGTGTTTCATTTTGAATCCAAAATGTATGGGTCCATGGGACACACATTTTTGAAAACAATGCGTCCCAACCTGAAACCAATGGGTCCAGTGTTTCATTTTGAATCCAAAATGTATGGGTCCCAGGGACGCACATTTTCAAAATCTTTGCGTCCCGAGCGAAATCTATGCGTCCAGGACACGGGATGCATGGAAAAATGAAACACTGTGTAATAATTATCTATAAGTAAGCATTCTTAATATCATTATTACTATAAAATCTTAAACAAATTAGGTTTTCAACACTTTTTATCTATTTTAAATGGTTTATTACAACTGGTAATGTTCAAGTGTCGGAAATTCATGCAATTTGCTGATAAGAGACACAAGATATTTTCCTGTAATGCATTTTTTGACAACTGATTATGAGAGCTTTTTACTAGTAACACATGACATGATATATAGGCTAATATTGTATATAAGGTATGTACCTGTTAAACATACTGATGATTGGTATGAGAAAACATTATGTGTTACACATATTTATGGCTGGTACTGTATACATGATTAAGATAACCTTTATAATTTATGTGGTTATTGTTGATATTGATATAAGATAGCCTTTTAAACATGACCATTGTTGGTATTATATACATAAGATATTCACCTGTAACACATTCCCATAGCTTCAGCAGCTGCAGTAGCTTCATCCAGTAAAGAAGCATTAGCTACAGGTAAACCTGTCATATCAGATACCATTGTTTGATAGTTGAGCAAACAATTTAAACGACCTTGAGCAAGTTCAGCTTGATATGGAGTGTACTGAGTTGTCCTGAAATAATCAGACAATAATTTTTTCACTGGGCTTAAATATTGCACCAACATCCAAGGTCATTTAGTGACTTTCCACCTTTAAGAGGGGAGGAGGACCCTAAGCATACACCTGGGTATACCCACCAACATTCTGTAAGCTAGCTGAACAGCTTCCCCTGACATCACCAGTGAAATTTGTATTCAAACTCATACCATTGAAAGACTAGCGATTACTAGTCAAAGACCATAACCACTCAACCACAGAGGCCCCAAATCAGACAATGAGTTTAAAATATGCAAGCAACATTTTTTGGAATTATTGCTTTTACTTGGAAACTATGATAACTCCATTCCATTGTTACACCTATAATATCTAATTTTACCAGAAAATACCATAAGTATATTTACAAAAATGTGCGAATTTAAAAAGGAAATTTCTTGCATATAACCTCTTAATAATAATCTTGTCATGAGGAACATTTTGGGACATTTTCTTTAACAACAAATTTATGAAAATCAACTACATACCATCCTGGGTTTTCAAAAATGTTTCTTAGTATTGTATTTGGTGTATATGTATTGTAGTAACCGATACCAATATAACTACGGTACACCTTGTTCTTACTAGCCATCTCATATAACCTTTCCAATAATTCATACTCCCCTGAAATGTAAGAAAAACTTGCTATGTATTACATCTGAACAAATGTCAGTATATTATACAGGTTTCAAAAGCTACGACAAACTTATCTGAAACAATGCAGATGGGTTGATTAACAGAAATCCTACCTGAAAATAATTCCAAATCATGACAGCTTTTTGGCACAATATAATTTTTACGTATTGGCAACAGTTCAACCTGTTAAACCTGTGTTTACATTCTACAAAAGCTACATATTTGAACATTCAGTCCCATCCCTAATATTCTTCATGTCACACCAGACGTGTACATTTTTCATGTCACACAGACATGTACATTCTTCATGCAACACCAGACATGTAAATTCTTCATGTCACACCAAACATGTACATTCTTCATGTCACACAGACATGTACATTCTTCATGCAACGCCAGACATGCTTATTCTTCATGTCAAACAAGACATATTTATTCTCTAAGCATGGGAACAAATATATAATGATATTCAAATATTTGATTGAGATGATTGAGATTGATACTTGATGTTTGAATATTCGTTTTTGGTCCATTTTTGAATTTGTCTGCTTATCTTACATCCAAAAACAGGTACGGTTTGTGGTTTTCATTCTTTGTATTAGCATCTTTGTTGATATTCTGTTTATGACAGTTACCTTCTCATGTGGGTAATTAACGAACTGAACAATTTTAAAAGGTGCTAAATTATTTGATGTTAGAAGATAGATATTAACATATCATTGTCATCAACCTATTTAATGATTCACTATAGGAAATATACAGCTTATGTTATTTCTTGATCTACTGAATACAGTACATACATGTATATTCTTAATGTCACACCAGACATGTATATTCTTCATGTCACACCAGACATGTACATTCTTCAAGTCACACCAGACATGTACATTCTTCAAGTCACACAAGACATGTATATTCTTCAAGTCACACCCGACATATATATTCTTTTAGTCACACCAGACATGTACATTCTTCAAGTCACACCAGACATATATATTCTTTTAGTCACACCAGACATGTACATTCTTCAAGTCACACCAGACATGTATATTCCTTTAGTCACACCAGACATGTACATTCTTCAAGTCACACCAGACATGTACATTCTTCATGTCACATCAGACATGTACATTTTTCATGTCAGACCAGACATGTACATTCTTCATGTCACACAGACATGTACATTCTTCATGTCACACCAGACATGTACATTCTTCATGTCACACCAGACATGTATATTCTTCATGTCACACAGAAATGTACATTCTTCATGCCACACAGACATGTACATTCTTCATGCCACACAGACATGTACATTCTTCAAGTTGCACAGAAATGTACATTCTTCAAGTTACACAGACGTGTACATTCTTCATGCCACATAGACATGTGCATTCTTCAAGTTACACAGAAATGTACATTCTTCAAGTTACACAGACATGTACATTCTTCAAGTCACACCAGACATGTACATTCTTCAAGTCACACCAGACATGTATATTATTCATGTCACACCAGACATGTACATTCTTCATGTCACACCAGACATGTAGAATCTTCATGTCACACCAGAGATGTACATCCTTCAAGTCACACCAGACATGTATATTCTTTTAGTCACACCAGACATGTACATTCTTCATGTCACACAGACATGTACATTCCGTGTGTCACATCAAAGAAGGGTATGACCTGCTGTGACCGGGATTTGAACCATATCTATGGGTTACAAGTCCAGTGCACTAACAACTGGACCATGGCTGCGGGCGCCACTCAAGATGAAGAATTACAATGAGGAAGGCAAAAACACAAATTGAGTGTATACTTAATAGCAGGTGATTGATGAGATCAGGATAATATTAAATGTTAATGTTTGTGCTGGATTGTACAGATATACAGTTAATTGGCAAAGCCATTTGTTTTTCATATAAACAATGTAAACAATATACATTGCACTGATAAACTTTCAGAATGTTCCTGCATACCATGTTTAGCGTGATAACCTGACCTTCACTTATCAACAATGAAAATCTAAAAGAAAACTTCAACAAACAAACAGAGCTTGATAAAGATAGTTCCATACAAGAAAATATGCACAGAGCATCGTATAAGTTATTCTTAAATACCTGACTATGTCCCACCTGAAGACTAGTTTGAAAATAGAAATACAAAAACTACCACATAAACACATAAATCATTGAATTCAGAAATTAATGATGAATGCCACTTGTTTACGACTTAAGGTAAAGTACATCATCACTGAAGTTAATCACATTAAATATTCATACAAAACCGCATGCTGTCCTTGGTATATATAACAAACAAACATTCAGCATGCATGCATTAGATTCTGAATATAATTCTATCTAAGGCGTACTTTGTAGGGAAATGAAATAAATAACACTCAGTTATGATGACATCTTGTATAATGCTATTTATTGCCAATTATATATTATTTTCATACATTAATTCATTTAAAAAGAAAACATGCTGTATCATGTTTTAATGTTTGAAAATAAATCAAATACATGTTTTACAATTTCATCAGCTATACTAGGCAGTCATCTACAATTCAAATGGCTGGAACAATTATTAAATTGCTGACAATGTTTTACTGCAGGCAACTCTTATCAGGTATTCACTCAGTTGGAATGATAAGAGGTAACACCAACGGAATCATCGGTAGACATATACATGTGATGAAATTAGTCAGTATAATGTACAACCTTAAGGTCACATTTCTTCAAAATGTTTAATAAAATTTGATTAACAAATCATTTCACAACAAAAAAGCCGAAGAATTAAATTGAATGTGGAATAATACCTTTTTCATCCTCCATATTTAAATCTCTTTGTAGTCTAATATTGTCAGGAACTGTCTTAGATACAAGGTCAGCCATGCTCTGTAATTAAACATCATAATTAGAATGCGACAAAAAATAGTTTTCAAAGAGGAAACAACAAAACTTCAGTACTAACTGTGTGTAAAATGAGTGTAAATTCTCAATGTATACATAATGTGTGTATTATCTTATTGAGTAAAAGATCACATAACATAAATGTTTCTCAATGTGTGCAGTGTGAGACTGTTCTCAATGTATGTACAATGTAATATTCTTAATGTGTGTTCAATGTGAGCCTGATCTCAATATATGTACAATGTAATATTCTTAATGTGTGTTCAATGTGAGATCATTCTCAATGGGTGTAAAATGTATATTGTTTGGAAATTCTCAATATGTTTATGTTGCACTTTCTTAGTATGGGTGTCATTAAATTATTTTGATAAATGCATAAAATAGATACCTGAAATTGATGATGTGCAATATTATTTCATCTACACTTCATAGGTTGCTGTTTACTTTATTTAAAACAGATCCATATACACTTCACACAGCAAAGTAGTTTTTTTACTTAAAAATTTTGTTTGATGAACCCAGGTAGTGACTTAGTTTTGCCTCCCATATTTTATACTTTTTGAAGGTTTTGTTTGTACATCATACACTTTATCATATCTCCATATTCAACACATTTAATTATAATATGACTGACAAATTTTAACTAGATGACTTAAAGACCAAAAAATAGTGAACACACAAATAATCAATTGTGATATTAGAAAGAAATATGAATATAAAAGTTCAAAATTGGTTTTGAGACTATATACGGGCTAAAAAGCGCAACTTTTACCTCCACTCCGACAAAATCCAACATTGATTTAGTATCAATTCTACTTGGTCCGATATGTCTGTCTGCAAAAACATGGTGACTTGGAAATAATGTATCAATAGATGAAGATTCATGTTTTGCCAAAATCAAAGTCGGTGAACCTTTTCCATAACCATTTTGCGAAACCAGTTTGGTCTGGAATGATTCTAGTGTGTACAACAAACATTTATTTCTCCGGAAACTTTGATATCCACGAAGCATTGTTGTAATTAAAAATGTTTACTGAAAAAAATATATTAGGTTCACAAAGTTGTTCAAACAAGCACTTCGTCAAAAAATATCCGCATATATAAACAACGCACGAAGTTCAGTGGCCAGTTACGGGAGCAAAGTTGTTATTGTAAACAAAATGTCAAGGACGCGAATGAAAGTGGTTTCGCACTCATTTCCGGTCGTACCATGACCTAGGTCTGTAGAACTTATTACCGTCGTACAATGACCTGGTCCAAGTAACATCAAATGAATGGTATTTTCAGCATCTCATCATTTTTATACAACTGTTCTTAGTATGAACCCATGTTTGGACCAAAGTGCTGAGCGACAGTATCATCAGAACTCAGGTTTAAAGGGCCATAATTACCGCACGTGCTTTCACCATTAATCAACTGGTTAAACCTGAATGAGTTTTTAATGACGGCTGAGCTGTGCGAGCTTAAGATGTACATGAATTGGGTGAAATATTCACTGTGTGTTTTATTCAATTGTACCAACTGAAAATAAAGCTGTTAAAAACACGTCTGAAACAGAAAAGTGAAATAGCTATTTGTATTTGTTTTATATTTAAGTTCTTTTTTTAAATTGTTACTTAACTTGACGCATATACAGAACTGTATTACTGATAGTCCATAGAATTTTGGTTGGTATTAAGCAAAGACATATAGGGATACCAAAATGGCAAATGATGTGTGATTGTTGGAGGCAAAATAGTACAGAATATTAGTGTTATTGATGAAGAAATTATTCTTATGATTTTTTTTCTTAAAATATCGAATATCATTTACTTTTGCCATTTGATAAAGGATGTGACAAAAAATAGATTACTCTTATGAAAAAATCGAAAATAGCATTCATTTGTTAAATTGAAAGTTGTATATTATGTTGCTCTAATAAACTTATTTCGATTTTTTAAAATATGTTTTCAATCAGAATAATTTCATAATCTATTATACTTTTTTATTAAACAAATACATAAAAATAATTAAAAAACTTATGCATACTTTCATAATCTAGCACGTTTTTTTTAGTAAAATTGCTCGTTTTTTGTTTGTACTAGAATTACATGTGTAAACAAAGACATTTCTAATCTTTTTTCTAAGAAGTCCTATCCAACAACACTAATATTCTATGTAAATTCATTTACCTCCATCTACTGCCTACTGTTGCCATTTTAGTATTCCTCTATGTCTTTTGATATGCATTTATTTCTTTGTAGTCTACGTTTCCCTTTATTTCCATATTGTCTGTGCAACGCGTCTGTGCTTTATACCTTTGGATGTGTCCATGTCTAACTGATAGTTACGGCAAAATATCGAAGGTTGCCAAGAAGTATAAATATTTGTATTTTAATCATCATCATTGGCTCATACATGTGAGTACATAGGAGCTTATATGCATTGTAAAGGTGGTTGTAAACGTGAATTGGCAACTCTCACCTTTTTAAATTGTCTGTAAAATTGTCTTTAATTGGTCTGTGTGACTATTTTTAGCCTAAAATCACTATTAAATACTTTATCCCCACTATGTTTACAGTATGCAAAAGCCCCTGTTGGGAGAGTGTAAGAACAGCAACTCGTGAATAACACCAGAGGGCAGGCCAAGATTGGCTTCTGTACTCAAAAACGCCTTAACAAACGGGAACCAGTGTCAAGAAAGTTCAAAACGTAATACCGTCCTTTATTGTATCCGGTCAAAGGTCAACATCCGGGAAAGTATACGGATTGGTTCCCCGTTCACAATATTGTAACATAGCTTTACGCGGATATCGCTTGTAACTAGTCAAGGGCCCATTTTCTGTGGAAGTGTCAAAGTTTAGTAAGTTTTACAGTTGTCAAGTAACTGGTATCTATACTCTTTGGATGTGATGGTATAAGGAATTACTTGCATTTTATTGAACATTGTAAGTTGTTAACCGATAATTTTAATCAAAATGGTGTTATGGTTGAATGGACAATGTTTTACCGATCTATCACAGTCGTGCTGTGGTGGAGGGTGGTAAACAACATGATCTAGTTTTGTAGGCGTAATGGAATCCTGTCTTTTGGATGTCGCGGTTTAAATCTTTTATAATGATTTAATATAGTTAAATGCCGAAAGATTCTCCTTATATTTCGATTAATTCAATTGTAAATTATGTGGAAACTTGAACCGGAAGTTGAATACAGTTATGAATTACGCCCCCAAGTCAAGCACGAGTATTGAGTTATTATGTTTAAGCTTTCGGCGCTTTACTTCGAATTTCTGCCATTCGGACAACACTAGGATTAAACTTTTATATTTATGTGGATACACTTTTGTTGTGTTAAATATAATTGTTCATGCAGTTGAATATTGTTAGTATTTCTGTTCTTTATTTTAAGAACTAGAATCTGATTGAAACAAGCAAAATGTCATCAAGCGAAGCACCACCAGCTGATACAAATGAAACTGAAAAGTCAGGAGACAAAACAAACACTGAAACAAGTGAATCAAATTCGTCACAGAACAATAAACCTATTAAAAAGGTTAAAAGTAAAAAAGGTAAATAGATCAAGTCTTGTCTTCTCTCTAATCTTTTTATTAATATAAGTTCCAACTGATAAGTAAATGAGTTCACAGCAATGGATTCTGATTTATTGTTTGTTAAACTGAGAATTTGGGAATATTTTGATAAATTGAAATAACTGAAAAATAATTTCATTTCAGTTTCAGCTTTGACTTGCATTATGAGTACTTAGAAACAAATATTGGATATATTTTGAAAGAATGGTAAATAAGTTGTCATATTTCAGATTTGAAGAATGATGCCAGTAGATTTGATCCTCCTGGTGTTAACTTTAATGCCAAACTGATTGGTATTGATGATGTTGACAGTGCTAGAGGTGACAAAATGTGCCAAGAATCAATGTATCGACTGAAAATTGCTGTAAAACAGTCTGGCCAGCACAAACCAAAAATTATTGTCAATGTATCACTGGATGGTATAAGAATAATTGACTTAAAGACCCATGTAAGTAAATAGATGTACATATGTATATGTGCCTGATAGTATCAAGTACAGATTACAGATCAAAACTTGGTGAATAATTGAGAACAAATTGAAACATTATTATTAATGGCCAAGGTTTTCATATGCCACTATGGCATGTAACATTTGTTCATGCAAATGTTGTGGACTGGTTCTACACCATTTGGAAAAGGGTAAAAAGGGGTAAAAGGCTTGCAAAGGCACAAACGCAGAAAATGAGAAAACACAACTCAACAGAATGGAAAGCGTGTTCTGACTAGCGTGTGAACAGTAGTGCGCAAGCAGAACCTACTAAATTCCGTAATATGTAGGGGCGGCAGGTGACATGAATGATGAGTTATGGGGAGCAGGATGGGTGACTATAAGGTAACACACGGACATGCACAAATGACAAAACAATAATACATATGACAAGTACAGACATAATAAACAATTATTTACCCTGCAAGACAAAGACAAATAAAGATGATGTGAAAACATGTTACCTCATGATTTAGAATAAGAATACAAAGTTCTTTATATCAATTTGATATTGAAGAAAGTAATGAAGTTTATCTCTGGATTTTAGGCTGTTAACCACACCCATGCTGTACATAGGATCTCATTTATATCAAGAGATATTACAGATCATAGAGCATTTGGTTATGTCTTTGGATCTGGAGAGGGAAAACATAAATTCTTTGCCATCAAAACAGAAAAAGCGGTAACATTTCATATTTTTCCTTTATTTCTATCTTTATTACATGTTTATTAAACACACAACTAAAAAAGTACTTTTTGATGAAAGGTTTAACATTACATTGATTGTAAGTAAGATTATATATTTTTTACATAATCAATTTTTTATTCATTGAAGCATACATGGCATAAATAGATACATTGCACAAAATAGTGAGAAAAAAAATAACATACAACATAAAGGAGAACATTAGGTTATGAACTGATAACATTATACAACTTATGATAAGACAACGTTAAGATAGCATTACAGACTTAGTGGATATTGTGCATTGTTTGCATTTATTTATATTTTTTAGGCTGAAGCTTTGGTGTTAACATTACGAGATTTGTTTCAAGTTGTTTATGAGTTAAAGAAGAAAGAAGTAGAAAATGCTAAACATAAGGTAGTGGATCCAGCAACTGAAGTCAAGGAAACAACGGAAGAACCGGTATATCAAGTATGCAGGATTAATGATAAAAAAAATACACAGCATTTTATTATGGCTGTTTGTGTGCTGTCTGACTAATCATTATTTTTATGGTAACAGATATGCAGTGCTTGCTCTTTGTGTACAATATTTATCATTTGGATAGAATTTGATATTTACAAAATTGTAAAACTTTATGATATTTTCATGATGTACCGATGAGTATATTTACTCTGTATTCATTATTAATAACAGTACAATTTTATTCTTCCTGTGTATCAAATGTTCTGATATATTTTTTTGATGCATTTAATTCAAATTTAGAATGATTAGGCTATCTTCCATATTAAAATAAAGTTCTGGTACTTTATGAACATGTGAGAGTTGTTGCCTTTTCTATGATTACTTTGTGTATTGTAGGTTCCTACAAATGGTAAACCTGTAGAGTCTGAATCAGATGCTACTTATCAGGTGAGTTTGTATTCTATTCTGTGAAGAATAATGGTCAATTGATCGATCGATCGATCGATCGATCGATCGATCGATCGATCGATCAATCAATCAATCAATCAATCAATCAATCAATCAATCATCTCTCTATAGATAAACTTGTTATTTATTCTTAATTTTTTACTTTTTGACAATGAAACACAGAATTTTTTGAGTTTAAATGTTTGTGTATTGCAGGTTCCAAACAATAATAAACCAGTTCAGGATGAAGCCCCTGATTTGTTACAGATGGAAAGTGAACTACAGACTATTGAAAGGGTATTCTTGTACAGTTAAATCTCTCTTTACTTAATGTATTAACTATTCAAAATGTGTTATAGAAAAATGTGCTTAGTTGAATACTACCTGCTTTTAATATTGCACTTAATTTAAGATTTGGTCAATTAAACTTGTACCTTTGAGACTTTTAACAGCTTTTGATAGTTAGTTTAAATGTTTGATCATCTATTGTTCATCTGTTATCAGTGAACAATACAGAACTTTGTCTTGCCTACGAATTATGATGTTTGTATGTTTGAAATTGAGCGGGTATAAATTAATTATTATAGTATATTTCCATTATTATATTATCATTAATTCTTGTATTTGATATTATTCACTTTTGTATTTATTTTGCAACTAATCAATTATGTACACTCCACTATTTGTAAAAGGCAAGATACTACTTTATAAAGGCAATTTTGGAATAAAAAATGCGCATGTTAAAAATTTTCTACATGCCCTGTACTTTTTTTGAGTGTGCATTTTATATGCATACTTCAACATGCATTGTCTTAAAAAATGATATGAGGTTGTGTTTAAATTTTGATAAAGTTAAAGTTCAATTTTTGTTCAACAACTGAAAGAACAAATTTTTAGAGAGTTAATTTTTGCTGTTACAGCGTATTGAACAGATTGATACGATGGAAGAACTGTTTAAAGAATTGGAAGCTCCGCCTACCACAACTCAAGCCACACCTGCCCCATCCAGCTCTACTTGGGCATCAGATTTAGCTGGATTGTCTCAGACTCAAACTCAGCCTGCATTCTCTATTGGAGGAACACCATTCCCTGCCAGTCAACCGTTCCCAGGACAACCTGCCAATCAGTTCCAACCTGGTACCTCAGCATTTGGTCCAGGGGCGCAGCAGTTTGGTGTGCAGCCAAATTTCCCTCCTACGTCTGGTTTCCCGCCTCAACAAACTCCGGGTATGCAGCAATTTCAGGTAGTTATTAAGTTTATATTATATTTCATATTGTATGAAGTATTATGTATATGTAAGTTTATATAACCAATTCACATTGACAAGTCTTCAGATCATTAAAGACATAAATTTGAGAAAAATACTTTTTGCATTGGTTTAAATTGTATAAATATTTTTTATGTGTTATGATAATATTGTCAGTAATGTAAGGTTAATGTTGCTTATCGTATGATGTTTCATTTGACTTTTAGTTGACACAAATGACCATAATTACTGTATTGACTTTGTTAATTGAAGTTATAAAGCAGTATATGAATTATTTGACTTAATTTGTACATGCTATGAAAACACAGATATTTTTTTCTCCAGCCTCCCACAGTTCCACCACGTGCAGGGCCTGGATTTCCTGTTCAACCCACAGCTCAGTTTCCTGGTACTCCATTTCCTGGTACACAACAACCTGGATTCCCTGGTGTTGGACCTGTTCGAGCTAGTATGGTTGCACAACCGCCTGCTGTTAATGTGACGGTATGAATTTTAATGTAATCTCATTATCTTTACCTGAATTCAGGGTTTGATCATACAAAATTATATTTTTATAACCTAAATTATCAAGCAGTTTATGAATGTCATTTATTTGTTTTTTTGATGTGTATGTAGTATCCTGAGTGAAGGTTCCTTGACTGCTTTCAGTAAGCACAGTTTTTAATCTCATGAAAATATGCTTCTGTTGTTTTCCAGCCAAGCAATGATCCATTTGGTACTGATCCTTTCTCTGGTTCTGCATTTGAAGAGTCAGTTTTAACCCCAGCAAAAATACCTACCACAGAAGAGGAGGTTCCAGTTACAAAACCTCAGGCAGACGTGTTCGGTGATCTTGTTTCTATTGGTGGAGCGACCAAGAAACAAACATTGTCGCCAAAGGAAATGTTTGTAGATTTAGCAACCCCTTCAAAGAAGTCGTTAAATGAGTTGAAAGTTGACAAAAATCCTTCACCTAAATCGACATCTCCTGTTGGGTTCCAGGCAAGTGAAACATTGGAAAACCAGGCAACCAATGCATCTAATCCATTTGGCACTTCAGATCCTTTTGCAAATGATCCATTTTCCAGCACTGGACCTGCACAAACCGCTTCTAGCATTAAATCTGGTGCAAACACTATATTTGGTGATGATGATGACTTTACTTTACCCCTTCCTCAAGGTCCCCCTCCACCTCTTCCTGATCATATTACTAGTCAACCGCCAGGAGGGCCACCTCCCCCACCCCGTCCAAACATTGAATCAAATCAATTTCCTTTGGACATGCCACCTGTTCCTCCTCGCCCTATGTCTGCAAGTTCAGACAGTAAAAATAGTAGTGGAAGTTTAAGTTCTTTAAATGAATCTCAGCAGATGACGCCCCCACTTCCTCCTCGCCCTGAAAACAGAATAGTTCCAAGACCTAGACCTAGGGCTTCAAAAACAAACAATACATCAAGTACTATCAATTTACAAACAAATACTCATGGAAGTGATGATCAAAGTGTTATATTGAACAATCTTGTGATAAATAGAGGAAGTGATACAAATGTGGGAAAATCGACAGAACTTGGAAAAGTTAATTCAACTGTGAAGATCTCAAATTCTGCAATCTCAAACATAAATGGTATTTCAGATAAATCTCAAAGTATTGAATCTCATTCAGACAGTGACTCAAACAAATCTGTGACTAAGGAAAGAACTTCTAGTGCTGTTGTTGTTGACCCCTTTGTATCTACAGATCCCTTCGCTTCTGATGACCCCTTTACCCAAAGTGATCCTTTTGCAAATGACCCATTTAATCCTGACCCCTTTTCTGATACACATGATACTCAACCTGCGAGAAAAGATGATCCTTTCACAGCTGTTATCACAAATAAACCTGATCAATCTACCGATCCATTTTCTGTGTTCGATAATACTTTGTCGAGTGAAAATTTCAAGTTTGAAAAATCTTCATCGAGGAAGACTAAAACAAAAGTTTCAGGTAAACAGTGATGTTTTTGTTATCTGATAATTTTTGTTTTGTATTGCATGACTTTTTAAACAATGTTCAACCCATGATAGCTACATTGAAAAGGAAAATGTTGCAAGTCTTTGAAAAGTTTTTGGAAGTTGATTACCAGTAACTTGTAAAATAGAAGAGGGTTGATCAGAAATTATGTGAAGCTAAGTAATATACTTGTTTTGTCAAATTGTGTTCATATATACATGTGTTGTGCCAATACAAAATATAGTATACCCTACCATTATACCCTTATATATTGTATGATTAGCATAGTAGCATACACACATGTATGTAAACCTGTATTCCAATTCTTCATGTATAAGATATGTATTCATATTATGTGAATAATGTGTATTTTCTCTGTCCATCTGAAGCCATTTTTTGGTGTTTACTAGGATTGGAAATATTATAAATATTCTTATCTAAAGTAGTAAAGATTCAACTAAATACTACATGTTTAAAAATACTCAAGTCGTGTTGATGGCCCAGGAAAATATGGAATTTCAGTTTTGTAAAAAACTTGTTGTAAGTTGCTTCTCTGTTCCCAAACATAATAATGATCTGTGAGCTACATACATGGATATTAAAACTTATTTTGAGCTCTAATTACTTGAACTTTTGAGACAATTTTGAAATCAAACTTGATAGTCGACCCATGACATAATAAAAATTACTGAGGTAGCTAAGTTTTGATAAGATTGAATAAGATGGTCATGTCTTTGTCTTTATTTTCTTCTAGGCTAATGATCCATTTGGAATGCAACCTGCAACATTTAAATAAGGTATGTTTTATTTGCCTTATAAAAAAATTCAACATGTTGTATTGGCTGTAAGTAAAATGATGAACAGTGATCAGGAAAGGCAAACGCCATGCGCCATAGTCACATTAAAATTTAAAATGTCGCATTGTCTTTGGCAACTGATGTGCCCATGGCACATTCACGTTTTCGATCCTTTTGTGTACCAAATGTAAATACTGCTGCTCTGTGTCATCTGACGCTTAATGCAATTCTTTCCTTTTGCAAAAGCAAACGCCTAATGATAGACATTCTGTGTCATCTGATGCTTTACGTTAGCTTTTTCTTTATGCAACAAGCACCTAGCAGATAGACACTTATAAATAGTCATTATGAAAACCGTTTTAATTGCTACTCAGTTATTGCCACATGAAAATGTCACATTGGTTTTCAAAATGTCACACTGACTTTGCATCAGAAAGGGCCATTGTCCCATTAGGAAAATTTCTTTCCTGATCACCATATGAAACATACAGTAAAACCTCTCTAATCTAAACTTGATCGGACCAAGGAAAAAGTTTGGATTAGATAGGTTTTCCATTCTCAGTTACTGAAACAACTTCATTCATAAATTGTGCTTGTAAAAGTCATATTTTACTGAGTAATGGAGGGAAAACATGAATTTGTTTACAAGGATTCTGGATTAGGGGGTTTGAATTAGATCAGGTTTAATGGATATAATTTTGTTGCACAGCTGTAATTAGGCATGTGTGCTTCATGTAATGTTTTTCTGATGATTTTCAGTTGAGCATGGGCAGACGACAGATCATTAAACAAATGTGACAAATTTTTGTGAAGATACAGCATCCACATAAGAAGATGATGGACTGTGTTTATGATATGTATATATAGTATGCAACAAATATTAACTGCTGCATTGTTCTTGGTGTGTAACATTTTACAAACAAACCATCTATTCAATGTAACATTTTGTCATAGTATACATTTCTTATTATAGATAACCAAGACTGTGAACCAATTTATGTATATGATATTCATGTAATTGCCATCTTCAAAGACCAATGTACGTGTATCATGTATATACATATTACTGTATATATTTCTAGTCTATGTTATAAACCATAGTATGTGATGTATTCAGTAATATTCCTGGTAAAAGCTTTCTCCACTGGTTCTCTTACAATTTAGCTGGAATCATAAACATTTAAATGACTTTGTTTGACATAAATGTGCCTTATATCATAGTGTATTGAAACATCAATCCAGTGGACGAGCTAGTTTTTTGAACAAATTAATTTTCATTTTATTCATTAGCATTTTATTAAAATTAATTCAGTTTTCAAAAATCATTCAATACCTTAACTGTAGGTGTACAATGATTGTATTTACATTATTTTAAAAAGTGATTAGTTGACATTGATTTCATAATTTTCCTTTATGTGTACAATACTGACAATGCATGTTAGAATGTAGCTCTCTATGTTACTCTGATGTCTGTTTTATAATGTTACTCGTTTATTCTGCTTTTATCATCCTTGATAAATAATTTCCCATTTAGTGATAACCAACATTTGCATTTTTTGTAAAATGTCATTTTTTCTAACTGGTGCTTCCGATAAAGATACCGGTATAATACCTGATATTTTGTTAATGATAAAACAACTTTCAGGTGTAGAGATATTTTATGATATTATGCAAATTATTTGATTTTTTTTTCTGAGGTGGCATAGAAGATAATTTTTGCTATAGATAGTTTTTAGTTTGGGTTGTATACATAAGTGTTCAAGTTGTATACATGTGCACAAGGTGTACCCTATAATATACACAAGGTTTACCCTATAATACTAGTATTTTATGACGTTAGCTTGGTCTTCCTACGCAGTAATTCATTTATTAATTTAAACAAAAAATCTTGTATAGTAGTATAGATATTGATGTCTTCCATCTTAACAGATTAGTTACCTGTATTTAGCTGGTATTATTTTGTGTTTTCAAACCAAACTTTAATACCTTTGTGTCATCAGGTATGCTTCTTCTGTTAATTAAAACATGTATTCACAACATATGTTTTTGTATCTGAATTTAAGCCTTAAATTATGCAGTGATGAGATTGATTCAGTGTTCAGTGATTTTTAGTATTTTATAAGATCCGTTTTAATGGAAACATAGATTTAGATTGTCTTTTGTTGATTTAGATATGTCATTTTTTTTTTTTGTTGCCTAATGAGATAATTATTCTACCTACCATATAAAGTAGTTATATATGTTTTTAATTTCCAAGTAACTTTGATTTAGAATCTGTTAGTTCAAAGTTCAGACATAATTTGTTTCTTGTTGATTATTTTGCCTAAGTTTCTGCTATCAGTTTTGTATTATTTTAGATTTTTTTATTTTAATTCTGTATTAAATGGCCTAATTGGCATCTATATTGTGCAATATATTCTCATGTAAAACTTCAGCCAATTTTATTTATATTACTTTAAAAGTTTTTTTTTGTTGTGTGAACTATAAAATGATAGATGTAGCATGAGTCATTATTTTATTTTAGGAATACTAGTAACTGAAGCACATATGTATCTAAAGTTAACCACATGGATGTCAGTTTTTATTAGCTCACCAGAACCGAAGATTCAGGGTGAGCTGTTAGGATGGGTAGGTGGATGCTCTGGCGTCTGGCGTCAACAATGGTCTTCTCCTCAGAAACTACCTGTTGGATTTACTTCAAATTTGCTGTGCAAAAGCCTTTTGACGTTCTAACTGCACTTTGGTCATATTGTTCCAGTTGACCGCTTTTTGGGGTCACTAGAGCTAAAAATAGAAAAACCTTTAATCATCTTCTTCGCATGAACCAATGGATGGATCATCACCAAACTTGGTCTGTAGCATCCTTTGATGGTCCTTTCTCAAGCTTGCGTAAATATATTTGGTCGGCCCCTTTTATGGGCTGCTAGAGCTAAAAATAGAAATACCTTAAAATGACTTTTTCTCACGTTTCTATGGATGGATTATTACCAAACTTGGTTTTTAGCATCTTTAGATAGTGTTCTATCAGATTTGCGAAAAAAAATTGGTTGGCCTCAATTAGGGGCCGCTAGAGCTAAACATAGAAATATGGTCTCTTACTAGTAATCATTAGCCCCCTCATTCCTTTAACTTTGAATCCCACCCAGGACCAATTTTTACATGTGAAGAAGCATGTCCAGCTAGCTTACAGAAGGCCTGTGGTCCTATCCCGGTAAACACCTTAAATCTTCCTCCATTTAAAGCTGGAAGTCCCTAAATGACCCTGGCTGTGGGTTCGATGTTAAACCCCTGTGAAAAGGTGATCTATAGTAGGTCAATGGTCCTACCCCTGTAAACACCTGAAATCTTCCTCCATTTAAAGCTGAAGGTCCCTAAATGACCCTGGCTGTGGGTGCGATGTTAAACCCTAGTTAAAAAGTGATCTATAGCAGGTATTCAATATGTGTTCTTCAACACATTAACTGGTGATTCAAGTTTAATAGTTTGAGAAATTTAAGGTTTGAATCTAAGGTTGTGTGATGTTAATATAAAAATAATGAATTAATTATTGTTACAAGACATGAAATTTTTAAGTCTTTGTTAAGTATGCTTAGTATTATAGAAATGTTAATTCATTAATTGCTTATTTATATGTATAATGTTAATGAAAATAAATATAATAGATCAGGGAGTTGTTTTGTATTACTTAGATTTAGAACTCGTCATTCGGGACACTGACCTGATAAACCTGATAGTGGCAGAATTGTACATGGATTGAGTACGAAGTAAACTTTGAAGCTATTTGAGATTGGAGTCGTTTGTCTGGTACATATGTACAGTTTGATTGAAGATAAGTTATCACTTAATCTGTTTCATATATCATATGAAATAGAAAGTGATAGTTTAGTACCAGCCCGTAACCTAGGATCACTGGTTAGATAAGCTGTCAGCCATTTTATTATTGCCCCTGACTCACAAGGGCAAATGGGATGTGGTAATGCTATCTGTTCGTCCGGCATAGCTTCTAAATTCTCTATTTACATGAAACTTACTGGTAATCGAAAGTTAGAGAGCAATGAGATGAAGTGTAGAATTTAAGACTCATAAGCCTACATTATCCATTTTTTTAGTTATTGCCCTTGGCCTTATTTTGAGGATAAATTTTGTCAAGAGTAGAGCTCCAAAACCTTGAGCATATTTTCTAGCAACTGGAAGTATTTTAGATCATAATACAGGGATAATAATTATTTAATCCAGCATTTAATGATTTTAATTATTATATATATTAACATGACACTGATAAATTATTTATTTTGGAGTCACTTCCCTGATTTTAAATTTCACTTTAGTTCAAATCAATACAATATGACACTTGAAAGATAATTATTTTAATGTCCTTGATCTTTGTAATTTAATTTTTAAATGTATAAATACTTTTTTGTTTTAAAATAAATTATGAATGCATTTGATTCATCTAGAATGTAAACTGAATCTTAAACCATTATATAATCTCCCTTGATAACTAAATTTATACACATATAACACTACAATGTGATTAATGCTTATGCTAGAAACTGAGGATTGAGAACATTTGTAGAGATGCTTGGTCCTTCTCATGTTTTTGTTTTTCTTTTTGCCCTTCATGTGCCATGACAAAAGCCTAAGCTGGAGGCCTTATACAGTTCTGATGAATACACAAGGTAAGTTATACAACAAAATTGAGTGTGTAACTGTTGAACTTCACTAAAGCTTATGTCCAAATAAGGACATAATTGGTTTACAGTCACATACTAGTGCTTTAACTGTTGAATAAATTCTGTATGTACTTTTCTCATTGTTTTATGCTTGTTGACTAGTAAATTTCTGAATTGGCTTAATTTTATGTTTTCCTCTGCTAAGTTCATTTTGGATTTTTTTTTTGTGTATAAAAGCCACCCATTTGCAATTTCCTGAAGGATGACAGACTTGGAAGTACGTGTAAAGAAGTAAATTCATGAAGAAATCAGGATTTGTTTACCATAAGTGTAGACTATGTATGGAGTGTTATAACGAAAAGATTTTAACTTCCAGAGAAGTTTACTGTACAGCATGGTTATAGTGAACTTGGATATAGTGAAAATTATAACAAACTGAAGCAATTAAACATGTTACAGCAAGATTGCATGCAATGTAATAATCTTTGAACTGTAACTCATTTGTTGTTTAATCAATGCATAATATCTATCAATGCATAATATCTATCAATGCACAATATCTATCAAATTGAACACAAATACAGAATCTGTTTTCAGTTTTTAATACCAGATAAGATTAAAATACCAATTTACTTATATGGTACATATATTGGTTAAGTGTAAGGCAATATTCAGACCAGTTCCATGAATACATTCATCCATTCATTTATCAGTATATAAATATACATATTCATCATGTAGATTTTATCAGTCCCAGTGAAAGATAAAACTATACATTATTTTCTGACAACACATTCACACAAGTCCATTTTAAACAAGAAACTTGACCTGAACATTGCGAGATACTTCAGCAACATAATTCATAAACATGTATCAAATAACAAGGAGTACATTCAAACAACATAGTAACATAAAATACTCGTAGAATCTTGTACACATGATAGCATACCAAGTTTTTACATTAAAGTATGTCTGGTCAATTTGATGGATATCTTTATACAACTTGTTTACAAAATCCCCGCATATATCACAGAATTACACAAGAACTACTTTATGAAAAGTAAACCAATAAGACACAATATATCTATCAAAGCAATTTTGTACA
The DNA here is from genome assembly GCA_008271625.1 of Lutraria rhynchaena. Taxonomy (NCBI): domain Eukaryota; kingdom Metazoa; phylum Mollusca; class Bivalvia; order Venerida; family Mactridae; genus Lutraria; species Lutraria rhynchaena. The sequence goes on along the minus strand of VIBL01000142.1, from coordinate 662,985 downwards.
AACTTATTCTTATTCTGTTAATGAAGCTCATTCCATACTACAATGTCTTTTAGTAAGCAATACAGATGTAAGTATACCAAGATATTTATCCATTCATATGACAGTGAATATTACATTTACCAACCAACACTAATCAAATGAAAAATGTTATTTGAGTGAATTTATCTGTCATGACTCAATGTAGAAAAAATGAATGAAAAATTTTCCCATTATGAAAAATTTATGATATGAAAAAAATGGTAAAATGATGTTAAATTATGACAACATTCTATAATTCATCATGATCATGTTCATGTTCTTCCTCATCCTCGTCTTCCTCTTCTTCATCAGCATCATTATCTTCACCATCATCATCTCCTTCAATATACAAACAACAAACATGTAAAAATAACATCAAAATATTAATATATATCAAAATAAAAACTATATTAAAAAAAATGCCTCCACAAACAAATTGATAAAGAGTGTAAGATCACAGCAATAAAATGAAACTGAAAACTTCCTTTAAGAAAATACATTAATTTGGATATAATACCTTCTTCTGCTTTTTTAGCTGCTTCTTCAGCTTCTCTTTGTTTTCTTTCTTCTTCATCTTGTTCATCTTTCATTTTCTTTTCTGCAGTTTTGGTAGCCTCCCAAACCTTAGCATTTTCTTCTGCTTCCTTCACATCGTCTGTGATAAGAACATTGTCGAAGATTGTTCCAGATTTGACCTGAAAAGACAGAAATAATTGAATAACTATGTGCATAAAAATTAAAATCAGATAGTAAATAAATTCAGAAGAATTAACATATATATAATATAAAAAAAACTATTATCAAAACTCAGAAAAATTGTGTTTTTTATTCATCAAAAAGTGAACAATTCTCACCTGCCATAAATCAAATCCAATAACACCAAAATCTTCATAGAAGTACAGTTTATCATCAGCCTCATATTCAGGGTTATCAATTTCTGGATGAATCCATTTACCCTTGTAATCAGGATTATCAATTTGCTTGGGTTTCCATTCACCCTATAAAAAAGATAGAAAATCAATAAACTAACAAAAATTTTCAAAATGCCAACAGTAAATTACGACACTTACATTAAAAGTTTATATTACATCATAAAACAACTTGGTTATTGCACCTCTTGTTTTTTTTATAAAAAACAATATTTCAGAATTCCATCCACTGATAAAAATGGACACAACAAGTTGTGACAATCTTCAGACAAAACATGTAATATTACAAATATTCATACATAAATTTTGAATAATTCAGGTTGTCTTATGTTACCTTGTATTCTGGGTTATCAATCATTGGTGGTTCCCATTCACCATCCATCTCATCATCCCAATCATCAGGTTTCTTGGCATCAGGGTCAGCAATGTGTTCTGGCTTCTCCCAATCGTCTGGTTTAGAATCTTCTGGATCATCAATCTTTTCACGGTCATCCCAATCTTCAGGTTTCTTGGCTTCTGGATCCTTAATTTTCTTTGGTTTTAGGAAATCCCAATCGTCTTCCAATGAACCACTCTCTACTTTAGAATTGTCAATCCTAACTTCAAATGTATTGTCTGGTTTCACAATCAATGTGTACAAATGTGTGAATACATCATCCTGCAAGTAGACAACAAAACTGATTTGTGACTCTCATGTATATAAGTCAAAAATGTAACTTTTTGATGAGTGAATCAACTTGTTATTTAGACATCAATCTATGCTGTAAAAGTTGTTGACCTTGTATGTTTTGTGTTGAGCAAATATAAATAGGAATCACAACATCATAAAAAAAAAATAAAGCAGTGCTAACCTTGCATCGGATATCTTTCTTAACCAGTAGATTTTGTCCCTTGTAGTTGAAGATAACATGGACTTTCTTTGTTCCAGGTCCGCAAATATCAGGTCCTGGAATATAAAAGTTCCACATTCTAGTAGAAATTTCTTAAATATTGTGAAACATAAAAATGAGTAAGATGCATAATTGGAGAAATAATGATGATTTTCCTCAGAATTAATGAACTCAACATTTGCATAAATACGAAACTTACCAAACATAATGTTGTATGGAGATTCTCCATGCATATCACCCTGATCAAGTGTAGATGGGAACAACTTCACATAACCACCACCACAGTCGATGTTCTGTTCATGTTTCACAGTAAACTGAACCACTAAAGGTTTATCTTTATTGCTGAATTTATCGAATTTGGCCGAGAGAGCATAAAACCTGGCATCCTGACTGGTCTGAATACCTAAACAATAAAAATAACATAGATAAATAATTCATGCAGTTATAACAAAGACATAATTAACATGTATCATTGCTTATGGAACTAATTACAATATACTGAATGAAACTTTAACATTTATGAGCTTCAACGGGTCTTGGTAGAATACAAGATAAGACACAGAAATTTGTAACCAACACTATTTTACAAGGAAAAACTGACATGCAAAGCAAGCATACCTACACATTAGTGTAGTTCAGAAGAAAAATGTCTACTATCATGATTTTAAGTTAGATGGCTACAAACTTTTGTTATATACTGGTGATACTAAATACCGGTGATGCTAAATTTAGACCGGAAATTGAAAAAAGAAAACAAATCACTCCCCATAAATAAATATAGTGATTTATCAGTTCATATCTCTTTTGCAGATGTCAACAGCCAAATGTACAAAATCTCCATTAATCTAGTGCATGCAACCCAATGAGTACAAAGCTGTAGAGTGACATCACTATTTCCTCGAATATACTAAATACCGGTGATCAAGTAAAAATCTCTCAATGTCACATGACGTCATCATGTAGCACCCATTTTACTGTACTGGATTAAACTTCCAAACTATTCAATGAGCTATATATAAGGTAACAGTTTCAAATGTGAAACTTTCAACTTAAATGTTTCAAAAACAACAACTGGGCACTTTTTATAGTGTTCTGTCAACTTCCTGTTTTGTTTCCATGCATAGTTTTCTATTAAGTTACATTATGGATAGGAAAAACTATCGGTAGGAAGTTCAACATAGTATCTTTATAACGGAAGCGAGCACCTGCAGATGGCTGTGAAACAAATCCATTTTTTTTCTAAGAAAAATATCAAAATTTGAAATCTTTTGATTGAATCATGAATATTTTTTATCATTTTCTTTAAATTAAACTAATTTTAATGCTTATTCACCCTCAAAAATGACATTATAACTCTGTTTCGGCGCCGACAGATGGCGCGAACCAAGATAAACCAAGCGCAGCGTTTGTTGACAACGGTCAGTTTCGCATGCTTGTATGTTATGGCTATTTATAGAATCACCGGTATTTAGTATTCACCGATAATTGGGTTACAAGGGATACCTTTGTCCTTTTCAGCATCTCCATAGAATTTTCCAGCAGACAATTTAAATTTCCCAGCTTCACTGCCTTTATGAGTAGACTCCACCCATCTGTCCTCCCAGCCATCTGTAAAATATAGCAGTAAACCATTAAGACAAATAAATAAGAAACATGATTTCATATGCAAGCGTTTTTGAATGTCCTCAACCACCAGTAATAATACTGCCAGAAATAGCAAAAACGCTGAATATTCTTTGATGTTTGCATACAAGCAGGAATGTACGCTCAGTGTTCAGATTAATTGCAGTAATTTATACAGGTTATACATCAAAATTGATGGATGAAAATCAAATAGTAAATCATGAACCCAGTTACGAAGCTGTAATTGAAATTTATTAGTGTTCAACAATGCCAATATGGTAAAAACTAGAGATATATAAATTCTGACTGGATGCGAGCATTTGTAGTTAATTGAATACACATACAATGATTTTAAGCAGATCAGTAATTCGAATCAAGGTTTAATGCATAAAGTACATCATATATGAACGTTCTGTCATAATGTTGGCGATGTTGACATGTGCGACATTCCATAAATGTGGCGATAAAATCAAACAAATACAGCTCAGCAAATCGGTTGTAAAATAATGAAATAATGCAAGCATACCTGAGAAATCTTCTTGGAAATATGTTGTTGCAAAAGCAACGCCAACGAAGGCTAAAAAGCAGAGTATTTTCATCCTGATGTTTACCATTTACTGTAGAGACGTCAACTGCAAGATGCCGGTATAAACCACGTGACTAGACAGATGGAAACTTGTCATTGGTTGGAGGTATGTGAAGTGGACCAATGAAATTCCACCACGCGCTGAGATCGGAGATTCCCATCGCGGATTCTCCTTACATCCGGGCATTTCATTTGACATCGGTAATGTCCGTATGCCACGTAAACAACCGAGTAATCTGTCAGATGGGCGTGTACTTTCAGTTCATTCAGCGAACGAGAATCTGCCATGTCGCTGACGAATTATTGCGTCAAAATGTTTGTAAACGGCTCGCGATGTTATATACAGTAATCGTTATTTATTATTAATATCATAAGAAAAATTCACCGTTCGTGTAAACAACTCATAGTGCGTTCGTTAACTAGTACGCTACTGAAATTGTTGTTTGTTGGGATTGTGTATAATGGTTTATTTATTTAGATCGAGTGACCAATATTTTTTGGTTTGTGTGGCCAATTCATACACCATCCCAACAACACACTAGTCCCTAATAGGCGGGGGTTGTTCTACGTTATAGACAGTATAAAAAAGTATGAAATGTTTATTAAATCTTCGGTTTTACTTCTTAGAAAAATATAGAGACTTGATCTATGGTACATAAGGTACATCTATAAGTCGTCACGGAATGTTTTCAAGTATTTCAGAAAAACCGTTTACTAGAATAGATCAACTGTTAAATCTAGTTTAGCATGGACTCGGGATCTATATTACATGATATAATGAATCAACCTTGATTTTTTGACGAATCATGTCACCACTGCAGATGTGAAGCATTAGCCAGAAGCAATTTTTTAAAATAGTTATCAATGACGCCTGTAACATACTGTCAAATAAACGATACTGACATAAATCATAGTTAAATTTATATTGTCATGTCAAATTGAGACAAAGCAACATGCGCTAATGACATCTGCATTCAAGACCCACTTTGAACGGACCCGTCGTCGTCAAATCTAACTACATGTACTATTTAACGTGATAAACACTTATGGTGTATGTATTTAACTCTATATCAAAGGCACTCGGTTTCCGCGTTGTTTGATGAGTTTAGATTTAAAAAGAATATCTATACCGGGTATAAAAATCACGGAAACCTAGTGCCATAGTTATGTACCCGTGAATGTACGTTCGTACGAATGCAGTAATAACAAAGACATACATGTTATTATCACACAATTCATATTCTGTTGCTTTTTACACGTTCAGTAGGCAAAGAAGTCGAGTGCTTATAGAAAAGATGTGTAGCCATCTTCGTCATTATAACTCAAGTCATGTGAATCATTTAACATGAAATATTTACGATGATATTATTTATGAAAAAAATGACATTTTTTTATTTCTAGTTGAAGTTCCTATGTATTTCTATACACTATTTAAGGGAAAGCATCTTCACTGTTAGAGATTTTAACACATTGTATATCAGTTGTCTCCCTTGTTAACGAATATTACTTTTATGTTTTCTCGACAATATGTATTGCTGATTGTTTAATTAAAACTGCTGACTCAGTGGAAGAATTTCCATCACTATGGGCTTCGAACTCAATATTTTGTAACTTGATGCTTACTTGTTTGAACTCCATTCTTTTCTTTTTCAGCTTTCAGACATTTATCTTCCCAAATAAAAGATCGACTGTGTCATTGCTCACTTTAATACATATGTTATAGTTCGGCTCTTATTTATTGTCTAATATAGTCTTATATAAAGTCTAATTTATGGCACAGAATGACTTTTATCATCTGTCGGCTTATTTTATTCAGTTATAGGCATCTACCGACTTTGGTCCGACAGTAACAAAAAATGCATACATTGTACTTATATGAACCACGCAATGACTTTTCTACAATTTATGACCGGAATTTTATTTTTTATCAACTGTTTGCCTCATTGTTTACAGACTGTCACAGGTATGTCTGAATGATGTATGATATAGTCACTAACACTTCCTAATATGGTGCGCCGTAATGTTCCATGTCCTCTGCTACCGCATACTATCATATCTGCCTTACATTCATATGCGGCATTGATGATAGATTCTCCGGGTGGATCAGGCAGTCGCTCAACTGTGAAGTTAATCTGAAAAATATTAACTCATTTAAAAAGTTGTTTACACGAATCTTCATAGTTTGCGACCAAACACGTCAAATGAAACCAGCTCAAATACGACGCATATTACAGTGGAAACCCTTTAAATCGGTTCCTCTATAAACCGGCAAGCTTCTCCTCTAAATCGGCCAAATGTTCTGGTTCCGACTTCATTACTATATAATTCAAAAATCCTCTCTAAACCAGCTAAATGGCATAGTCCCGTGCTCAACCGGTTTAAAGGAGTTCTGCTGTTTATCTACAGGAATAAATTCTCTGTAGCATGTTTACCTTGTGTTTACCGACAATTTCATCAATAACGGCAAATACTTTCTTCACTCGGCTTTCGTGTTTTTTGAGCATGCTGCGTATAACTTCTGGACTACCAAGAGCTGCTGTAGTTTCTGAAAATGTGAAGTAAACCATCAGATCAAAGAGCGGATATTACTGGAGTGCTTGTTTCAAATGACCCGTCATCAACAATTGTCTCATTCATATTAAACTCAATAAAGTAACAATAAGTAAATAAGAAAGGAAACAGTGAGTGAGTGAGTGAGTGAGTGAGTGAGTGAGTGAGTGAGTGAGTGAGTGAGTGAGTGAGTGAGTGAGTGAGTGAGTGAGTGAGTGAGTGAGTGAGTGAGTGAGTGAGTGAGTGAGTGAGTGAGTGAGTGAGTGAGTGAGTGAGTGAGTGAGTGAGTGAGTGAGTGAGTGAGTGAGTGAGTGAGTGAGTGAGTGAGTGAGTGAGTGAGTGAGTGAGTGAGTGAGTGAGTGAGTGAGTGAGTGGACACACAAGCAAGCAATCAAGCAGACAAACAGACATACGGTAAACAAGGTCAGCAAGTAAGCAAGCATGTAAACAAACCAGCAATAAGAATTTAAGTAAAAGTGTTAATATCTAATCAACAACAACAAAACAGAACTGTTTAAACAATGTCGAGATAACATTTTTAAATAAAGGTGTGTATATGCCTCATGTAATGTTTCTTCAGTATTGGTTATACATCATGTACAATACTTATGTTATTTGGCGTACATTATAAATTGTTTCCAGTGTGATACAAGATAAACATACAAGGTGATAAAACAAACCAACATAGATTGTTGGGTGGACGAGGTATACATACATGCATGTCGCTTCTGTACAAACATGATAATCATTGACTTACGTTTTAAATCAGATGCATATTCAGCACAAAATGCTATCACTACATTATCTGTGTCTTTGTACAAGTTCTTCATATACCCTGTAATTATATAAACATATAGTAATAAAGATAAAAGAGAAATCAATTTATGTTATTATTGGCTGTACACTATACTACATGTCCATTTTCAGAAGTATGCATTTTTTGTGCAGTCTATATTTAAAACTGGTTGCGTAAATGATTATACATGTGTCTACCATAGCCTAACAAACAAAACAATAATGATCATTCATTAACTGCTGACAAAACCATTGTAGTGTGAATCGCTATACTGGTTACAAAGACTCCATCCAAATCATTATTTTATGACATAAAAATGATCCGTTTTGTATTCGTTTTAACAACAAGTGTTTATGCTCTGAAGTTATTATATACATAAATTATTTTTGGCAGAGATTTGAATGTATAAGATTGTTTTCCGAATCAATGCATGCAGTTGCGTTGAGTATTGTCTTTAACTCCTACAATTAATTGTTAAATATTTGCTGACGCTAGTATCTGCTTGACATTGTTAATATGTATATATACAGCATATATCCTAATACATGTTAGGCACTAACCTAGACTCCTTGTGGAAGGGTAAGTTAGTACTTGTTAGTACACGGTCAAGGAAAACTGGTTAAGTGAACCGTTATAACTGAAAATTGTTGGAAAACGACATTAAACCTAATGAAAACTAACACACGAACTTACATTCAAAAGCATAATTGGAATGTTTACTTCCATCCATTGCTATTAACACAATCCGTCCTGGTGAAGCTTCGTGTAACGTTGGGTCGTGCGATATTTCCGCCATCTTTGTGCAATTGAATTCAAGTTTAACGGTCTAAATCCATTCTATGTAATAAAATTAACTTCTTTTTATGAGGTTTAATTTGACAACTAAGTAGAAAAATAAGAATGCAGGCGTGTCAAATGAACAATGTTACACATATTCGTCTTGTGACAAAATTTAAGTCTTCACCAATTCCTATAATGATACTTACATGCAATTGTATTTGATGTTCTAAAAAATAATCATGTCATTTTGTTCAATGATTAATCACGAATTTGACTACAAAAAACTGTGAGATATTGTGTGTAAACAATACATGCTTCAAATATTAGCAGATAATCAATATTAATAGTATACACGAAGAAATAGCTTGGACACAATACATATACGCAGTATGCTTATTTTATACCAAATTCAATATACTACAGATACACATTATTGAAGTGGACGTTATTTGCATGATAGATATGCGATATACAGTCAAACCTGTGAATAAAGGCCATCCCTGGGAAAGAAAAAATGTGGCCGTCATTGATAGGTGGCTTTGATTCGGAGGTCAGTTTGTTCTAACAAATCAGCGATGGGTTTTCAAAGAATGGCCTTTATTCACAGGTAAGCCTTCATTCGGAGGCGATCACAAGGACAAGTTAGACTGTACATATATTACATATATGTGCTTCCCCACATAATGCGTTGAATCCCAGTATATAAGTTGCTGGAAGTTCTGTTAAATCTGAGTTATCGTTATTAAGCAGAATGATAAAATTTTGTAGAAAATCCAGGAAAATAAAATAGTAGACACGTGTACAGCTTTAATGCTTTATTCAATGAAATAAGGCAACCGCGCCAAACATATTTGGAATACATTTCAATTTGGTTGTACATTGACATATGTTGAGATGATCCAGTACTTAGTAAATTTACAAGCCAGTAACACAATACATAAACATGAGATATACCTCTGCATGACATTCACTAAAATGCAGCAACAATAATACCAACATGATAATAAACTAAACATTGCATGCAACTTTGTCTTGTTTTAGAAACAGCCGACACAAATGATGAATGATTAATATAACAAAACGATGTATGAAAGGTTAAATGCTACCAAGTTTGCTTGTTTTTTTGCATAGAGTAAAATATATTCTGACGACACAACAATATCATAAAGTACAGACAAGTTTAGACATAGGGCACATATACAGACAATTAGTTCATTTCAGTTTATGATGTTCGTCCTCATGTTTACAGATGACAACAGGTACATGAGAGTGGTGTAAGACATAGTCACTTACACTGCCCGTGATTGTACGTCTCAGTTTACCCTGACCTCTACTACCTAACACTATAAACTCAGCGTTCTGCTGTTCAGCAGCTTTGATGATAGCCTCCCCTGGCTTGTGATGTGGCGAATCTAAACGTTCTAACGTATGCTTTATCTGAAATAATACAAAACGTATTTCTTAGACAAAAAAACTGATCGAGTAATGATGTACAAAATTCAGAATAGAATTTTATTTGAATCGTTATTGTTATAATACAACATAAAACTCATTCAGGTTGAAGACTTAAATATGCAATACATGTTATTAGATATTTGCTATGGTCATATTGAATTCATATGTATAAACGTTCAAGGAGAGTGATGCTTAAGATGTTTTCTCCAATTTCATGTACATTGTTTCTTACGTTGTGTTTTTGCGCAACTTGATCAATTGTCTTGAAGACTTCGTTCACATGACTTTCATGTTTTTCAACTAATGCGTGAATCGTTGCTGGACTTCCTAGGTAGGCTGAAGCTGAAATGGTTTATGAGTACATTGTGTTTCCAAACATTGTCGCCATTAGATGTATATGTAAAGAAAGGATTATTCAGAAAAACGAATCGTGTTTATCAAGTTTCATCTGGCCAACCTGTATTACAGTGTGTATGTAATAATTAAATGACTAATGGCTGTATTTTTATCGTGAGTGAACTAATTCTAGAGCTAAATAAAACTGACATCACGGTTTGCAAACATTAAACTCGTTTAAAAATAATAAATATGTACATATACTGTATTTGTTGATAAAACATGGGCAGGAGTTTGGCTTTGCGAGAATCAAATAATTGACAGTATTAGAGTATAAAACTTACGTGGTAAATGAATACCCATCTCAGCGAAGTGAGCCATTAATACGTTATCATTATCTTTGTACATGTGTTCTGCATACCCTATAATATACATGCATATTTCTCAGCTAATAATAAATCGCAATCCTGGGGACAGTTTTTAACGATAACTAAAACTCTATATAAACCTCAGAGAACAGGCGCGTAGCTTCTATTAGGCTGTACTAGGCAATTGCCGAGACTCGGTTTCCAAAAATGAAAAAATATAATCGAAAATTGATATCTTTGACCATTTATATAACTAAAACTATGATTTTTTTCATTTCTAATGGTCATAAATGCCCCCAAAATATCCGTAAAATGCACCTACGACGTTCTAGAATTTCAAAATTTCCAGGGGGCATGCCCCAGGACCCCCCCCCCCTAGAATTTTGCCTATACTCCACTTTTACGCAAGTTACGACCCTGGAGATCGACTGTGCGAATAAGAGAATCGGTACCGCAGGAGCGTATAGCTTTCGTAAAGCACTGTTTAACACTGTTTATACATTTCGTTGCCCTAAGCACCCTTTTGTTCGTGTCTATATGTTATATTGTCATCAAGGTCATATGTGTCATCCCATCCATTCTAGTCCCGAGTATTCCTTTATTATGTCATGTGAGTACGAGTACTTCTGTACGTTATTTTCTCACCAGAGTGCCAAAAACGTTAATTGTGCCCAACGAGTACCAAAAAAATAACTTTGCTGCATACTGCGTACTAACCCTTTAGTTCCCTAAAAGGAGGGGTTACATCAATCTATGTATGCCTCAAACAGTAACAATACAACGTAAAAATGATGCTATGTTTTGGTAGCGTAATGTGATTATGTGTTATGTTTTCGCTGTAACTATCCGTCTATTATATATAATTAGCTGTCTGACCTCTGGTTAACGATGTAGTGTTTAAGCTGTTGTTGGTCCAAAAGAGTCTAAATATCATGACAAAACACCATGATGAACTTTCTTCGGGTGGTGCAATTTGTGAACCCTCCCCTGACCCAGATCGATATATATAATTATTTACGTGAGTATAGTAAACAGAAAAAATAAAAACCCGGCTTCCACACGTCATGCAAATGAATGCGCGTGCATATGATGACGTCAATCCTGATATGCTTTCTGAAGTTCATCAAAGCGACATAAGAAATGATCGTTGCAATTGTACTGTTTCAGTTTTAATTTTCACTGGTAGGTGATACATACATTGCCATCAATCAAATATGAAATGTTGGAGAATAAACAAACAATCCATGCAACATCTGAATGCATAAGGTACGTAACAGTCGATACGCAACAGGGGCGGATTCAGGATTTGACATTTGGGGGGCATTCTTTCTGGGCCGACAAAGAATGTTCTAGCCATCCAAGGTTTTCCAAGATTCCTGTCACACGCTTCAGAAACAGACATTGAGATCTTTAAATCGATGTCGCATTGAAAAGGTGCAATATTTAAACCCGTTTTATATATTTCCACACAAAAATATATAACATATCCTATGCACTTAGTGAATGTACCAACAAAATGACTTCATCATAAAGTAACACCGATTTAAAAAATCTTTCATGACACATGTTAATGACATTTGAAAATACAATGAATACTTGCACATTTGTACCCTAGCGCATGAAAAGTAACCCTTAACAGGCTGATCATTATTCAACGGAGTTAAAATGTATGCTACACCGTCAACGCCCCACACCCCCACCCCACCCGCTAAATCCGCACTTGGCGGTATGCCCTATGTATTTTAGATACATGTATTTTTAATTTCATGTTCAATTAGAATCATCATCATTCATAAACTTTAATGCATAGATGTAGGTTTAATGCATTAATCCAAATTACTGACATAATGGTAATTAGACGACAGACCTTAAGTACGATACATGTACATTAGAAAACCATATGTATATATATTGGCCTGATATTTAACATGTATATCGTGTTTACATGTAATTCTGAACTAGATCTATCATTATTGTAACAAACAGGCAACTCGACTTACATTCAAATGCATGTTTAGAATGTTTACTTCCATCCATAGCGATAAGTACAGTCCTTCCTTTCTGTTCCGCGCTACAAGAATTAGACTCCGCCATGTTGAACGCCGTACAAATGCTTTACTAGGTGCACATTTATAGAAATGTAAACAAGACGAAATGTCAGTTGAGTAACTTCCGTTATATGCGTTAAATTGCAAGATCGATTTACACTATAAACCATATGTCACTTACAATAATATGTTTGCAGATACATGCCATTGATACTATAAACGTGTGCACTGTAGTCCTGGTTTATATGTTTAAGCGGCGTTATTTATAAAGGAGAAATGTATGTTATGTTGACTTGGAATGACATGAAATATGCACAATGCATTACTTATACCTCTTAATTGTGCTAAGTGAATTATGCAATATTGTTACACATAGAGCTATTTTCATCGTGGGTGTATGCTATAAACAAGGAATATAAATGTACAACTTTAACGCACATGGTTATTAATACATAGGAACTGGTTCTTAATACTGTATACTTTAAAACAACACATAAGAATTATACACAATTTTATGATTTTGACATGAGAAATTAATTAGTTACAAACTTTCTTTAAACAATCTGATGATAGTCTTGAATTATGCATGAATCTGCGTGCAGACGACAAGTAAACTTGTAGAATTTATAATCTACCTACGCATGCTGTAAGTAGTCCGATGATTGAAAGCCTGAGGACCAAATGCCATCTTTTCAAAAAAAAAAATCTGCTGAACATTGGACAGGGCGTAGCATGGTATAACTATATTTCGAAATGATATTCTTAAAGTGACAGTAAATACCAGTATAGCTGTTGTGAAATGTTACAGATAGCAATACTAGACTTAGTTCTATTTGAATAACGTGTAAGTTTATTTTTAACATTTTATTTTTTTCAAATATAAGCACAGTGCCATGCAACTGATAATAAATCGTGCACTTCCAAATATACGCAGTGCAAAATGACTTTTGAGGGAGACAATCACTACTGTATGTTTGTAAATAGTCGCACCACTGTTGTCTCCCCATATATATATATATATATAAATAGAGAGAGAGAGAGAGAGAGAGAAAGAGAAAGAGAAAGAGAGAGAGAGAGAAAGAGAGAGAGAGAGAAAGAGAGAGAGAGAGAGAGAGAGAAAGAGAGAGAGAGAGAGAGAGAGAGAAGGTTATCGCATAGATTTATTTGGGGGCGTAAATCATCGAACCGTTTTACGAGGCGATTGAACTTTATTACCGACCCAGAAAGTTCGGAATATTTCATCTCCATGTCCGGACAATACGTAAATTATTCTGTCAAGAGGATTTTAGTTTTACAATTTTCTGTTTAGTTTTTGTCTACTTTTATGATACATGTTTTACAAATAATTTTGGGACATACGTTTTCCCTGGTCGACTTTATGGTGTTATATGAAAAAAGCAAGAAACTGATACATATCACATTTATATCTTTATTTTTGTACACAGCTAAAACAACGAGATGGGACACTTGAATAGTGAACCGTACACATTGACAAAAAACATCAAGTCAATGTTCATGTATATACATGGACAGAAATCATTATTTCCATGTTATACACATTGTATAATCAACGGGCTATACTGTATTTAGTATAGATTTGTGGTATAATGTATGCCTGGCGAGCATACAAATCGGTCACGTGACATGACGTATGTAATCGTGTGATGCGTGTTTTCTTCCTCCGTGGTTCGTTTATTGTATAACATACAAATACAGTCCAGTACGGGTATTCAATGTTAAACGTGACTCACAGGGGTCGTCATTCGTCCGGGGGATATGACAGTCACCGGTTGGTAACGTCAGAGAATTTTAAGAAATTCCTTCACTGTTATGATCTTCCATTGCAAGCGTTGGACCCTCAGGATACAAAATTCCACATGTTTTGTGTGACAACCACAATCACAACCAAGCAGAGAGTAAATGATGTTTGTTGAGTAGATCTCGAGCCAGCATTTTCTATATTCTCATAATTGTAATCCTCGTCGTAGAAAAGTTCATAGTCTTCAACTTGTTTGTCCATTCCCACCATATAGTCAGTGTCCTCTTCGTGTCCTTCTATGTAAGATAGTTTATCTGTAAAAATAAGATAAACATATGACAATACACATTTAAATAAATTTATCAGAATCATGTTTGACAACTCATGTATACACGAAATCACTAAATCGGATTACATCGGATTTATACGATAACCAGTCAATAAATCAGTTGTTTAAAAACTTGTGATAAACATTTGAACTCTTGTAAGAATATTTCAGATATCAAAATGATATAACTTCTGATTTGGTAAACAAAGCTTAAACTTTGTGATATTTCATATCATCAGTTAATTACATTATTAAAACTTAATAACTTACCACATCCACGTATAGTGGTAGTCTTGCAGGTAATTTTACCATCAAAACAATGACAGAGGTGACAACCAGCAGCCATCCAGGTACCGTGTTTTATGGTACCACATGATCTGTGACGTACACGATGTTCACAATACCGTCCATAGAAATTCCTGAAATATACAAAAATCAAATGTAAAAATATGTCGTCAAGCGTGAAAAAATATAGCATTCGTTTTACATGTCTTTATACCATTAGTTCAAATTAAAACAACGTGCGAATATTATAAAGCTGACAGTAATGGATGTTTTTTTTAACACTTTGATATAAACACCGAGTGGGTAAATACGGTTAACTAAAATATCGTTTACTTTTTCATTTAATAAAAATAATACATTTATCATCAAATGATTATCGATTAATCGATGCAGTGCCTCATCGCAATGTATTGATTTTATTGATTTATTGAAAACTAATACCGGTAGTAAGAAATTTGTGAATTACTTACTTTTTACAATGACAGAATGTATTCATTATACAAATTCCGTCATTATAACAACATGAGTTAGATGGTTTATCAGCGATCAAGTCATCTTCAGCAGTTTCTGAAAGACAAGAATATCATTATGATAAATATTTATAATTTCATAGCAGGTGGAATAATTCAGTGTTGTATTAAATTATGACGTTTACAACTCTCTCAGCACATTATGACATTTATACAATAGTAATCTTGATGATAGTTTGATCAAAATCAGCATGTCTGTTGATACACGTAGTGGTCAGTAACATTTATTGTGACCAACTAGGGATATGTTATATTATGGTCCAATCAATGTCGGAACACGCACTGACCTCTAAGAGTCCAGTGACAATCAGTTTGTTTGACATGACACTCAGGTGTAATAAACATTTCATGCCGATAAAATATTGTAAATATGTCCTCGGTGGTAACAGTAATTAGTTTATTGTTAATTCGTGCTATCTTTTCTAGATTTTAGATGACTCGGTTGCCGGGCAATATGCTGCTTGTAGATTTAATATAACAAATAACAGGAAGGATTTCACTAATACTTAACAAGACTTTAAAGTGATGTGACAAGATGTACATTATCTCACTCACATCATGAAACATTTTTTTCAGGATTTTCCTAATCCGTTATTAAATCTTAAATTTACATTTAGTATCACTGTGGTATTTATTTTTACATTAGATAGAAAATTAGACTTATCAAAATAAAAACAAATATGTTAACATTTATTCGAGAATATATACATATATATAATTACAAACATAGCTATACTTACCGATGCTATGTCGGGTTGCTGGGTTCTGTGTTTTAGTTTTACGAGTCGCTCCTTTTAGAGATTTCGTTAACCAGTCTGTAAAAGTTATAAAGAATTGTCATTTATAAATAATTTAATTCAAAACGAGCTCGGACAGTTACAATTAATAAAATTATTCTCATGTTGTAAATGATCAGAATTTCGCGTGATCCGGGCGTCGGATTGTTGAAAATTGTCAAGAAAACAGATTAAAAAAAATAAATGACAACAGCAAATAAAACTATGGAGACGTGGTCGTCTTTTTTCAAATTCATTAAAACACAATACTTCAAACACTCCTATATTGTACGTATTATCTCTTAGAACTGATAAATCATTCTTTAGTTTACAGATTAAACATACTTAAACAATTACCGTTCATGACTTTGTACGGAAGTTTCTATGCTACTCAGATATTTAAGTATTAACAGACACGCGAATTGCGTTGAATGTTCAATTAGTCGCCAATAAACGAATAGTTGACCCATGTTTAACCATTCCTATCAGCAGATATTGTCGTTGATTATCTACACATTCTGAGTTTGATCAAATATAAAACCACAAGCATTTAGAGTTAAGAGATCTCCTTTATCCAGATGTACTCCATAGGATCCAATGTTAACTTGTTTGACTCAAAAACTTACCTTCCTCACAAGTTATGACTCATTTATTTCTCTTAACATTCAATATTAACTAATTTCAAACGCGAAATAATTTCAATGTGATGTCGGCTTCTAAAAGTAAAATTTAAATATAAATCGATCAAGGATGTAAATTGAACAACAATGTATATATGTTTATTTAGTTGCAAAAGACCCACTCCGAACGAAATCGGATTTAAGAATTTCCACATATAAGCCGTTAACGGGTAGATAATTTCTGAACAACCATTGATTTTCCCACATTAACAAGTACTTATCTATTATAACGTTATTACACGATTTGTATAGAATTATATTTCATAATTAGCCTTTCACACATAAGTGGAAATATCGGGTGTTTCGTTGTCAAGAAATAACTTTCATGTTTTATCGATATATCCTACAAATGTACTTATTTGTCAAAATTTCAGATTGGTAAATTACCAAATTAATACTGATGCACTGTCTGAATCTATCCACCAAAAATAGCAAAATAAACTACTTGCTCAGTAATCTTACTATTGTACAATGTCTACTCCAAAGCTTGTTATTTATAAATTTACAGATTATACCATAAAATGTTGTTCTAGAATCACTTGGCTTTAGTCAGAAAGTTGATAAAACAAAGATAAAGCGTGCAAATCCCTTTAATCAAATGACATTTTCATGATATGAAGCCAATCTTTAACAATTAGCTGTCTGTGAAAGATATCGGCATCTACTGACTATGAAGTATATTATTTAATTAGTAATCTACGAAAATCATACTCTAAAACTACAAATATTTTATTGTATTTAACAAATTACATTTTTTTATAGCGTACAATGTTTTACTTACCGGGTGATGTAACTGTAGACGCTCCAAGACTCATATTCACACAGACAGTCGACAGTGTTAACCTGAAATGCATAATATATAAGCAATATAAGTTAACATCATGTTACACACAAAATTATCATCATTGTAACATTTATGATATGTTCAGAAATGAGAATATTAACAACTGAAATGAAATTATAAAAAAGGAGATAGAAGTTATGTAAATTCAAGTTAATTAATCGAGCAATACAGACATAAATCATAATTTCAATTGCCAAACGCGTATTTCAAATCTCCTAATTAATTCCAAATAAATCTCTTCCTACCATTGTATGATTGACAGTTCCATTTTTTATGCAATATGTATTAAATATCCGATATAAAACAGAATTCTGAATTGTATGATATCAAATACAAATTTGAAGTGACTTAAAAATTTAATCCAGTCATATTTATATGAAAACACGTGTTCTGTGTTGATGTTTCTCACACAATTATCATCATAAAGCGCTTTCATTGGTTAAGCGCTTAACCGATTATAGTCACATGGCGATAATTGTCCAATCATACTTTGCTGTTAATCAGGTATGTCCGCCCCGGACGGGAACAAATTGTTAAGGTGTGATAAGCACTTAATTTGATGATTATTAAATAAAAAAACGCGTTCTCACTTAATTTATTTAATTGATTAAAAAATTCAGGCGGGAAACAGTTTTCTGGTCAATTGAACGACAAATCGTTCTTTTGTAATTAAACTGTGAATGACATCGACCCTAGGCATAATAGACGCCATAGTGAGATTTTTTCTCTTATATTTCTATTTTTTCCTTATTGACGATAATACAATACAAAAATGTACATTTAGTGTTGAATCTTTTATAGCTCACAATTAATTTATGACAGCGGAGTAAGTACATATTATATATAGGACAAATATTATCTAATATTAACATAGATAATATTAATTTGAATTTATTGCATAATGAATAATTCAGTTACGTACGTGGTTTGTGTGTACGAAAAACAAAATAGTGAACATGGCAGGCAACAAATACATGAACAATACCTTATACTCATTTTTTTATTTCACAAATGCGCAAAACTTTTATATTATATATTTTTAGACCCCTTAATTGACCGAGAACTTGTCTTATTAAAACTTTAATAATGATCATTTTATATCTGTATGTATGTATTAATGCAAAGTTTACCATATGAAAGTTATATGCACAATGACTCATCAATCAATAAAAAATTGTTTGTTTCTGGTTACCCGACTTACATAACTTTTTTCTGCGACCCTACTCGTCAACGTCAATTAGAGATCAGAAAAAAATTTGGTTTTCAAACAGAAATAGACTACACAAAATGTGATTAATATCAGTGTATAATCATCACATATACGTACACACTATATAAACACTGGTATGTTTAGGACAAAAAAACCCATTAAAACAGATAATCAAATAAATTGAAGCGACATGTTCCCAAACGGACGAAACGAAATGAATTTACGCCAGAATTCTTTAAACTATAAAAAGGCCATAACTTCGTTAGCGTAAGTGAAATTTCGTGTATTTTCACTAATTAATAATTATATAAATGATTCTTTCACGAAATCACTAGTTTAATACACAAATATGATGGGAAATAATAGATATTTATCCAACACGAACAAAAAGGAAGTATTTTTTTTCTTAATACAGCAGTCCTAATATTTAGAGGGTGCAGTGTCTTGTACCTGCTCTTTCGTAGATAAAAATATGATATGGAATTATGACAATATTTACTAGTTACGACGACAACTTTCCATTAGTTTCAAGTACACTGCAGCGCCCAATTGTATAAACATTGGTTAACTTAAATCAAATGGTTAATTTAACCCAAGGTTAAATTTAACCATTTCGGTTTACTAACCGTTAAAAAATTATCTAAACATTTAAAAAGGGCTGCCATTTTGGTACTGGTTACCGTTTATGTTACGATTTAACAAGCATCTTAGACTTGGGTTAGATTTATTTGAGCTTTAATTGGTTAAACTTAAACAAAATTTTCTACAACAGCTAACCGAACATATAACCAAAATTTTAACCAAAACTCTGATTTAACCCAGTGGTTTAAGTTAACCAATGTTTATACAATTGGGTGCAGATGTTAATTGTTTCAATCGTTACCGGATGCAACTCTACAGTGTCTTTTTTTAAATCAATAATTAACCCCGTGACATGAAACAATCACGTGCGCGGCGTGTACCTCGGGATTGTTGTTGACTAAATTTGAACAGATTTTTGAAGGCGTCGTAGTGGGTAGGACTGTGTAACCATGGGCGACCTAAAACTCTCAACAAAGAATTCGTGTCTGTGATCACCAGAGTCCGAGGTTATTAACGTGAAGTGAGTTAAAACGTCGCAACTAGATCATTTAGCGACTTTCCAGGTTTTTAGTGGAGGACGACTCACAGGTATACACCTAGGTAGAACCTCCGACCGTCCATATGCTAGCTGGACAGCCTCCTCACGTGTGAAATTTGTTCGTCTTGCGTGGGATTCGAACTCACAACAATGAAGGGCTAATAGTTATTAGTCTACTTAATATCAAACGTTTTGAAGAACTATAAAATACTAAGCGTAACTTCCGCAAAGAAATAATTAGCGTGAAGGACAAAGTTTGGTCAAAGACACCACAAGAATGAACTGGTTTTCGGAACATTTAGGAATTATAGAGTCAACAATCATTTACTGTTGTCATAGTGTTTATTATACCAACTTCTGTGCATTAATTGAAAAGTTTATAAGTGTTTATATGAAAATTAACAATAGGTAATTTCGAGAATCACCGAATTCACATGTGAGGAAGCTGTCTGGCTAGATTATGGAAGGTTGATGGAGCTACCAAGGTGAATATTTGGAGTCTTCCTCCACTGTTGAAGCTGGAAAAGTCGCCAAAAACCTCAGCAAAAAAGAACATAAAACCCCAAAAAACCCCACATTTTTGGATATCATTTTATTATATCACCAATCAGTACACTTCTATCAGTACACTTCTATCAGT
The DNA here is from genome assembly GCA_008271625.1 of Lutraria rhynchaena. Lineage (NCBI taxonomy): Eukaryota > Metazoa > Mollusca > Bivalvia > Venerida > Mactridae > Lutraria > Lutraria rhynchaena. The sequence goes on along the minus strand of VIBL01000142.1, from coordinate 642,434 downwards.
ACAGGTCTAACATTGGAGATAGAAAGTAGTTTTATATAAATGTAACATCACTTATACAACTTGATAATCATAATAAAGACTTATGACACAAACAGATTCTTTCTCATTGAAAACATTACTTTTCAAACAATAATTCCAATAAAATAATTCTTTAAAAGACAGTGAAACAGGGATGTATACATGGCTACAAAAACTCAACACAATCTCAGTACAAATCAATAAATCTAATAAAAAACTGGGTAAGTAAATTTTGTAAATATCAAAAATTCTACAGTTTAAACCATTTTATGATGGTAGTTTTGCTATACAAACTGAAATCATAACAAACAAAACTACTACATATAAACAAACAAACATCTAATACAATAAAATAGAGAGTTTTTTCATACAAAAAAGTTATGTCAATGCCACAAATAATTTACCAGTAATTGATAATAATTTGGTCCGCAAGAATAAAACGTACAACAGAACACGATACACATAAACTAATAATAAATAACCAACAAAATCCACTGACATAATAAAACATGAACAACTGAATTGTTTAACAGGTAAAGGTAAGCAGAAGAATCAAATCAATGTTTGATTTCAACAACAAAAAATAACTTACAGGATTCTTTTCCCTTAAACAAGAGAGCCATGATGGACCTATGAATCACTCACCTGAATAAATTGATGTACTGACAACTTGGTACACAATTGACTCTAAGGGCAGAACAAACATTAGTATCTAAACTCCAGGCCATGAAGTTTTGTCTAATAACATTTTTAAATGTGTACCCTTTAAAAATATTCTATTGTAAAACAAGTGATCTCGGGGCTGGGCCAACTATAACTTTGTACAAGCTTGGTAGAGGACTATCCAAGGATCATCCCTGTGAAGTTTGATTGAAATTGGCACCATGGTTCCAGAGATTTCATCTGAATAAACTGTTGATGACACACATCAGGAGACAACGGACAGGGTGATCACTATAGCTCACCATGAGGACTGTGTGCTCAGGTGAGCTAAAAACACAATAGTAAAGACACAAAATCAAACAAAGAACTAAAATTAGGAGAAAACAATGGAATGAATAATAACAAACTTAGAATCAGAACATTTTAGAATTACTACACTGAAACTTACATAGAAAATCATCACTAATTGAATTATGCTGTGATAAAAATTATGCTTTAACTTACTATTATAACTTATTGATATTGACTTGATAACCTTGAATTGGTTTTTTCTTAAATCACAGAAATGAACAGTACATATTGCACTTTGAAGTACTTCAGTTAGACTACAATAGGTTAGCATTAACAAGTTAACAACAGAACAATCATGTGACACAATTATCTTAGAAGAATACATGTATACAGTCACAGAAAACATCTGTATACAAATTAATTCCAAACATCAAATTTTACAGATTTTTATATAATCCAGATACATCAATGATGGACAAGAAAAAGATTGGTTTTACAAGTACAAATAAATAAAAAGACTCTATTGATGATTGCACATATAACAATATAAATAAATCTATAAGCTTATAATGTATCCGTAAATATGTATCTCAAAAATACAAATTGCACATAATTTATGATGCACCTTTGATCAAATAATAACGAAAAACCAAACAGAAAACACGAAATTAACAATCATGAATCAAAACCAATTTACATAAAATTTGATAAATGCAATGCATTACATGATAATTGTGTGTAAAATTACAATATAACGAATTTATAGTACTACACCACATTAATAATTTAATAAATGTACTTTCAGAGAAACAAATATGGATAAATGCAGGCAAGTAACACAGAAATCATCAAGTCCTGTTGCTATGACAACATAAGCAATTTTATAAACACTATGAAGATTACTTTTTCATCACACAAAATATATGTGAACAAAACTGAACGAACATATGATCAGAGTTTGAATAATTGATGTATACGATTGTTCAACAGGTCTAACAAGAATGATTCATGAGTATCAGGTAAAGCTGACTAAATTTATTATTTTTTGTAAGAATTTCTTAAGATCTTACAAACAATTAATTAGATCCTTCAAAACAGAAAAATTCCAGCAACTGCACAAAGTATCAGAGATCTAGAACAAAATATAAACAATTCATAAGTTTAAACTATTATCATCAAAGATAAAGCACTTGTTAGACTAGAAGCCGGAGGGCAACATGCTGAGCCCACTATTGTCAACAAATAAAGACATTGTATTACTATATAGTATAATACTATATCCTTCTTCTTATGACAGAGTAATAGTCTGGTCAAGCTGTTTTAGACCAAATTTAGAATTTTTATCATGAAGCGTGACCTTGAAACTTTGAACTTCATGCATGGATGTTAGGAGCGACATGCTGTCTCATCACCAAGAATATTTGTGTCTAGACAAGTATAATCCGGATGGATGCATGCATACACATAACACCAAAAACAAACTGAATTGTGGCGACCACGTTAAGCTTACTGCAAGCGGGCTCAACAAAATTGAACATAAATTGATTTACACATAATTCAAGAAATCAGCCTTGAGAGAATCAAGTTTATACAAACATTACCTCAGCCATAATTAAGTAGAAAGTTTCTACCATCATAACTACATTCACGTCACATTTACTTCGATAAATCCAAAGAACAAAACACACAAATTTGAGATCACAATGTTTACAAACTTAATTAAACATAATAAATAAACATTATTTCTTCTATTGATCTTTTTCTTTTCCTACAACCCGTTCAGACAAAGCTCTCAGTATGTTACCAGGTACAGTTTGATGTTGTTCTATAAGATCTTCAACAGCTTTTTTTACCTGTAAATTATACATAATAAAACAATTTTAAATTTTACACAAAATACTTCATCAATCTTTGTCAAACTGAAAACATTAGATGGAAGAGGATACTTATGACCTGAACAAATAATTTCAACTTATCATCTATGATAGTTCAAATGTTCATTTCAGTAATGTAAAACTATCTTTAGAATACTTAGAATGACGAGAATACTTAGAATTACAATGGATCAAAATGTAAAATATAATTCATTATGTACCATAGAAACAATTATGTGGATGGCTGAAAAGGGAATCAGAAGACTCAAAATGAGGTCAAGAAATAGATATTAGGTAATTTCTGTGGAGAGCAGTATGCAAGTCACAGACTAAATAGGTGCACACAATTTTGTACTGAAATGAATTGAAATGTATCCTTGTTGGTGAGATGTGCGGACGTACCTATGAGAGCTACAGAATGGGATTATTCCCACTGATTTTCCTTTGATGTTTTTAACCCCACAAGAGAGACTTTCTAACCCCACAATGGCAGTTTGTATTGAAAGAACCTCATAATGTCAATTTGTACACTTACCCTATCACCCTAATGTATCTCTTGTTTGTACTTAAGAGACTGACAGATAGATGGATACACAAACTTACAGCAAATGAAAAATATAATTTGACAGTAATATTGTATATGATGGTGATACAGATTTTAAGCTAAAGTTTTAAGAGAGAAAAATAAAAAAAACCTGATCAGCCAACATTTCTGGTGTCATCGATTCATCAGGATATATTGGTGGTCCTAGATATGTACTGAAGATATAAAATATATCACAATTAAATGATTCATAGTGTAAAAATAGGGTCTCTAATATTTAGTTATAACTTGTAATAAAATACCCAGCTTCCTTGGAATAAAATGCAAATGTTTTACTTATAGATACAACACATAAGTAGTGAACATGAGAATAATTAAAATCAGAACAAACTGACATAATCAAGTTTCCAAATAATTCTCTCACAACATGTTTCAGGGATTGAGGAATGCAGCCACTAAAATTTAACTTCAACTAAGAGCTATTCCATAAACAAATAACCAGAAGAGTATTTTCATGCAGTATTGTCTGTGTACTTACATCATTTTCACAGGAAACAAACCATATATTGGAACAATGGGAAGACGACATTTTTCATACAGCCATCTTAATGAACCTAAAACAAACAGAACTTAATACAAAACACACACATATGACAATACAAGTGATGAGTAGCTATTTATCAACAAATACATGACTACACATAACTTGCTAAATAGAAGATCAATTTAGGTCCAAACACTTCACTTATACTGCAGCAAAAAATGAATCAGAGCCAAGCATATTAAACAAATGTTGAAAATTTTTTAATAAACAAGCACAAACAAACATGTTTTACTTCTGCAAATGAACAACCTAAGAAACTAGATATAAGTAAAATTATACATACTGCGTCCCCATCCAGGTGTCCTAAATGATTCTCGTACATTCTTTGTAAACATGGGTATGATTGGCTATAGAGAAAAAATAAGAAAACAAACATAATTCCAGGAAATAAAGAAGAAAACTGAACACTGCAACAGGTGTAATACACAGTACTGTACTCAAAGTCAATCAAAATGTCATCAAAGGATAGTTTACTAATGAAGAGAAAAGAGAACAAACAAGTTAGGATGCTCAGACTTACAAAGCAGACTTAAGTTATTTGAAGTACTCAGTTACTTACAACATTGGTCTGTAAAGCAACTTTAGCAAATCCAGATCTATTTCCCCACATAATTCTGTAATACTCATCTCCAAACAATGCTTCCCTTACACCACCTGAAAAGTTTTTTTATTAATAAATCATTAAAGAAAACAACACAGTGAAAAACAGAAAGATCTTTCTAACAATAACTTTTGAACAATAACATAAGAATCATGATTTAATAAAGCAGTGTCATCCAATTTATGTCTTGAAAAACTCACCATTTAAATGAATGTATCATGAATGAACAATGCATAAAACAAAAATATAAAAATTAGACATAAAATATTATGTTACTCAGATTGATCTATGATGCAAGTTTGTTCCTGGCTAATAAGCTAAATTTGTAGATAAACTGAAGAGAAATTCCAAAACCTTTTACCTGGGGAAATACCAAGTATATGTCCATTTTTCAATATGTCTGCACAGCTATGTACAGTACCAGGACTGACACAGAATACTTCCATCATTAAACGAAATCCTGCAAAATCGAAATATCATACATGGTAGATTGGAAAAACCTGAAAAAGCCTTTTTAGATTAATCTTAATCATAATTATTGTTACACACAAAAAATATAGCAGGTAAGCTTAATGCTTTCACTAAGATGGATGTAATGAAGTAGTTTCCTGGCTTTAAAATGACTAAACACAAACTTTTATAGAAGACATTCATGTTATCCTAGACATAACTGGAGGTGAGTTTCAAAACTATGTCAAAATTTTTACTTAAAAGTATGTATCAATATAATGTATTTGATCACCCTTCATTATTTTTGATACCAGGCTTTAAAATGATAAAATGTATCTTACCAGGAATACTAAACAAGAAGTTGTCTCCAATAGCATGTATCTGTCGATGTTTCACAAGAATACCTTTGGCCATTACGTAATAAAAATCAATTGGAAGTGCACCATGATAGTAAATTATCATTGCCGGACCGGAATCTGGTAATCTGTCCAAACCAACAATCTCATATCCTATGTACAAAAATTATTTAATCTAAAATATTGATAATTGTAGCATATGAATAATAATATTCAAATACTAGTAACAAACTTTGAACTATATCATTATATCACACTGAACATAGTTTTAGTAGTAAATTAGATGTAATATATAAGAAATTGCTCTTACAATTAATTACATAATTAAAACACAATTACAACAAGTTATCGGAAAATTAAGAATTTGAAATCCTACCATGCCATATTCGTCCCTGAGCTTCCCAGAACACAGCTACAGTCTTTTTGGCCCCATCCCAAAAATCATGTGCATAAGCATCTCTTAGCCTGTGTCGATACTGGTATACATGAAGAAATATTGCACAACAATACAAACATATAGGAATTACCAATGGTAAAAGGAAGGAGATTATCACAGGATAAATCAGCCAGGCCACCTGAAAATGAAAGTTCTTAATTAGGTCCATGGTATTAATGTTGCAATAAATATTCAGTTCTAAGTTATTAAGTGCTTAGAAAAGAAAATTAGTTGATTAAATTCTTCAATAGTGGCATAATCTGAGAATAAATCATCAAATGTATTGGTGAAATATCTCATTCTTACTGAGATATTCATATTTTTAATGGGAATATTTGGTAAAATAATTAATGCTTGTTCTCCATATTACAGTAGTATCTCAAAACTTAACAAGAGTGACTTTAGGCCTAAACAAAAAACGGTTTGTTTCCAGTTACATGCCCCAAAAATATGGGTAGGTAGGTAGGGATTTTTTTCTCTTTTTTTACATATATTGACAATACTGTTGTGAAATTTACAATATAGCACTAAGATACGGATGCCGTAAAAACTTATGAGTTGGCAGGTAAAAGATGGGTCGGATAACAAACCTATTTTTTTAAACCTTATTAAAGTTAAAAACTTACCCATTTCCAGTATTCAATATCAAGCTTCTCTAACTGAAGCCATATATAAGTAAGTGTGGTTTCCACCATCTCCAACCAGCATTCATTAAGAGGTCTTCATGGGTTGTCATGCATCGAGTAGGAGACTGAAAAAGAAAAGATGCTACCTAATAATCACAAAGGAACAATTTCAACTATACAATAGCTGTTAAACATCGCTGATGTAAGGAGACCCTATAAAATCGATATACTTTGCTGAAGATAGCATTTATCCCAACATGCTATATCCGAATTGAAGTTACCTCAGTAAAATTTGTAATGAATTCGTACCTTTAGCACAAAAAAACATAATAATAAAACTTTTGTATTAATGAATAGAAAATCTGCAACTAACAGTAAAAAGAACAAAAATAGTAAATAGATAGAAGCATAGTACAAATTTCATCAGAAATAATTTTCCAAGTTACCCTTTCTAGGGGAGATCACTCAAAAGTCAGTGTAGCCTTAACTGGTTTCCGTTCCATGTCGCACTGCATCAAAAATACAGATAGAGACAACGAGAACCAGTTTAAGAGTAGTTAACTGATACCCGTTCCAATGATAGCATAACACAAAAGAAATCAATGTGTAGTGAAATCAGAGGAAACCAGCGCATGTAGCGTTTTATAACATTTCGACTTCAAGACATCACAGTATTTATTATGAGTTTATTAAGAAAAGCATTTGGTAAAGGGTTTCGATGGAAATTTGAAGTGTTCAAGGTAATTTGAATTGGAAAATAACACAAAAAACTGTATGTTTATTTTAATATTTACCTATTCGTGTGTCATTGAACATTTTCGTACTAGTGAAACGTCGTTCCATCAAATATGTTAAGAATTTCACGGACTGTAATTAATACATGTAACATCAACAGTCATTAAGTGCCTTGTTTATTTTCTGATGTAAATATGCAATTAATCTAGTTTTTCTTGTGGATTAACTGATTGCATCTAGTGTTATCATCGAACACAATGATACTTTATGTTTCAGATGGGGATATATATTTACGTTCCAATACTTGTTTGGTATACCTTCAACTGTGATTTTGGACAGAAACATTTTGTGTTGCCAATTTATAAGGTTGATAATTAATTTATAATCTAAAATGTTTTAAACTATTGGGATTGTGATTAATATCAGTAACTCTACATTACAGTAATGTTGATATTATTTTAAAATGGCTTTATGTTACACTTGTTAAATAATCACTGAATCAGACTGTGATAGGTTAATGTTGTAAATAATACTTGATGTATAATTTTATCCATTGACCAGTCTTAAAATTGATTTAGATTTAAAATTATCTCATGGTTTGTGATCATAATTTAGTCTCTGTTTTAGTTTCTTAGTTCAGTTATTACTTCTATTGTTTTTATATTTCAGCAATACCACAAGGAGACATACTATAAACTTACTTTGGTAGGTTTTAGCCACTTCTTAACACCACTGTCAAAATACAGTCACCAAAAATTATTTGTTGGTTCAAACAAAATTTGATGATATGAAATTGTAAAGATGGTCATACCAAATCATAATTTTGGCAAACTTGATTTACTCTTAACAAAGCTTTTATTGTTAAATTTTCAATGTATTAATGGCATTTATATAACGTTTGATATTGTCTGGTTTTATTATTTGATCCGTGAGTGTTTTTCTCTTTGAAAACAAAGAAATATATTGACATACTATAGGTTTGTGTTGTATTAGATTATACTTGATTTTTTATTAAATTGAATTAAATATGATACATTGTAAAATCTCACTTGAAGACCATTTCATTATCAAGACTACCTTGTTGTAGCAACTGCTTATTTTTTGACATTTTTTTGTAAAACTTTTTTAAGCCTGATAATGAGACCACCGCAAGGAAGGTCATATTCATTGGTTCCGGTTATATAATTGTATATAAAACATGTTTATCCGTTGGTTGTTACAGTCAGATGGTCTAATTAGCTGGTGATTGTATGTTCTCTATATTATTTCTTTATTCATGATTTTTATATTTCCAGGAGGATGATATCAAAGACTAAACACAAAGAAGACTAGTTGATGTGTGAATGAAATCATTTTGTGTGATGTTACATTTGTTAATTTTTATTTGAGCAAGCATGCTTGAATATTATGTATTTTATAATTTGCGATTTGTATATAATGTTGAATAAAAGTTTAGATTAAGTGTGGTAATTAATTTTATTGAATTGGAAAATTCTTTGTAAAGACATGAATCTGAAACCAAATGTGAATAAAAACATGACTTGCGTGCATTCATGTGCTCTAACAAACATTAGCACAACATAACAAAACACATGTAAGCACACTCTTACACACACATTAATGATACGAAATCCAGTTTCCTGATTTTAGTTTTATGTATATAATAAACATACTTATGTAAAGTGTTCTACATGAATATAATAAGATGAACTTTATTTGTGCTAGATTCATCTCAACTTACATGTAAATAGTGTGGTGTAACACTTATCAATATGTGTTAAAGAGATCATGTGCTGCAGCACGAACCATTAGGTGTAACACAGATCATTGGGTCTAACACTTACCATTAGGTGTAACACAGATCATTGGGTCTAACACTTACCATTAGGTGTAACACAGATCATTGGGTCTAACAATTACTATTAGGTGAAACACAGACTGTTTGGTGTAGCACATATCAGATGTAACACAGACCATGTGGTGTAACACATATCATTAAGTGTAACACATATTGCTTAGTGTAGCTCATATCATTAGGTGTAACACAGATTATAATGTGTAACACATAACAGGTGAAACACAGACTGAGTGGTGTCGTTAGGTATAACACAGTTCATGTGATGTAACATGGACCATAATGTGTAATGTGTCTCATTAAGTGAAACACATATTAGATGAAACAGATAATGTGATGTAGCCCATATCATTTGACGTAACACAGACCATGTGGTGTAACATAAAGCATGTGGAGAAACACGAACCATTAGGTGTAACACATATGTAGAAACATTAACAAATTTTTTGATATTTGCCCCTAATTGCAGTCACAAAAAGTTTATATTATCATGCTGTCAGCAGCATTGCTAAGTTATACAGCAGGTTTGACAAACATAAATAATTATTACGAAGCATATTTATTCTGATGCAACATACAATGTATCAAGCACTGAATATTAATTTTGTACACCATAGAATAAAGTATTTTATGCAACTATTCCTGAATACAGTATTGTAACAGTGTTGTATATATATGTGTGTGTTTATAGTAGTTTGTATGCCTGTCTGTCCAATTAGCTCAGTTGATAGAGCAGCTGACTTGCAAGCAGAAGGTCGCGGGTTCGAGCCCCACATCGGGAACTTTATTTTCTGCTTCCTATTACAGTATAATGATTTTGGCGAACACATTCGACTGAAAAATGTAAGAAAACAAATGAATGCGTTCTCAAAATGATGCATCACTTCAGCCGGAAAATTCCTTACTGTTATATTCCTACGACCCCTTGAACCTTGTAAATAGCCTAATTAATATACTTGTTTAGTTCTGTCACCTTTACCCAGATTATCTTTCGGCAGACTATAAATCTATCTGTTGGTGTTCTAGCACTAACATTTATCAACTCCCCATTCCCCAAACTCTGATAAGCTCAAGTTTCACAGGGTTTCGCGGGAACAATATGATATTTAGCAGGTTGCAGATGACCATTGTTTCAGGGCAAGTTTTAGGCCAGCCAGATAACACCATAAAAATTAACGTAGACAAAGAAACGTGAAATTACGAAATTATTTTTCAAGTGGTTTATCCAGGACATTTCCAATAAGCGAAAGTAGTTAAATCTAAATAAGATTTAAAATTAATATAATATTGCTAAATAGCAAAAATAATTGGATAGACTTAGAAAAGGGATTTTTGATTACAGAAATCAAGGTGATATTTAATTGTCTTATTTTTGTTATAAGTGTGATATCATTATAGTAAGTAATCTACTATGTTCATCGTCAGGAATAACTATTTTAATTATTGACTATTATTTTAATGGACTTTCAGGCAATTTTAAATGTTCTTAATTATTGTTAAATATTGTACATGTTAAATAGTTCTAATGTCTGATATTTTAGTACTAGTAATGTACAGCTGTTATACAAGTTTCATATAATCTTTTAGATCCCAAGATGGGAGGTTTTTTCCTTACACAACTATACGTGAAAAATTGTATCTCTACTTTGGAAGACCATAAAATCTATTTTCAAGAAGAAAAATCAAGACACCAAATTTAGATCTCTCCATTAGTGTTAATGGAATAATTTATGAATGAACATTCATCCAATCAGCAGACGCCTTTAGTAAACTCTTCAAGACACAGTGATTTAAAACATAGGACACTTTGATTATCAATGATTTCTATACTTTGTTTGTATTGTTTTCTTTTCCATGTTGGTTTGAAAGTCCTTTGAATTTTATTATCATATTTTTGGTATAATCGTTTTTTTATCTTCTTTTTTTTGTATAATCATATATGTTAACCTTTTTGATTATTTTTGTAAATAGATTTCTGAAACTTTAAATCTTGTTCTGTTATTCAAAAGGCTTAGTCCGTAACAATTACACTAACCATTAAGCATAAGCATGAAGTTTATTTTCCGATTTAAAAAAACATACTGGCATCAGAGGAAACAAGTTGGACAGCATGCTTTGGTCGACTGATGGACGTTCAATACTGATAAACATGATTAACAGATATACTGTGTGCAAACACTATAGAAGTACAATTATTATTTTACATGACGTATTTTAAGATATACATCTTCAAAAAATCATGTCATATTACAATCAGTTTAACAATAACTGACCCCTGACCGAACCTCACTCGTCACGGTTTAACACTTGTAAATATCTGATAAAAATCCGTGCACAAGATAATTACACAAAATTATCACCGTCATGCGTGTATAACAACCTAAGAATGGACTAACGTATACTTGTGGAAAACATGGTGTAAATGAAGGTAAGTAAATATTTTTTTTAAAAAAAATGTTCATTGAGCAGGTAGAATTATTCACTACATATTTATCATATAGGAATTAATCTTGTTTACACATCTGACTCTCAGCCTTATGCAACTGTCCAGTTCAGTGAGTGAATAATAAACACGGCATAATGTACAGACTAGGTTTTAGAAACACGATCCTGTGTTAGGTGTACAAAATTTAAAAAAAAAAATCAAAATTTAAAATGTACGTGAGTATGAAAAGTGGTATTTCCAGAAATTTTTAATGACATGTCATTCATTTATAATCATGTTTGATATCAACTGAGGCTGACAATTGTATATTTTTGTGATCATCGATACAATAAATCATTTTTACACATTGCATCATTGAGTTTTTAAACTTTTAATTATCATGTAAGCTAGAATATGATAAAGTTTTAAATGGTTTGATCCATAATTGCTAGTTCCTATTTCTGGTGAATATTTTGGTTAACATGATCGCACACTGTATGAAATATTTACTGGTCATAATTACATGTACATGTATAATACTGCGAATAAGAAAAACGTTAATTTATGAATGGTTGTTATTTCTCTTCCCATAGATTACAGCATTCATGGTATCAACAGTAATGCCTCATGTTGACTTGAGTGTCACAGATTCCGTGACGACACCATATCCGGCTTCTACGAAATATGCCTCTAAAAACAACCCACAAACAACCCCTAAGTTCGAACAGGATGCTGGGAGCGGTCCAAGTTGGGGATTGATAATTCCTATTATTATGATAGGCGTATTTCTCATCAGTGTTGTGCTATGTCTATGGTGGCACAAATGGAGAGACAAAAGAACTTTACATATACCGCGTGTTGGACATTCTGGTTCCTCGTTTCACCGTAGTTACCGTAGATCTTCACATAGTGGTTCATACGCTGTTCGGGACTCAACACGGTCAACTACGCCATTACGTAACAGTCTAAATGAAAAAATAGCGAACAACAACAACAATAATGTGAAGTTGAATAACGTAAATGTTATTCCCGTTCAGCCGAGACAATCAGGTGGTAAATATTCATTTTATTGGGACAAAAATCATTGGAAAGCCTGCCCGACACCAACAGCATTGTCTAGCAGCGGCCGACTCGGTACCAAACCTCTGTCACCAATCAATGAGATAGATTCACCGGCATCTGGAAAAATATCTGAATTATCCCGAAATTACGATCTAAGTGCACAAGCTCATTTTTCTCCGTATCATTTGACTTGGCAAACACATTCGTCTGGTACGACGTCATACGATCCGCCTGAAATATACAAAGATCATCGTTCCAGCAGATACCCGCCACAAAGCAAAAGTAGCAGTAGAGATCGCTCGGCAACTGTTTATCAGAGTTATGAACCGCCTGTCAGTTCACCGTTTTTCCCAAACAACAACACACCAACTACTGAATGTGATACCGAGAGTGAAAGGTCTCACAATACAATAAATGACAACCCAGCCTTTAATTATCAACCGACAAGTCCCAGACATACTTCCGGTTGTAACGCCTCTGCAACAGATACAAACCGTACATCATTAGCTACGTCATATCCGGAATCCTCGTTTCAAACATGTTCCACATCGAGAGAAAACACTCACATTACGTTTCACACATCGACCAACAAATCAGGATTAACAACAGATCATAACAGCAACAACATCAGTAGCCTTCCCAGCAGCATTGCTCCTTTCAGTAAACTCAACACGGTTATAACTGACGATAACAACAACAGTGTGGCAGAACCGAATGCTTACCTTTCTTACCCGATGGCGAAGATTCTCAACTACACGTTGGCCAGCAGTATCGCATCTTCAGATACTCACATGTCTGACAACACTTCTCTGTTACCTAATATCGGTAGCAACAATACGTCCGGTTACCCGACCATGTCCGGATCAAGGTCCTACCCACAGAGCACGATACCAAGTGGTCCAGCTAGTCCGGAAGATTTGTCCAAACTTGTGAATGAAATGTCGAGTATCAGACCTGTAGAAGAAACATCGTCACATCGACCTAACTCATCCACTGAACCAGCTTCACGTATCATCAGTATCTCTGGTAACAGTGCCGGTACAGATCTTCAACGTAGCTGGAGTGTGGATCATTCGTCCATGAATTCTACACGTACAGGGGTTAGATCAATCATTTACACAAAATGTCTTCATCTAATTATTTAAACATATATGATCGAGTGGTAATCACTATCCCGTCACCGATGTCAATTCGAGTTCCACTCAATCCCAAATTTCAATACAATTAAGGAAACTATCCAGCTAGCTTACGGAAGGTCGGTGGTTCTACCCAGGTATATGCGTGGGGTCTTCCTCTACCATTAAAGCTGGAAAGTCGCAAAATGACCCTGGATGTCGGTGCGACGTTAAACCTCAGGGGGGGATATACAAATTTCAAGAAATATTAGAAATTCGTTGTTTCCAATATAATAAATACAATTATTTGATTCGCGAGATTGAAAATTTAGATATAGATACGCATTGCTGATTAAGTTACTTTAATTGTGTATGAAGTAAACAATTACCCGGTTCAAGTTTCATCTTCCACATTTTATTTTTATTGTTACAGTCTTCCAAGAATGGCTCCCTTTACTGGGATAACTATCCACTACATCCAGGAGGCGCACGCTCCTACCCAGATCTACCGCTGGAAATGCACGATAGTTTCATGCAGCAAACCCAAAGGTTCTATCAAAGACCCGTGTTGATGGAGACACAATACTGGGTGTGAACATTTTCAGACATACAGTGTAATTATGATCAATATTCAAAGTTGTATGTTATATGATATACATGTACTATGTTTGTGATCGGTATAATTTTGTTTCTCTCGATGCTTAATGTGACATTTGGATTTTCTTTGAGGGAAAATATTTGGATGAGTGTATCACTTGTCGATCAGTTGATAATCTATACTGAGAATTTTATTTTTTTCTGCTGAATTGTAATCACTTCGTGTGGTTTCAGCAAATACTAGTAGTGCAAATTTGTATCGAAATAATAATTATCGGTATCAATAATTAAAACAAATGGTTAAATATTCGATCCGCCACATTAAAAATATAACAACTATTTATTGTATGTCCAACCAGCTTATTTTCAGCTGTAATTTTTTCTTTTTTTTTAGTTAATTTTCACGTGCGTGTTGTTCTGTGAATTAAATGAAATATACTGTTATATGTACATCAATATGTTATTTGTCATATTTATTTATTAATTACGGTGTTATGTAACTCAATACACGTGCTTTTGGTTAATATTGTAAGACATATGTTGTAATAATTAGACACAGTATTATTAACGCATGGCTGGTACATATTAATTTTGTATTTATTTTAACTACATGTACTAATGAATGAAAGGAAGTCTCCAGGACACGAAAAATAAATCTGTAGCCTTGTTTCGTAATAGTGAAATAAAGTTGGTAAAGTAATTTGATTTGCTGACACTACGGTAAATTCACATGAGACACGGGTACTTTTCTACACACGTAATTTTTTGCTATACGTATAGTTTAAACATATTTATTCAAGTCATCAAACATATACGTATATATACATGTACCCGC
Source organism: Lutraria rhynchaena (assembly GCA_008271625.1). Lineage (NCBI taxonomy): Eukaryota > Metazoa > Mollusca > Bivalvia > Venerida > Mactridae > Lutraria > Lutraria rhynchaena. The sequence goes on along the minus strand of VIBL01000142.1, from coordinate 627,347 downwards.
CAAATTAATTTTAGACAAAGTAGTTACAAAAAATATATCATGTACTTGTACTTAATTGCGGTTTTATTTCCAATTCACAAACTGGATTTTAACTTACTATCACCTTAATATCAAATGTCATTATAAATGTTTAAGTTAAGCGACGAAGAGAATAAAATGCAAGAAACACGAGAAAATCGTGCGTTGATTATTAAGTTCCTCCTGAGCGCTTGAATGAAGTAGAGTTACACTCGGCGCAGAAGTAAAAACACGCAGAGTAAACTGGCATGTTCCTCGGGAAAATTTTGAAGACCCAGACGAATAGAGATAAATGAGGTGGGGCTATTTCTAATTTCCAATTTTTTACTAGAAAAATTTATTAACATTATTGAAATGTTCGTTTACAAAATAACGCTCGCCAGACCTGGACACGACGTGCAAAATAATATAACTTTCCAGGGTTGCCGAAAATTTGTTGCGGTACGATATTAATTTATCAGTTTTTGTATTTTTTTTTTTTTTTGGTGGCAAATAGTCAACAAACTTGTTTTTAATGTAAAGTTACCGTCGTTGTGTAGGAGTCGTCTTCGTACGGCCTTTTTGTGGTTGTGTTCAGTCCTACCGAGCATCGTTACTCTGTTTTAAAGGGAGGTAACCGATATAATTAAAATCCATTTTTCTATAGCGGTTATTTCCCTTTAAAATTACCGAAGAGTTAACTGCGTAAAAATGCTGTCTGCTCGCGAGAGATTTTTAACCAATCAAAGACAAAGTAACATTTCGCTACCAAGTGCGGGACTGTTTTGTATAAAAATGGCCGATAGTCGCTTGTAAAATTAGTGAATTTTATTATTATAATAAAAACTGTTAATATAAAAATGCCTCCGAAAAAGCCTGTGCCAGCAAAGGCCCCGGCAACTAGGGCTCCTGTCAAACCTGCCGGACGTGGTGGACCTGCTGCAAGGGGTGGTCCTGCGGCCAGGGGTGGTCCCGCGGCTAGAGGGGGAACTGCTGCAAGAGGGGGTCCAGCAGCCAGAGGAGGACCTGCTAAAAAAGGAACTGCTCCCGCTCAAGGTTTGTGAATTTATTGTTTATTTTTTATAAGTAACTAAATTACTGAAAAAACTACATTCTGTAAATAAGACCTTTTAATTATGACGATAATTTGGTCTCCTGTGGCCCATCAATTTAATGAAGTGTGATCACCAAGTGTGAGTGAATATAGATCTTGGGATATTCTGATGAAATGCAACCTATCAATTAGGGGTGTTGAAATGAGCCGGAAACCAAAAAATCAACTGGCTATTTGAGCATTATAGTCGGCTACTTTTTCTCCACAAGGGGTTTTGCCACCTTTGCGCCCTACTTGGGGGAACCCTCAAAACTCCCTTCTACTTTTAGTAGCTTAGTGGCTACATGAAAAGATTTTTACACCCTTATTCAATTGTTAACTTGGGCTACCTGAATGCTGCCGGACCATCAGACTTGTCGGGCCAATTTCGAGCAGGTCCAATAAATTTTCAGAGAGTAACAGACCAGATATGCGTCAGTCGGGCATGATTTACAACATTTATCATTTATTTATGGTACATTCGATCCAACAAATTTTCATTTGGTCAGACATAAATTCTAACTTTACCTGGCCAAATGTCAGGTTAACTGTTAACTGGTAAGTTTTCAGTAATTTTGTAAATCCCAAAAACCCATGTAGTTTGCTTGTGTTAGTGAAATTTTCTATTCATAAAGGAAGTTTTTAATCAAGTAGGCTGGTACCACTGGAACAAGAATCATTTATCCTCGGGTGTTTATTGCTTCTGATTTTCGATATGGCATGTTGTTAACATGTTAAAAATCATTGATGTAGGTTTAGCTTTTATGCTAAGTTTTTGCAATTCTCATTATAGTTTGTATCAAAATAAATTTCCTGCCAACAAATATCCTGTTCTTTCATTATAATAACTTGCTATAGGTATTATTATGTCATAACAACCTAGTATTTCAAATTAAAATTCATTGAATGTTAACAAAGACATTTTTGAAATGTGAAGTATCCTTTTTATCTCAATACAATGTGACTGATAAATGAAATGTTCATCAAATTTAGGGGCAAAAAAAGAACCAGAAAAAACAAAGGAGAAAGTTTGGACTAAAGAAGATGATGCTGCCAGGATAATACAATCCAAGTTTCGACAATATCGTGCCAAAAAGGCTCTGGAGAAAAAGAAAAAAGAAAAACAAGATTATGATGATTTGATGGACAAACTTGAAAAAGAGGTAAGATATTTATGCTTGTATGGCCATATCCTCAGCAGAGGGAGCTTTTCAAAAAGTATCTTCTTACAGTTATAAAAGACACTTATATAACTGGTTACTTCTATGCAGACGAAGTACTGCCTTATTTAAATTATTGCAAGAAAATTTCTTGAGATTACAACTTGCATGAAGGCCATAATTATAATTATTTTTATAGTTTTCTGTTTTGAACAAAAATACATATTATAGATTTATTTTGTTTATTTATTATTTATTGTAATTATTTGTTTATTTATCTATTATTTATTTATCAATTCTTTACATGTAATTGTTGTATATGTCCAATAATCTTTTTTCTTCAAAAGTGTCATCTTACAGATGTATGATCAAAATTGTTGTTTGTCCTAGTGAAAGGTATTCATATGTGTGTAAGACAACACTTTTTAAGAAAAAACTTGTATCTATTACATGTCATAAAATACAAGATTTTTCATCACGAAAGTTTGATATTCTTTTAATTCTTGTAATTCATTTAATACTTCTTTGGCAAGCAGTTTAAAACATATACATTTTGTATATTTTTTATTTACCACACATACTTCTACCTCCTAAACCAGAAATCACTTTCCTAAAGCATTTTGAGAAAGATTGCATGATCATAAAGAATTTTTGTTTGTAAAATTCTATGACATCAGTCAATGTTTAATTCTTATGTATACTAGTCTTGGACTTTTCTTTAAATTATTTGTCATGGCCTTACAAGTATATTTTCATCTTTTTATTATTTGATAAAAATCTTCACATTTTCAATGTCATCATTTAAGGCATTTGTTAAGCTTGTTCAAATGGAACAAGAAAAGGCTGAGAAACAGAGACAGAAGGAAGAAGAAGAAAGGAGACGAAAGCGGGAAGAGAAACAAAGAATGAAGCGAATGTTAGAGGCAGCATTTGACGGAGATACTGATGAAATGGCATTAATCTTGAAAGAGGTAAATGATTATTGATTTCTCTGAGTTACAAAACAACAGTTCCATGAAGGTTTGTTTTAGAAATTAGAATCTGTAATATTCTTCCTATCTTGGAATTTCTCTGATATACAATTACTTGCTGCACCCAGTTGTATAAACATTGGTTAACTTTAACCACTGGGTTAAATCAGAGTTTTGGTTAAAAATTTGGTTAAATGTTCGGTTAGCTGTTGTAAAAACTTTTTTTCAAATTTAACCAAATTTTGTTTTCGTTAAAGCTGAAATAAATCTTACCCAAATCTAAGATGCTGGTTTAATCTTAACATAATCGGTAACCAGTACCAAAATGGCAGCCCTTTTTAAATGTTTAAATGATTTTTTAATGGTTAGTAAACCAAAATGGTTAAATTTAACCTTGGGTTAAATTAACCATTTGGTTAAAGTTAACCAATGTTTATACAATTGGGCCCTGGTAGATAACATTTTCAAAAATTGGTTTGACATGTATTTAAATTTGAAAACATTTATTTGAGCATTTTTATTTTTCTCCCCTGGATAAATATAATTATTCTGGATACAGGTTGTTGCAGCTGATGACAAACATGGTGTTGGTAAAGATGATGTGATTGGTCGTGCTTTACGTGCCAAACATATCCAAAATGTGGTTGAATGTGAAGATGCTAATGAAAACAGACCAGTCTCTGAAGCTGCCAGTAAGTTTAAATCTTTTGTTTTCTGCTTGTTCCATTTCAAAATTCTCACAAACTATACACATATGCAGCCAAAACTATTGGTTTGTATTGAAATGTGTTGAGTACTAAAATTTAATGCCTGCAATTTTACCCTTATGTTGACTTAAATTAAACACACACATTTAAACTGTTTTTACAAAGCTTAATTTCTAATAGTACCCCAATAATCTATTGAAGTTAATGTCTTAATTACATTGTAGGTGGTGGACATGTTGAGGCAATTAAATTTTTATTAGATAGAGGTGCTGACCCAAACACTGTAGGACAATTTATGAGAACTCCATTGTACAGAGCTGCTTTTGCTGGTCATTTAGAGGCTTGTGAGGTATGTTTGTCTTCGTAAAATTGTTGTATGCCTTTAATGCTGCATGTTTTAAAATACTAGTATTAATGTCATATCCATACTTGATACAGTGTGGTTAAAAGTTATCTTGAATTTTCCAGAACCTCCGGTTTTCTCAGGTCCAGACCCTACTGGTTTTTATTTCCATGGCATTGAGGTTAAGATTTACGCTTTTTGAAAATGTTCAACTTTCACGCATGATACAATCACCTTGACTATTCAATTTACAGACTCTAAACATGATGTTTTAACTGTTTTCTTAGTCCTGACACTATCATACAGTATGACACATAACTTGTTCTAAGTCAGTGATACATTATTGTTATCAATTGTTATTACATAATTGAGATAACCATATTCAGTATCATATATTATATTGTTACATCTTCTTCTGTTTTAATCTTTTTGTTTCAGGTTTTACTTCAGAATGGAGCTGATCCAAGACTTTATGCATCTGATGGTCAAACTCCAGAACAGGTACACATTTCTTTGTCTTAATAATCAATGACACTTGGATATTATATGATTGACTGAACTACTCATAGGGAGCTAAAATGTTAAGGATACATTTGTACCAAAATGTTCATAGCATTAAGTTTGTTGTGAAACATACTGCTTGTTATGTCTATCAGTTAGATTTTTTCAGAATTGGATGTTATTTAACATATGAAACTTTCCAGCTCTAATTTTCTATAATGAGTTGTCTGACTTTAAATCAAAGCTTATCAATGCCTTTCATAGAAAAACAGAATTTTGCAAACTTATGTAGTGAAATGACAGAAAACTTTTTGTTTTGTTGTTGTTTTAATGGAACCTGTAAAACATTAGTTGAAAGTTAATTTTTGACTTCATTGTGTATCCTCCAGATTAGTTCTGTACCAGCTATAGCAGAGTTAATGCAGAACTGGGATATTGAACAAACAGAAAATTTGTTGAAAAAATTGGAAGCTGATAAGGAAAGACGTAAAGAAATGGACCGACAGAAGCGTGAGGCTGAGACAAGCAAGTATGTGGCAATGAACTATAAAATGTTACATGTTTTTGAAATAATGGAAAATTTTTTTTTCACTTTCTGCATTTCCTGCAACAATTTAATTTCTTTGAACATTGTTTACTTAATAAATAAAAAATGCCAATACTGTATGCATAGTTAATATTAGTAATTTTTGTTAATATTATTTAACAGAATGATTCACATCTGACAATATGAAAAACTTACCTGGATTTTAATCAAGACTTGCTGTGTCTTGTACATTTAGTTGTTATAAACTGATGCTTATTGGAATGGTGTTAATGATCTTTGCTGACTATCTGGCAGTGTCCTGAAGCTGAGTTTCATGTCTTAATTTGAAAGCTTTACTGTATATGTTTCCTGAAATCACTTTTTTAAATTAAATCAAATTTCAGACTTGAAGATTCACTTAAAGAAGTACAAACAGAATATGATGTTGTTTCAAAGAAGGTAACTATGTACAATTTTGTTTAGCATTGAGTTGATCTTTTTTTTCATTTGATTTAATTGTTTACATTAATTAAATCCAATTCTAGTTACACTGTCAACATGACTTTTTACAACAAACTTCACTGGGTAAATTGACTGCATCTCTTTGTACCTAATGAAATATTGTTTTTGAACAATATACTATGTTGAGATCCATAATTCTTATCTGCAGTTAGCTGGAATTGTTTAATTTTTGTGACAGTCAACAAATAACAGTGAGTAACCAGATGTTTTATAAAACTGTACATCTTTCTTGTTCTACTGATTATTCAACAATTTTGATATTATCCTTAAGATGTATAATGTTGATTTTAATTGTAATTCAGTATGAACATGCATATGCTGAACTACAGAAGAGGATCGTGGAACATGACACAGCTCCAGCCATGGGATTTGCTAAACCAGAAGTCACTCTACAGGTAATACTTTTCATTATCATGTTTTTTCCTCATTTTTACTTCACTCGACTATTGCAATGGCAATAAGATAAAATTCTTGTGTTTTCTTGTAAGAAACAGTTTTCACCTATCCATATATTGTATGTTGTTTAACTTCTTTATCTGGTGAATAATAAAATATCCTGTTGAGATATTTTAGACTTTAGCTATTCCAGTAAAGTACTTTGTTGTCAACCAAGTGGTTCTAACACATGGTACAAAATGTACTATATTGTATGTGATCAGGTTTTCAATCTGATGTGAAAAAGTTTATTTTATTGTTATCTTGTTTTTCTGTTAATGTTTAATGTGTGTAAGATAAAAATGTATCATTTTAAAAAATGAAACACTTTGAAGAACTTAACTAAAAATGCCCATTTTTCTATGCTAGTACATTATATACATTGACTGCCCTGTGAATATTGATATGAATATTTCTATTAGGCCATACATGATCAAGAAAGTGTGGTTGAAATATTGAAGATAGATTTAGACAAAGCCAGAGATAAACTTTCAATGGCTAAACTCAAACTTAGGGAGCAACAGAAAGGAGGAGAAGGTGAGTTTTAATGAAGAATTGGACTTTATGATATGTTTGTGATGTTGTATCTGATATGTTGATGGCATTATTGTTGTAGTACAACTAGACTAAACATTAAGAATCTAATTGTAGTGTTCTACATATTTCTTTAGTTTATCTATGCTTCAGTAAGCACATTTTATACTTTATCATTGTATTTGCTGAAGTCAAGCATATGTTGACTTTGAATCTGGGTATGTTTTGACGAAATGGTCAGATTACAGAAAATGTGTTTGATGTGCATTTTCTGTTCATATTAGCCATGTGTTATTTGGTTATGTTGCTGCTGTGTCATCTTAACTTAAAATTTTGGTCCTAATTTTTACTTTGTTCTTTGCACAAAGTGACTATATTTTGTTACACTTTTTATCTTGTTTAATTCAAGAACTAAGCATCATCATCCTCAGGTTTTATGGGAGTAACCAGCTATTTCTTTGTGTTTAATTTACTTGGCTAAAATGATGGTATAAGCATATGTGCATGTACATGTCATTATCAGTAAAGAGAAGAATGTCATGTTGTTGTTCTGTTCTGATTTTTATTGTTTTGTCAGCTTTTTTTATTGTATAAATGCTTTGTGATGATGTATTTATATCTGATCTACACTTGATGTATGATACACAGATATGGATGAAGATGATCTACCAGGATTGAGAGTTACAGTGAGAGAACTTGATGATGTATTAATGAGAGATGTTGGAAATAGAATCAAAGACTCTGGAAAGTAAGAAATGTCACTTTTATTGTAATTCATTTTTTCTATAGATAGATTACTTTTACTGGTACTGTATGGAGACATATATAGATACTGGTTGCATTGAAGTATAAGATTCTCAATAGGACTGTAAGGGTTATTATATTATATTATTATTATAACTGGAATATTTTGGTTCATACCATGAGTGGTATACGTATTATATTGTTTGTATCTATATCAGCATTTAGTGCTATCATCATAGATTATTTTACATTAAGATAAACATGAGCAGAAGCAATAGTTATGCTAGTGATACACAGCCCTATTTCTAGAATGTTTAGAAGGTAAATATTTTGCTCAGGGATTGTGAAAACTGATTGTTAGGTTTACTTAAACTGTCAAATGTGGACATTACTAAAATTATTCGTTTGTAGTATTTTGACTGTTTTCAATATTGACCATAAAGGTATATGTACACTTACAGGTGGCCCCTAATTATTGATCCTAATGGTCAAGCAGCAACATTCTTACGTTACCGTGATACTAACTATATAAACACTCTCAGTCCAGCCCAGATGGAACCAGAGAAGATACGTATGTCGGTGCTTGGAGCTGTGAGGTATGTATTTTAATCCTGTAATTTTATCAAAAGTTTGGCTCGATACAGAATTAATGAGATTATAATGATTGTTGTGACAGGATGGAATGAATTTTGATGCTATTTCATGTATGGTTTTAGAGAATATGTTAGTTGTTTCAGATCTTGTTTTTATACTAATATAATTATGTCAGGTGATTGATTTCCAAGTTTGAAATGTAACCACAAACATTGGATTCTATTATTTGTGCACTGCTTTTGAAAATTTGGGACATTTGTTGTTTTATTCACATTCAGTTGTTTTTTAACATAGACTAAGGCAAATTTAGACATTAGACCAACATTAATGTAAATACATAGGATGAGCATTTGTGTTCATTAGATGATTTTTGATTTGATTTACTCAGGAAAGATTATAAAAAAATCAGTAATATAACAGTAGATGATTATTTCATCTTCTTAGGTCTTTGATCTGTAGATGATCTGTGTTGTTATGTTACGTTACAACTTTGCGAGTCTGTGCTTCACTAAATGATTCATCATTTATTGGTCAATGAATGTTGCTAACTCTTGTTACATTTTTATATGTAATATTGTATTTTGAAGGTTTGGTAAACCACTGGTCATAGATATGATGGAAGTTGATATGTTTCATGCTGTGGAGAGAAGATGTGATGAAATCCTGGAAGGATTAATTAATGCAATCATGGATAAATCCATCATGCAAGAAGAAGTGTAAGTATTTGAATAGGTCCATGTTGCTGGTTACATGGAACTGGTACTCTATTTGTAATGTGATATCTACATAATCATGATTTCTGAATTGAATCAATTTGAGAGTTCCATGCTATTTTGACCAGATTTGGAGCCATTGGAATGAATGAATACAAGACTTTAATGGATAGGTTATTGCTTTAAGTCTGTAAGATGCTATGTCTGTGTGTGACAATATTACTTAAATTGTTATATTCAATGACATTAAGAGTCCATTCTCCAGTCCACTCTTAAATGGGGAAACTGTCACTCTTTGTTAAGGACTAAATTGGCATTGGTAGATAACACAGGGACATATGTTTGGTCAACTGACACCTGAGACCAGTTTATTATAGTGTATAAAGTACATATTTTGTTTATAGAATTAGATTGCAATTGTAGCTGTGTGTAGCAAACTTTAAAGCTCACAGTTTTTCCAATTTTTCATAATTTAAGATTTTGAACATTTTCTGTATTTCAGATACTTGAAGCTTGTTAAGCCAACAGACCCACAAGATTATCATAAAAATAAATTCAATGATGCTCGTACTGCCAACTTTAAGCTCTACATCATTACCAAAAATACTTTCCCTGCTGAAGAGTTGCTGGACAGAACCTATCCAATCAGAATACATGTTCCAGTCACATGATCAACTAATCTTAAATGATTCATGTTCAGTTCTCTATCCAGTTTAGTTATGTACAATCAAAATTACTTTATATTTAATAATGGTTACATCACTCTCATAATGATAATAGTGCATTTATTTGATTATTTTCATGATAAAAAATTCACATCAGTCCACTAGAAATAAGTGTTTGTGAATTTTATGAACCTTGATGTATCTAATAAGTATTTGAGTAATTTTAATTGTTTCTTAGCAAATTTAAAATATATTTAGTGTACAAAATCATTTCCATATTTTTTGCATTTTTTTTTTGTTTAAAGCAAAGTCTTCCCTGAACACAGTTTCGGATTTGTTCATGTATGTACATGTATGTTTGCATCTTTTATTGAATGTTATGTCAGAAATTACTGATATAAACTCTGTTTAAGAATCGTTTGTTCACCATGTTGAAGATATTTTGAATAATAAAATATACATTATTCAATTTTCAGCTTCAGATAAAGTTTTCATTTCATCAATTATACGTTAATTTGGCTTTAAGCCAGAATTTCCTGAAGTTGCGTGATTTTCATCTGTTATTTAAGAGAAATTGTTTCGGCATATTATGTGTCAACTTCTCAGTTTACCCTAGCGTTTTTACCCATTTTAAAAGTTTATTGACACGTTCAGCAAACAAGTGTATTCAGTCAATTTACAAAGTACAATGATGCACATAGCAATGGTACAATGTAACATTTTTGAAGTACACATTTAAAAATCATGGCATGATTAGGACTCAATGACATGATTCAAGATATTCACATGTATGGACATAACTTATTTACCTATTTAGCAATATTATTATAACTGACTAAATTTATTCTATATTTCAATTTCTCATTTTCCATGTTTGTTTCTTTATTCATGTTATAGATTTGTTCTTGTTTTTAAACATACAGTGGAACCCCTCTAAACTGGTGGAGTCCGGGACCAGGTCATTTGGCCTGTTTAGACAGGATGCCTGTTTAGAGGGTATTTTTTAATTATATAGTAATGAAGTTAGGACCAGAACATTTGGCTGATTTAGAGGGGAAACCGGTTTATAGAGGAACCGGTTTAGAGGGTTTTCACTGTATTTGTATATCTATAGTTTCACTCATTAAGATATCCCTTCAATATTTGTTGGTAAAAGTATATTTAGTCAAATTTTGTTTTTTTCTCTTCTGTTTTACATTAATTTATCAATTTTATCAAATGACATGTATCATGGTAAAATCTTTACCTTACTTATGATTACTACTTTATTTACTAGTCTGTGATATGTTTGAAATTTCTGTAGTATGTCTGTGATTAAATTTTAAAATTTTGTGTTTTTAAATTTTTGCTTTTTTTCTCTGCCCTGAGGATATCTAGAGCATGTATTTTAGTTTATGTATGAATTGGTATTAAGAGAGCCTCTGTGGTCAAGTGGTTATGGTCTCTGATTAGTAATCACTAGACCCTTACTGCTTTGAGTTTGAATCCCATCTGGGACCAGAAAAAGCTCTCTAGCGAGGAAAATGTCCAGCTGGCGTATAGAAGGTTAGTGGTTCTACCTAGCTGTACACCTAGGGTTTTCCTCCACCATTTATGACCCTGGCTGTTGGTGCAATGTTGAAACCCAGAGGAAAAAAACAGAATGTATATACAATATATATGAAATACACATGTATGCAACATATACAAAACAATCTGTAGAAACAATATTACCTATTTTTATTGATTGTGCTCAATGTAGTGTACAAAACATAATTATAAAATTATTGACAAAAATATGTTTAGAACGTTGGTGTAATTGTGAAACTTGAACTTGCCCTATTTCAATTATTTGACATAGAATGAGCACTAAAGGATGGCTGGTGAATTGACAGTCTCTACACAGATCTTGTATTCAATTAATTGTATTGATTTTATTATCCTTGATACAGTAAGACGTGGCTATATTGAACTTAGATATTGTGAAGTTTTGAATATAATTGAATAATGACTTTTGCAAGTCCAAACCATTTTTTATTGCGATGTAATTGTTAACAGTGAAATTTTATATAATGAAGTAAATTTTCGGATGCCTACGAATTCATTACTGAACCATATTCTTTTGTATTTAAAAAAGTTGAGCTCAGTGTTACTATGACAACTAATGTTTTTGTTCATCTACATTATTTGGAAGAAAAATAATGCTTTGATATTGTGTGTTGTGTGTGATATTAGTCACTGCTGCTAACATTGAGTATCTGAGTTTTTATTAATAAAATGAATGATTTGCAAATTTTGTTTGTAAAAACAAAAATTACAAACACAGTCAACATAAACTAAGACCAAAGTCTGATTGCACAGTTATAAATTCAGAACTTTTGCAATATAATCATTATGGTTCTTGCACATAAATTTCTTGGCTTGTACCACATATATCATACCATATGACTTATATGACTTAATATTCGTGTTAAAAACAAGCTTTTTAAATTTATTCAAATTCATTTAAAATTATTTAAAATTCATTTAAAATTTGCTTAAAATATATTTTAAGTTCGTTAAAAATTTATATATGAGAATAATGATATAATATCAGGAAAAAAAACGTCAGTGGGGACTAACTTCATTATGAAATTTTCTCGGAGGTAAGCAAGAGTTATTTCCCTTTGATTGAAACTAGTAATATTGACTGATTGTAGAGAATTTTATTGGTTTTGCTGATTTTTTTCTTTGTAAAAATGTATACTTTATCTGTGGTTAATTTGTTCAATAAGTAATTAATATGGATAATATACTTCTGATTTGATTAATTATTTCTATAATTATATTGCAGATACATGTACAATGCTGCGCAGAGATAATGTGAAGAAAGAAAGCCATCTTACATGCAGTCTGTGTACAGTGATTTTAAAAACAACGAACAAGGTAGTGTGTCAAAGTAAAATTCTGACTTCACTGTTATAGCACTAGTTCTTCTAAAATACAAACTTCACATTCTAGCACCAAGCTTTTTAACTCGTACTAAATGTCTGTGTTATGTGTGTGTTAATTGTCCTCTGTAAAAACACATACCCATTAAATACATAAAATACATGTACAGACAAACATGTGAACAAAGGCCAACATTGGGAAAGACAAAATATGGTCTTTATTAACAGGTGGCCTTTATTCGAAGGTCATTTTTATTCTAAATAATCAGTGACAGTATTTCAATGAATGACCTCTACTCACAGGGTGGTCTTTATTCGGAGTTGGCTTCAAAGACAGGTTTCACTGTATCGATATAATTTCTTTGACTCTTCAAGTACATGTATACTGTTCTGTTTACGCTTTGACATGATAAGCTTCAATATATTATGTTTGATACACTTTACATATTATACGAGGTTTGTTTGATAAATTCGTTGACTTTTCTTATGATTAATTAAATAACGTGTTTCTCGCTCTGTTCTTTTCACAAATTAAATGTCAATATGTTTCTAATATTGCAACCTTTTTTTTTGAGGAAATTGCTTCCCTACGTCACTAAGTATTGGTATCCATTGTAACAGACCATCGCGCAATCGGCGCATGCAGAAAAGAGCATACATTTAAATTCCGTTTCTTTAACAGAATACACAATTTGTATCTCAAAATTTTATATAAACCTCGCGAAGACGTCATATATATATATTTCGGCGTACTCATTCATTGTCATATGTTTGATGATACGGCTTAATATACATCCTCACTCTGTAATCTATACATATCAGCTGTAACGTAAATAACATACACACAAACAACAAGAATCCTGCCCACCAGTTATACATGTCTTGTTATGATTATGCCTGTACAGTCTTACATGGGAATGATTTGATGTTTTGTTTTGTTTGGGACTACTACAATTCTAAAAGCCATGACTATATAAGTACAATACTCCCTACCGTAACGTCACCACCAAAAAACCGTTCACCCCCCAGAAACGATAGTAAAAGGCACACATACACATAATAAACCACCCGTCACGATTGTATCAATTCCCACTCAACAACAACTCCCTCCAAAGAACAACACCTTTTTGCGACTCCGACAAGTGTTGCTCTTCGGAGGGAGCACTGTATCAACATGTGTGGTTGCTTCTACCTATAAGTGTATAGCTTTATTGTTCTGATAGTAATACATGTACCTGTAGGGATATTATATGTTGATGACCATATTCGGATAGATGTTGTTATATTAATATGACAAGTGTAATTATATAGGATGTGTGTGGCTATATTCATGAGATATATGTGACTATATTAATACGATAGGTGTCGCTATCCGTATGATAGCTATAACTGTACTGATATACTGGTAATTACAGACTGATATGAAAATCTCATTATAATGAGTAATAACTAATTTGTCCCAATTGATAGTTGGTGCCAAAATATCTAAGAGTGATCCAATATCACCCTGTAAGATATATCGTAATCGTTATGATATCACTCTGTATGGTATTATATCGTAATCGTTACATCACCCTGAAAGATATATCGTAATCGTTATGATATCACCCCGTAAGGTATTATAATCGTAATTGTAATGATATATCTCTGAAATTACACCGTTATCGTTATTATTTCGCCCTGTAAGGTATATCAAAATCGTTATGATATCACTGTGTAAGCTATACCGTAATCGTTAAGACATCGCTGTGTTAGATATATCTACCCTGTAAGATAAATCGTCATCGATATAATATCGCCTGGTTACCTACTATATAGTCAGGCAGGTTATGTTGAATTTCCGCGATAGAAGTCCGTATTTTTACTATTTCGTCAGCCTAGTGAATGTTGTTCCTTACTTGGACATCAGTCGTATCCGATACATGTAAGAACTTTTTACTTATCGTTGGTATTTGGTTTTGTTTATGACATAATGCACTTAGACGTATATCCCATGAATCATAGCTAATGGATTATATCGTAAAGTTGTATCTTAGATGTCTGAGTGCGTCCTTCACGAACCCTTGAATACCGTTATAATGTTAAAATGAAATTGTTCTCGTGTGAAGATGTCACATGTTAATTTTATACTTTACACTCGGAATTAATTGAATAACTTGTTCAAAAGTTAATTAGTACAAACACATAAATAACTCATCATTTTGTACTTCCTACATTGAAGTAAAAAATACGCCACTGAGTAATGTTCTCGTGTGCAAGGCTTAGAATAACATCATGCTATCAAATAGCACAAGTACCTGCATCGGTATTTTCTTATCATTTGATTGTCTTAGTTGTTTACATATTGACATTCTAAACAGAACAACTAAAGTAAGGTGTATTGTTTGCACGTCAAGCATGTCCTAGTTGCTTTTGAACACTTTAGAAAAGAAACCAAATAATTGCACGGTACGAGTTCTTTGTTAGTATCGTTATGCTGTCATATTTATCATATTATCTACGTATTGTTGTAGATATACACTGATTATATCTTATCTAGATCTGTAAACTATTGACACTTAATGTACTGTTAGAACAATTACGTCTAATTAGCACATTCTATTATATCGCAGACTTACATATCTAACCACACACTATAGTATGACGTACTTAAACTATGAATTCCACCGTATTGTTCTTTCTCAACAGTGGAAAATAAACAATCACTTAGTGCATTTATTTTGTGAGTTTTAATGCACTTTTACGGACTTTAAGTACGTTTGAATATTCTACATTTTGTTTTCGGAATACAAGACACTCGAGTTAATGAAAGATACTACTAAATTTATAGTTAACAGACCAGGCCCCGAGGTTATAAACCTTAAGAATAGTCTCAGAGCTCAAATTTCAATTTCATAAGAGAAGCATTCTGGTTTGAAAAATATTGCAGTTTAATAACTAATACATTTTCAGATCATTTTAGCTGGCAGAATAACATAGGATTGAAATCTTCATTGTTTAGTAATAATTAAGTTAAAAACATCGAAAGACAAATTATGAGATTTGAGCTTGGAGACCGATCTCAAGTTTTATAACCTTGGACCCAGATGTTATATTCAAGGTCGTCACATTTTCACATCCTTCACTATAACTATAACGATGATGATACATTCCACAGATATTTGAACTACTGGCACACATATTTTATAAATTTATAAATTAAAATGATTTAAATAACAATAATGAAAAATGCTGTTAGGTCGAATGATACGTTAAAACATCATCCAGCGTTTTTCTCAATCTAAATGTTAATATGATTTAGGACGTGTTCACTTAGATCCATAAACAAAAAAAGGAGATGAGGGTTAATGTTGCACTCATTTAAAATGCGGGAATAACTTACTCTGAAGTCAATGTACTTTGTACGACATGATACTATTGTTTGTGTATGAATAGTGAAGTGTAAATTCGACCATGTGCGAAATTTCACACAGTAATGTTAATAGCTCATTTATTTCAAATAATTGAAAAGTATACACAAATAAAAAACCTATTACATGTAATACGACACATCTTGAAGCAATACAAGCACAGTTAATGGTTGAACATTTCGGCACAGGTGGTGACAGTATATGTGTTGTCAACCTCATTTACACAAACCAGTATTTCTGTATTTACTGAAATCATAACCCCAAAACATAAATTGTCATATTCTTAAGTTATCAGAATTAATATTATTTTGAAATTTACGATTCAAACAGAACTCAGATCTCTGCGGTTACGGCTTGGTGATTAAAATGATATTTTTACTTTATATATATAAAATATGACAATCTATGAGCTAAATAACCACAGTTTATTATATTTCATATTCCGTTATGCGTAATAAATTGTTGAAAGATACGAAAGGACAATTGGTATCTTTCCATATATTATAGAATAAATGTTTGTGTTTATTTCAACCCCACCCTTATATAATGCTGTGTCATTCGTGAAGAAATGCATGTATGGTACAACAATGGCTTCAAATATTTCGTCAAGTTGCTTATAATATATACGTGTATTATCATCATTATTATTGTCTGAGATTTATGCACCACAGTCACACCTATCGTATGTTATTTTTCTTTATTTATATGTAACCCTCATATCATGTGTATACATATGTGCTGAGTGAATAAACTTAAACTAATGTATATCTGTACAATTTGACAAGAACTTCTATTTTCCTCCATATTGGGAGAAGTTGTCGGTTCTTTGTAGAAGGATAAGTTAGAATTGGTTAGAATACAGTCCATAAAAACTGGTTAAGTAAACCAGCCGCCGTATATAACTGAACAATTATTAAAAACGGCGTTAAACTCAGTAAAAATATCTACACAGTGTTGTAGTTTTTGTACACATTGACTTCATTCCTTGATATCGGCTGTGGTGACTGTCTTGTTATAACCAATCTTACGAACACTAAGATGCATAAGCCGCGTAAATTATCATCTATCCTGACAAATTATGTACAATCAATAAGACGTTTGTTAATTGATTAAGTATAGCGTCATTTTCCCACATCTATGTTACTGTATCATTCCTCTGAAAAACTGGATGACAACATTGCATCGTAAGATAATATATACGTCAGCACCCTTCTTTGAATATACTTACAGTACACGAAGGCTGCTGTAGAGACGTAGAATATCATGTTATTTCTCGATAGTTTTATTTCAGTGTGACTTAAGTTGTCACATTTCGTTTCTTTGACCCCGTTGTCTTGTTGAGTCATCAGTATTTTCTCCAGAATCTGACCGTAAGTGCATACAAGCATTCCTTACCTTGTTGTACATAAATTAAAGAAAATATTAGAAGCTATATCAATCTATTTATTTGATAAATCTCACTAGACTGTTTACTTGGATCCTGTTTTTTTTGTAAAATACTTAAAATTTCACTTACAGTAATTATAGTATGTTTGATGTTTTGTGTCTTTGTATGCAGATGATATGTTGTTATGTTCCTGTTAATTTAAGCTAGGCTTTAGGTCTCATCTAGCAATGTTCCCTGGGTTGAAATCGTTATCGATGATCGGTTGATGCTACGATACGGTTTCATCAATTTTAATCGGTTCTGTTAGATAAGAAATGCTATTTCAATGCGTGTTTATTGGTTGTATTTATGTTTATGGTTCATGAGTTATACGTACATTGATCAGGTTGTAAATCATCATCTTTTTACTGCTTGATCTCACAGTATGATGAAATAAACTTTAATCTTTTTTGACAATATCACTTCCATAATCAATCATTCACTTATCTCTTATTTTAATTAACCAAATATTTACACAACTGATAACAAATTTCAAAATTTAATGTTGTTGTTTTGAATTTAAAAAAAAATCTGTGGAATAGAAGATGGTGTCTCTTGTCTTATTTCTTGTGATCTTAAAATATTCTAATCGTTCTTTAGTCACCTTTTAACCGACATATATGTTTATATATTAGAGGATTTGATGACATATTTAATAATTCACTAAAAGTTTATGTCATACATAATTTGGACCATTTTAAGCCATTCAAGTCAATTTTCCGTACAAAGATTCGATGTAAATCAATTAACAGTTATATACATAGAGATTCCCTGTGAGATTAATGCCATTATATGTTGTTAATTAAGACAAATCACTTGATGAACGGCTATTTAAATGAACTGTATTAGTTATTAATGACAGCAATGTATGTAATATATCGTTCACACGATAATAAACTGTTAGTTAATGCTTATAAATTTTCATCATTGAATTACATTACAACAAAAACTTACAATAAAAATAGTTAGGTACACCACAGCTACTATAAAATATATTTTAGCTTAGCGATGCAATTTGATAATGATGGACTAATTACAAATGTACTTGCTACTTGATTTTTTCATATTATAAAAAAGCTACATATATATTAAATATATGATCACGTGACATAATTTCATGATTTATCAATATTTGTTTATTAATTACAGGAAAGCATGGATTTTTGTGGGTTAATTTGATATTTGCAGTTTTTTTTCTAAGCTTTGAATTGGTGTATTCATGAGAACCAATAAACAATAAATTATTTTACAATATGACTTACATTGACAATGACGTAGTAGTACTGACACTCAGCTTTATTCCTGAGGATATAATTTAGCACCTTTGTATTAAAATAAGCCAACACGTGCAGTGTTAGATCAATTCAATGGTTTATATTTTATAGAGCATCATTGTTGAAATATTTACAATGAACTATTTATAATAACGAATGATGTAAACATTAAAATAGACTGTATCTGACACACCGGGAAGTCCGCGTGTTTGGAAATAAATTATTTTTTGAAACCTACTTGATGAAAGTTATTTTAAATTTCCTATGATTAAGTAAAATGATTTAACCCTAATATTCACATACTGTAGATTGACTTCATATCGTGGTATGATTGGTCGAATTCAGATATTAAAAAAAGAGGAAAATCATCTGAAAGTATTTACTATGATCAGACATAACCAAATCTACATTTATACTTCGTAAATCTTTTTGATTGAGTATACATATGTTCACACGGGTCAAACATTAATTGTTTCCTCTTATCATGATATTATAGCTTTTTTGTTTTGTCCTTGAAAAGTTCACAGACCTGTCGAGTAAGTTAATACAGGAAGGTGAATATTTTCAAATACTCTTGTCATTTGTATGTACGTAAGGTACTGTAATGTTCTGCAATGATTGATGTTAACGCGGTTGTTGATTATAACTGAACACATCATACACACAAGATTGCATCCAAATCGCTGCATGGAATACTATATAATGTATACCTCGCATATCAGGCGGATCTTTACGTGGTCACAGGAGAACGATTCTATATAAACTATTTCATTTCTGTATATAAACATAAAATATATAAACTCATTCTCCCGTCATACCACGCATACCAATCAATGTTAGCCATGCGCTTGATAAAAATGTTATGACAATATTCTGTCGTTGTGAAGATGGTAATCTAATCTACAATCAAATGTAACCATACAAGCATGTTAATTAGTATCAATTAGTAACAACTACTTGTTATACTTAAGATCTGTGGTGGTCTAACTTAAGGGTTAGAGAAACAATGGGCAAGGACGTACATTCTACGTACGAATAGCCTTGATGTTAAACTCGATATGTAATGATAGAAAGAACTGATAACTACAGATAGCAGACACATGTGATGCCAACTGTCAACATTGTTGAATAATCCTTCTTACTGTGATTGATTTATCATGTTTTATCTGTCAGAACACTGGAAATGACACTGAAGTTTTACAGGCCAGCATGTCGCCCATATATCTATTAATGTTCGAAAAATCTCGACGAAGTATGTTTTGTATCAAGGAGAAATTACTTTACTGCCTTATGATAATTCGTGGTTTAATTGTAACAAATTAATGTGACGCTTTCTGAATTTTAATGATTTACGGTATCTTGATAGTAAATTAATGTTTAATGTTATAGCAGCATTTTAGCAGTAAAAACTAAATGGTGTGTGAAAAATGTTCAACAAATGGTTTGTGATTGTTGTAGATTTATTAAGGATGTTACCCAGCTTGATGTTGCGTTATTAATGTGCATCTTTTAATGTCGATTTAACTTCCTACGCGATCGGCATGATCTGGCCATCGATGCTGGGAGTTTTATAGCACGCTTGTTATGTTCAGAAATAGGTGAACTATTCTTATTATAAATCACGGGCCGCGGCCGTGATCTGGTGGTTAGTGCGCTGAACTTGTAACCCGGAGATCCGGGTTCGAATCCCGGTGGCGGCTGGTCATACCCTTCTATGAAAATTGGACAAGAATGTCGACTTCCTCCATATGTGGAGTAGTTGCCGGCTTCTTGTGGAAGGGTAAGTTATTACTGGTTAGTATACAGTCCAGGAAAACTGGTTAGGTGAACCGGCCGCATATAACTGAAAAATTGTAGAAAAACGGCGTTAAACCCCAGTGACAACAAGTCACATATACAAACAATATAAATCACGGATCAATGTTAAATGTCACCTGAATGAAGTAAAGTCAACTTCTGTGTTTAATTATGACATCTGACCGCTGTTCATAATTCATATCATGCGTATAGTTTACAACATGAGTTTTTTGTCCTTGTTAGGGGGATACCTTATCATGAATGTAATCACCGTATGTACCACAGTGTGTGCTCATATTTTATGGTCAATCGTGGGTTTGAAGCCAACGACCGTTCAAATGTTTCTGTAACTCATAAATATGATAAAACATGGTGGGAATACATTTGTGAACTTTATGTTATAAAGAATATTCTACAAACAGTCATCGTCAGCAATATGACTGTTTTCATATAAAACATTATGGAGTATGCGATGTTAACTTTGTCATATATTTATGTAATGTGATTATTATGAAATAAAAGTTTTCAATGTATCAGGTACTTTAAAAACTATAAAATGAAATTAGAAAGCCACAAATTCATTCACATGATAGATGTCTGGTGTATCATCGTTATGTTATGTAATAACTTTAATCCAGTGATGTCTCATTGATTCGTCTTACTTTTTGTAAGAACCAATCACCGAATACTAATTTATCATTAAATGTCGGGAACGTTTACCAAAGTTGACTAATTATCTCTAATTTTAGACTATAATTACATAAAACATCATTGTTTTCTTAGTCACAAGTCTTATCTTATACTCTCACTCACGTTAAACTTCGATTCGTCCCGTCACACCTTACATGTAATCGTGATTTCATCTTTCCATATTTCCTTAATATTGTCATGAATATAGAGCCTTTCTTTTAAACTTTTCAACTCGTGTTCACTAAATTTGAACATTAATCAAAATTTACATCTTTTTTACCAGATTATTCGTCATTCTCTTTAGATGCGGATAAAACACCGAAAAGCTACATGCTTCCGCCTTAGTGTAGATTTCATTTGATCTGTACTTTGTGGTGACATTTAATATTATAATAAATTTATATAACGTGTGTATTGAATAATTATGCACTCCGTTTTATCTGTTTTATCTACCTTATTAGGAAATAGTTTCAATAATTGTATATAAACCATTACAAACTTTACTAGTCGTCGGCTTATTTCTACAACTACATAATTCAATTTTTGGCAATATTGAGATTTTGGTATCATTTTTTCGTCTCTATGAGCTCTTTACAATGATCATATTTACCTGCTTGTAGATCTATCTTAATTGGGGTTAATCCCAAATCCACAAACCCGTAACTCGCTCAATGTTATTGCAGTTCAAAACTTTAAACGCGATTTTCTCTAAATGGAAAAAATGACATACGGGTTTGTAGAAATAACCCAACGTAGTGTGTCTCTGTATGAGGATATTTTGACCACGGGTACAGTGTGGTTAACTAATTGGTCCACTCACTTGAATATACTCATCTGCATATGATTGATACTGTGTCCTTAATGATCCTGTTCATTTAATCTTACTATAATTGACTTACCTTAATGATGTCTGCTAGTGCTTATGTACTGGAAATTATGATTTAAAATCATATTTCAGTATTCGTTGTAAAACTGATTCGGTCTCCTAGGTCATGTGGCGCTTGGACTTTATAACCAGTCCAAATTATTGCATATAAATTATATATGCATGCAAACTATATATGCATGTAAATTATATCAATGAGTCACACTTTCATCTATAAATATATTTCTGCATACATTTAGCGAGTTAATTTTCATTAATGTTTTATTTTCATAAAAATATTTCATCGTCCACTTAATAAGTACGTTTATTATCTGCTGAAGAAATCTTATCATGAACAAATATCAAATTTTCGTGAAATTGTATTTGTGTTTCATTTAAATCTGGTAGCATTTTCGCGGAAATATTCTGATTATCTTATGCAGAAATATGCCACCATACTTTCTTTAAGTGTTTATGGTGAATGGATATATGGCGGTGAGATTTCGGGCTTTAAACAAAACTTTTTAAAGTAATAATGTCCATAAATCAACGGACATCGTGAGCTATACATATAATGTACTTCGTTTATATTACATGTAGACACAAGTATTTTTTTTCAACAATTAATGTGTAGAGTGTGTACATTGATATAAGTTAGATAATGTATAACACTACGTTCATGATGACGTTATGTACATCATATATTATTCTGTATTTCCTTACGCAAACTTCGCTCCTTCTTGTTTTAATCTGTAAACTGTATAAAATATTGCTTGATTTTATATAATGATGAAGATTACATATCATAGAATGTTTCATTGTTTCTGGCTGTGGTGAAAAAACGTGATTAATTATGATATATGGACACAAAGTTATGAAGATTGAAGCTACGTGCACGTATAGACATACATTAAAATGTTTCAAATTCCTTATCTTTGTTTGAAACATTTTTGTATCTAAACCTCCATGAAAATATGTTTATAATTGACATAACGTATTGTTTTACATTTCTTGTCATGGATCATTATAGTCATCTGTCTTAACATAACTTAGTCGTCTCCATTGTTCCAGGCGTAAAGTTAATCTGAACTTCACTCATTGAATTTATCTAGCAAGACTGACGATAAAATTACATTTGAATATACAGTGCAACCTCTCCAAAGCAACGCCCTTTGGGAGAAGCCAAATTATGTTGTTGTTGATAGGTTGCAGCTCTAGAGAGGTTAAATCAATAGTTAAATCGTACAGTTGGAAAAAAATCATGCTGTTGTTGAAAGGAGACAGTTGCTCAAGAGAGGGCAGCTCCGGAGAGGTTGCACTGTACTTCAAATTGCATGGCGCATTATAGTCGTGATTTTGTATTTTTATCACTACATTTATAGAATGATAAAACTGATATTTTGACATATAAATGTGATTAAAGCGATCTAAGAACTATAGACAGATATACATATATCTGAGCATCCATTATTTTTCCTATTGAGATACTGCGGTACACTAGCTGATATTTAATAAAAATGATTAATGAACGACTTGTTCTGTCCAAATCAACATACTTATTTTTCAGACCCAATCTTTATTCAGTATGTAGATATGAAATAAACTGCACATTTTATGTAATTTCATAAAATTATGTTATAAATTACCGTATATCAATGTAAGGCAAGATATTACCGCGTTTCCAATAACCCATGAAAATGAAAATATATTCAAGAAATACCTGCCCGAGATCGAAAAAGTTTATGGTCGCAGGGTCGTTCTGGGTAGTGGAAACCAGGAACTTTTGTACGCCATACTTATATTTGAAGGGAGTGCTTGCGCTTCTGTACATCTATTATATATATCATTCTTGCTATTATATACACCTTATATATTGGAAGAAGTTTGAATATGTAGTAAGACCATGCTGACCATGGTAATAATGATAAGTACACGTGTTGTATGTAGGGATTTAACCTTTTAGTATTTACAGTATAAAATTATAAATACGTATGTCAGATTTTATGTAAGGGGCGCCGGCCTGGGAATCCCCTCGGTTTCGCCGGTAAATATATAGATATTAACATGTATTTATGTTAAATAACTCGCATGCCATTGATATAATTTGATATGTTTACATTACCAATATTACAGCTTATATCAATGTGATGCAAAAATGTCTTTAATTACATTTTAATTGATATTCAAATCACACCCCGCTATGGTGATAGTGTTTATTTGACTTGATCGTTCAGGCTTTTATACGAAAACCTTCTGGTTAAATATAATTTGTATCAATATCGTGTCTGGTTATAAAATTGTAGGTCGATATAGGATCCTTTGATGAACGCTGAAAAGGGATAAATCATAGTATATAATGAAGCATATAATTATATTCCATTCCATGAATATAAACAATTTATGTATTAAATAACTGAAATATCCCCGATGTTCAACTGATGATCACGCATGTTGTAGTATACAGTGTATATCTGGTATATTCAGTAATATCCAAATCATTAATACGTTATCTATCGTCCCAGTGAAACTTTGCTTTGTATGACAACGACATGATTATTCTCTGCTCTAGGTTTTAGCCAAATTATTTTCTTTGCATCGTCAGACATTTAAACAATTTTCCAACAATCGCATTTCTTTATTATGTATTTTTATACGTCTTACATAAGTGTACATCTAAACACATGACTGGAGTGTTTGGAGTTATTTGTTTGAATGTCATGAGGTACATTTCTATGTTTACATGAATATGGATTCTCTTGTACAGATCATGTATTGGGGCGTACTTATACTTCTGTTTTAACCTTGATCTGTAGTTGATTGTACACATTTTAAATATTTAAGATAGCAATAATCAGGCACACTAATTTGATATTATATAAAATCAAGGTATTATATTATACTATATGTATAAAATATTCAACCATATAATGTCAGTATGTTTGTATTTGTCAGTAAACCAACAATATTGATTTATTAAACTGTCCTTTGACTTTTAACTGGAATGCTGAAAGAAAAGGACGCTTATTTTAAAACAGAACAACTTATTAGGATATATTATTTTTCACTGGCTTTATTAGGAAGTCCACAGATCCTGGATTGGCCCGGGTAGAATCATCGACTTTCGGTAAACTAATTAGATAGCTCTCTCACATGAGTAATTTCAGTGTCTTGTCACGGAACGGATTCGAACTCTTAACGGTGAGGGGTTAGTAATTACTGATTTGAGACCACTCGACCACCTAAAACAGAACAACTTGACTAATATTGGGTTGTGTGTAGGAATACAACTAGTTCGCATGTCTCTGTCGAGCGTACATTAACAAATACTGTTATATATGTTGTAATATCGAACTATTTAGTACTTACGAACACTTCATTTTTTAAAACAGTGATCTGAAAGTGTATTTTTAATTTGAGTTCGCTGCAAAATTTATATTTTACTGAATTCAACAAGCTTTTAGCCATAATTTATAATATAGAGCCTATTACCATATTTCTGTGGTGACATATATTGCTTCGTAATTAAAATTGACACCGTGTGAAATAAGAGACACAACATCATCTTTAAGTGTCACAATGATTTAGATGTCTCTAATTAAGTGAACATCGACCATTAACTCACCCTGCTATTGTTTCTTATTGCCAAGTTAATCTTGTAGTTTGTCGTCAAGGTTCCAAAGTTCAAACGATGTAACATTACATACAACTTGATGTCACGAACAATAATTTCGGCAGCTTTATTATGCTATATAAGTCGAGCTAAACTGACTTTAACATAATTAAAATATTTAAGATACCTGTAACAACAATAAGTTATTTATGTAGAATCGTCAATTTTTTACTGTTTTTTTCTGCATTAAATCGTTGTGCAGTTAATTCTTCCGACTTAGTCGTAGAAAGAAGAATGTTGAATTTCAACAATTGTATTGTTCCATATTTTATGTGTTTTGTAAATGGTATTATAAAACATGACATATTTAAAACTTCCATCTGAAATAATGAACTAAAAACTTGTTATGGAATGTAAGTGACGTCTTTCAAAGTACGAAATAATTTAACACATTCTCGGAAGCGAGCAATTAATGGTATATTGTTGGCGTGTTCTTGTTGCTTTAAGGAATTGTGGTACATCGTCCTCGTTGTTTGCTGGTAGTTTCAACGGATTCCTTATTGCTGTGACAATTGTTGGTTGTCTTGTTGCTGTGATAATTGATATTAGGGGTCTAGTGACTAATGACAGGATTCTTGTCTGTAAGGTGACTAATGACAGGATTCTTGTCTGTAAGGTGACTAATGACAGGGTTCTTGTCTGTAAGGTGACTAATGACAGGATTCTTGTCTGTAAGATGACTAATGACAGGGTTCTTGTCTGCAAGATGACTAATGACAGGATTCTTGTCTGTAAGGTGACTAATGACAGGGTTCTTATCCCCAAGGTGACTAATGACAGGGTTCTTATCTGTAAGGTGACGAATGACAGGGTTATTGTCTGTAAGGTGACGAATGACAGGGTTATTGTCTGTAAGGTGACTAATGACAGGGTTCTTATCTGTAAGGTGACGAATGACAGGGTTATTGTCTGTAAGGTGACTAATGACAGGGTTCTTATCCCTAAGGTGACTAATGACAGGGTTCTTATCTGTAAGGTGACTAATGACAGGATTCTTGTCTGTAAGATGACTAATGACAGGATTCTTATCCCTAAGGTGACTAATGACAGGGTTATTGTCTGTAAGGTGACGAATGACAGGATTCTTGTCTGTAAGATGACTAATGACAGGATTCTTATCCCTAAGGTGA